>VYXH01011444.1:45543-198043 GCA_013397275.1 Burhinus bistriatus | reverse complement strand
TGCTCTGCATCTGTTTCAAACGTACAATACAAAGAATTAAAGGTAAAGTAAGAGGAAATCATACTTATTCTCCCACAGAATATACCACTTTCAACATAGTACACTTCAGACCAAAAGATTAAGCAAATGTAGGTATTATGCTCGTATAGAAAGATTGTCTTAGATTGTATCAAAGTGAATGCTTTCATCTGATTCCTTTCTTTCCAGGCTAATGTAGCAAACCAACTTCTTAGATAAAATGTGTCTGGAATTCTTTACCTTCACTTAAAACATCTATAAGTAATAATAATTTTAAAAGCCCACTTGGCTAAAGCAAATATGGTATAGCATGGACAGATAAAACAGTTGGTCTTGGACTGGACATGATCTTGATCGTTCAACCTGTCATCCACAGCAGTATACAGAAATTCACTATGTGCTACACTGTATTATTATTCAGCCTATGGAAATGAAGTGCAGGAGAGAGTATCCAAATGCCAAAGATTTTGAAAGAATAAAATACGGCATTTGTACACCTTAAAAAGTTTATCAAATTGTCTTCAAATGAAGGGTATTTGCCTATAAATCCTACCTTTCCTCCTCTTTAAACAAGTTTCAAACTGACACAACCTCCTTAATGTAAAAAAATTTATTCCTTATTGAATTATTGCTATGAGTGAAGAATGACACCCAAGATAAAAATTCAATACTTATACATATTTTTTGTAGCTTTGGGTTTTGATATACATTTTACAAATGTGTCTCAAAATTTTAATGTACCATCTGTATCATTTAATGATATTGAATTAATATGTTTTATACTACAAAAATACATTTTCAGTAGCTTACTGATATCCACTTATCCAGGTTTTGTGAAGCACGTACGTAGGGGTAACACTTTTCAATTTGTCAATTCTTTCACCAAAATGCTATCTAAGATCTCAGCAACAAGCCAATACAAAATACAATTAAAATTTTATTAGCAACATTCTCATTTTACTGCCTCATTATAAAGTCAAGCTTCTTACAAAGTCAAGCTAATTACGAATAAAAATGCATGCCCTATAAATAAGCTTTTTCTAGTCTTACCCATTTTAGATCTTTCCAGTTGTTATGATAGCATCAAAATAAAATCTTTGAAAATCCAGCATACTATAAAGTTGAGAAACATTTATATTTTCTGCTTATACAATATGTACATTAAAAATTGTAACATACCATATTGTATTTTGCACTGAATTGTTTTACAGCATATATAGGTTTTTTAATTTATTTAGAATTTCATTCACATTCACTGACATCAAAAGATATTCTATGGAATAAATAAAAAATTCTTAGGTGCTGACTTATTCTGCAGGTAATATAAAAGTATGGGACTGAAAAAATGTTTAGCCCACCCATATAGTAAATAATCCTATCAAAACATAAACATCTCAATATGTGTACATACTTATATACATAATTGTGTATACACACACACTCTGAAATGTTTTTTATACATATTTATAGACACACTCATTTTTAAGTCAGGAAACCTCATAGTCATTTTAAAATGTAGTTCAAAGTATCTGGTGATTTTGAGGTGCCCTTTTCTTAGTTTTCCTATCAGAAAAAAGAAGGAAACCACTCTTAGATTTGATTTGCTATTTGGGATCTAGATACAGTAAGTATCAACTAATCGCTAAATATAAGGAAGTTCAGATTTTTGTAAAACATACATATTGAAGGATTTTTCTTTTTTTTAATTAACACTTCAAAAATGTAAAGCTGTATAAAAACAGAGTAATCCAGGAAAACTCAATAAAACTGCAAATCTTCTCTTGCATGGCACAGCTTTCATGATTACGGTTTTGTGCCACATACTACAGAAAACATTTACCCGACTCCACTGATTTAAGACATACTAACAGCTTCTTTGGGAGATTTTGACAACTGTGATTTGCCAGATCCTGCTTGGTTTAATAACCAATGTGCATAGTTCTGATCAAGTTAGGCACAAGTGCTTATGTCAATTTAAGAGAAAAACCTAAGAACACAAGAAGGTATGAAAATACAGGTGACTGCAGAAGTAACTAGAATACTTGATTCTAGGGCATCATTGTAGCACATCTACACATGCAACATATGAAAATCTAGGTTACTGTAATATGGCTAGGATTACTCTAAAGGATTGGTGTAGTAAAATAAAATAATGGTTTAATTCAGCCACAAAGTTAAGAAGGAAATGTGCCATATGCAACAAGAAAGACTTTCTCATTAAGAAACTACTACTTTTCTCACTTGACATCACAAAAGTTCATTTGGCTCACCACTAACAGCTTTGGTTGTTTGAAAAAAATATCTGTCTAGTCAGAGGAAAGATAAAGAATGATCTCCTCCTTCATACCCATCCACTCCCACCTTGTCCAGAAATGTTGTTGTACTTAGCCATAGAAACAACTTATAAATTGTGATACAATTTGGAAAATAAATCTTGCATTTGCTGGATTAATATGTTGCACATTTGTCTCCCTCTGAGATAAATAAAAATATCTTTTTCTAAATATCTGTTTTAGAAACATCAGATTGTGTGTTTTAGCTGACAACTCTCTTAAATGTTTTAGTATAGGAATATACCACTAATATCCTTTCAAATACAACCCCTGCCAGGGTGAACATTTCACCTATTAACAGATAGGACATCTTTTTAAAATATACATGTATTTAAGAATTAGACACAATGTGCACAATATATTTTATACTTAGATGTCACAGAAAACATTATACTCTAGTCAAAATTCAGTTTTAACCGAACATAAATACATCTGTATGCATTTTGCCTAAAACATAAGTAAAATCCTGCTCTGCCTGAAATGAACAGCAACATTTGCAATATTTTGAGATATTCAATTGTAACATTCCTGTATTTGTGACAACTGATTGAAAATGTTATTTAAAAATGGAGATAATTACTTCAAAAAGTAAAACGTATTTAGGAATTTTTTTTTATTTAGGTCATATTAAACTTGCTACCAAATTGTAACTCTCCACCTGTTTCCTGCATTCACTTGATTTTCCCTGGTTTATATATTGGAATATCAACTCTTTCTGGCAAACATTGGTTGTATTGTATACTAATACAGTATCTAACATATTAGGCCACAGCCCTCTAGATGCTAGTACAAATGAAAAAATGCAAATATAATTTTTTTTTTTTTTTCTGTTGAAGCCTAAAGTCCATAAGGTCACGAAGTTACAAGATACAAAATGATACAACAAAATTCTTGGTCTCAACTCCAATTATACAAGCCGATATTGAAACAACAAAGACTATCTATTTGGTTTTGTTACATTAAACCACCATTTTTTTAAGTACTTAACTCCGTGTCTGTCAGGGAAATTGGGCAGCTCTTACTTCCCTTTTATAGATAAGAAGTTCAGAAAGTGATTTGGATGCAGAAGTGAGAAACATAACTACTACCCAAAATAAGTGCCCTGAGCTATCCAATAAGGATATCTTTGACTATGCAGGAAGGTTACGTTTCCCAGTTTGTGTGTATGCTCCTGGTTATATTGACATTTGTGCTGCAAAAAGGAGAGTGAGTATCTAAAGCAATTACGAGCGTAAGCTTAAAATATGTACGCAATTTAAAATTTTTCAAATACTACAGGAAGAAAAAAAGGGAAGGAACTCAACCTTTATTTCATGCCAAATAGATTTTATAAAAATAAGGATTGCAATTATGACATTTGTTTACTCACAAAGCAAATTAATTATTTCCACAGGCATCACACTCATCCTATTTGCGTTAGCATAAGCAAGTTCAAAATCGGGCTCAGCGAGTGTAATACTTCTCCCCTGAAAAGGAATCAAACTATAACAAAAATAAAACAAAGTAATTTCACTAGCTATGTTTTCACTAATACATCATGTCTTTAGAAGCCTTGACAAAGTTGCAACAGTCCAAGAGACTGGTGCTTAAGAAGGGTTCAAACTGGAGGGCAGTTAGTTGCCCTCAATTCCCAACAAAGTCAGCAGAGATTTGATGAAACTCTGCACTTCAGAGGAAGAGGCTCGATACTTGAGGGATCTCAGCCATTATGTGCAGAGGACCCAATTCAAACTGCTTTAACTTAGCATTAGTGTTTTATAATCACCCTTGCTTGCTGCAAAATCCTAGGCTCCTAAACTCTGTATCAGCTAATTCCCTAATCCTTTTCCATATATTGACAACCCACTTGCATAACCCCATGCTGCACTCACCTATCACGTCAGCATCACCTAAAAGTCCTCTGATTTACCAAATTGAAAGTCCTGGCTCAGTTCTGGGAGCTGAATACCATCTACTGTGGAAGGCCAGATGTTCGGTGATTATGCTATGCCACTTCTCATCCCCTCCCTTATGCTGCAAGGAGATAATCTGCACTGAGCAGCTATGAGCGTATACAAACACAAGCAAAACATCTTCATAGGAAGCAGAACTGTGATCAAACCTGCACTGCTACCCACACTAACACCTCATGTCCTGTCTCCCCAGTCCTCATTCCCACTCCTCTTATGCAAACACCTTCAACTACCTATACCAAGGTTCCCAACCCTTTCACTTTTCTATTAGCTCTTGTTATATTCTCACTTCTCACAGTCTTTGGAGGTGGGGGGATGGTAACCACCTTATGTGCCACCCAGTTAATACAAAGTATTTACCTGGCAAATGTAGTGGGAGGATGAAATGTATGCTGACTGGCTACATAGCAAGAATTAGCACTTGATGTGGCTGTTATGCCAATTAGAGTAACCGTACGTAAGGAGGTCAAAAACCATGGCTTTAAGTTTAAAGTTTCACATGGTGGCATGACACATGCCTGCACTAAATTACACCAGAAAAAAAAAAGTCCCACTGATTATACAAAATGGCATCAAAACTTGGAAAAAACAAACCCAACAATTTGACAGTAGAAGCATTTAATTGCATCATCCTCTGCTCATTCTACCTCATAGAACTGTTTCTGAAGAGATTGCACAGAGATTAATGAACCAAGGAGCTTTTTTATCTGTTATTCAGCTTTCTTTTTTCCTCTTTTATTTTCATAAGTTTAATTATAACTCATGCCATGAATCTTCTGGAACGGTTGCAGGTTTTTTTCCTTCTATTAAATCTTTTAACCACTTGTGTAATCTCATTTTATCTTCTTTTAACAGAGAAACACCTTTACAAAAAAGGTTCTATCTAATCTAACAAATTCATCCTAATCTGGCACAATTCTACATTTTAGTCCCTCTAAAGCAAATTATTTTATTACCTTAAAACTGTATTTAAATTACTATCTTCCATTTTACCTCTTTTTCCATCTTCATTGCTCATCAATTACTTTAAACTCTTTAAAACTCCATCTGGGGTCTGGATTCTATACCTATGAAAATTTCATGCCATTTTAGCTGCTCATTTAACTATAGGCTTGGAGTTGATGAGAGGGTATACTGAAAGCACAAATTTCTGTAGAGAGCAGACAATGAAGAGTAAGAGCCATTATTCCTCTGTGTGGCAGGCTAAACACACTGCTACAGTAGGCTTGTGTTGATGTGAGTAGTCCCATCCATCCTTAAACTGAAGTGGCAGTACGATGAAAATCTGGGAGAAAAATCAGGATCAACAAAAGATGTGACAGAAGTCTACTGGAATCAAGCAGAAAAAACAACTAAGTACCTTACAGGCAAGATGATGCCTGCACGCACCTGGAATTTACAGCCACGCTCCACCATATCAGGCAACTGTTGGAAAGTCCCTGGCTACATATCCAATGCCAACCACAAGTTCAAGGTAGAACAAGCTACCAAAAGGTCAGCAGGCAGAAATACTAAGCTGGACAGGGGTTTGTTCACGTCAGACTCAGGCTCAGCCTCCAACAGTAGGCTTAAACAGCAAATCTCTACTCATTGCACATACATACCCTCAAGGAAGTTAGCGGAATTTCTCTCAGTAATTTCAACAGCTCTGGATTGGGTTCCACATGTATATATGGTGAAATTTGAACTTAATTTTTGAGAGGCGTTGTGTACCTGGTTGTTCAGTCCAAGAGCATACATTTTCTTTTCAGAGAAAATACTTAGAAGAAACAGAGACATCTTTCTAACAATCTATTTGATATTTATTTAGAAAAACAAGCAAATATCCATAAAAAGAGAAGCAGTTCTTTGTAAATTTAGCTAGATCATAAGGTAAACAATGTAAATAAACCTAGATTATAAATTAGTCTTCATCTTCCCCAATTATGTTTAAATTCTGTAAATGTCATTCTAATTCAAATTCTCTCTTCCTATAAAAGGATATCTAGAACCGAAATATTCTGTGAACAAGTGCAATTGGATTATAGGAAGAGATTAGCTGCTACTTTGTTTCTCAACATAATGCACATCTTTTTTTTTCTAGTCACATCTGTGTTCCTGAGATTTTCTTCTCATCACAAGCAGCACCTATACTTGTAGTATTTCCTTCATATATTTTACCTGCAATTATCGCAAGATGAATGCCTTTTGCTATTTCTCTGTGTTGCTTTTTTGTGGTATTTCTGTTCTCATAACCACTGTTTCTTTCAAGTCAATTCAAAGCTAAATTAACCCATTGATAAAAATAGTAGTGCAAGTAAGAGGTCCTTCTCAAGTTAAAATAATACTAGATTATTACAAATATAATAAATTAAAATGACAGTGCAAAGAGGTATTCTAAAACATTTATTTCTGTCAGCACATTGCAGCAGGAGTTTGGGCCAATTCCCACTCTACAGTTTATCACAAGTGTTTATTTTGTTCCAGTTCTCAGACCTCCTCTCAGCTGAAGCTGCATTTCTCAAGGACATTATTTCATTTTAGTCCTAAAAACCATCGTGCAATAGAAACCTAACTTCAGCTTAAATGCTTGGGAATAATTTACATCTGAAATCATGAGGCTTAGAACCTTGGAACCAAGCTGGGGAAAGATTTACTAGAGGAAAGAATATGTAAAGGGTTTTTTTTGTTGGTTTGTTTGTTTGTTTTTTCACAAATTGCTGTTTTGGCTTAAATCTAGACCATTTTTCAATTAGTATTTTATATTAAACCTTGACTCTTTGGGGGACTGAAAAAAGTACCTCTCACTCCTTTTAGTTACTACCTAATTATGCTTCTGCCCACTTTAAAGTATGAACATTAGGATTTTTCTTTCATGCTTTTAACTAAAGATGTAATTTGGAATGCAAACTTCTCACAGCAAGGAATTAACACATCATGTTTAAACAAAAAAATTCTCTGGTCTCTGTTTTAGTTGCCATTCTGTCACCAGTGTGTGTGTGTAGGCTCTAACTCATAAACAGAAAAGCTTCTTCTGTCAAGAGCAGTTTTTACTAAATGTGTGCAAATGCAAGTTGTGTATGGAAAGAGAATAATTATTAAAACAACGTTGGTTATACAGGTGTGGATTCTATGAGAATATCTAGTTCTGAACAAAGTATTATTAAAAATTTACACACACAAAAGTCTATGAGTAGTTTCATGAGTATCTCTCATGAAAACACGTTTCAAAAGTGTGGGAATGGAAGAAACCAAATACTCCATGAATTCTCTATGATGCACAGTTTTAATAACATAGAGAAGAAACTTAACTTTCTAATTTTTTTCTGTGTGGCATAAAAACAACATTCCATATTTCATGTATTAATGTTTCATGAGTTTCAAATTACATTTGCAGAGAAGTGTAATGTATTTTGAGTAGCTTCATTTATACTGTTCACTTTTATAAATAATTAATAAAAGAAAAAATTGAGCTGGTTACATGCTGAATTATACAAGAGCAAAAAATCATAGATTTTCACTCAATTGCAGAGTATGTAGTATAGACAGAAAATTAGACTTCTATATTGACTGCACCATTGTTCAGATGAAACATCTTTTAAGAAGACAGAAAGCAGGAACACTAACTACTGTGGCCAGTAAAGTCTGAATGACACTTTCAGTGACAGTAGAATCCTAACCCTATCCTCTTGCTAAATTCAAAATAGTTTCCCCTCCCCCTGCCTAAAATCTCCCTTTTTTCCTTTCCTCATCTAATTTGTTGCATGGTGTTCTATGTTGCATGGTGTTCTGCCAACATTCCAGAGTCAAGGATGGGTTTCACAAAAGCATGACTATTTACAGTACTATCGAGTACAGTAATCTGGGATGCTTCTGACTGAAAGACAGCATATAATTATAATTATAATGTAATTTCATTATTGGAATTGATGAAAAAACACTTCACAATGCAAAATAATCTACAAAAAAGTAGATAATGTACATTATTTTAAAAACAAGTATGCCTCACTGATGCTATCAAGAATGCTCACTCTGCTTTGCATTAGACAGGATCTAACCTATAAACTCATAAAATCCACTCCAGATTCCAAAGTGAATTGATCTTCCTGACAGAAACTGTGGCAAAGGTGGTGTATCCCTTTTTTTATGCTCTCCCAGTCACAAAAACTATAGAGGTTACTTTGGTTCCTCGTGACTATTAACTCATTGTCCGAAGCAGCATTGCACTGGTTGCTTTCCTGAAAAAATCTTCAGACAAAAGAAGATAAATGACTAGGACATTTCTGTACTTCTCAAGAGAATCCTTAAAAGGCTGCATCCATTAGCTTTACATGTACTCTCCAGTAGCAGATCAGCCATAAACTTTTTCTGAATGATATGCTATATTTTATCTAGAAATCTTATGAAATCCTATGGCTGAAACATACAGGAAATCTGGTAAGATACTAATAGCAAGTCTTGGACGGTCTATAAGCATAGACACTTAGGAACCCATTTTCCATTGACTTCAAGGAGACTGAGGCTTCCAATTTTTATGTCCGTGGACCTGCAAGTTCAAGAGAATGCTAAGAATGTTCTTAAATATGCCTTTGACCGGAGTAGAATTTTTCAAGATTAATATGCAATGTTGATATTACAGAACTTCACAGCTACTCAACAGTGTCCAATTTTCAGTATAAACTTTGATAAATGTGGCTAAAATACACAATGATGTGCTGTTAAAACAAATCAATGAAGAAAATGATATGGTGTGGTTATGTCAATTAAATTCAGAGGAAACGATAGCCAATAGAAATGTGCAAAGGGACTTGCTGTTACTGCGTCAATGACACTTTTCATTGAAGCTGACTAGAACTTGAAAGCACGGAAAAGCTTAAAACAGGATATTAGAATACATTGAGATATTCATCTTCTGACATTGTTGCCCAGATTACAGCATTATTTTGACAGCATACTAAACATACATACATAGTAAACATACTAAACATCCAAATTAATTTATGATTTAAATCCAAATTTAAAATCAAAATCCCATTTCAGCATTCCAGGTACAAATGCTCAAAATCAATCTCTGAAACCTACATTTTAAAATTAAGCTATCTATAGGACTGATAGGTCCAATTCTATGGTATGGAAAAGCAGGATTTGTAAGGATCACTAAAAAAAGTCACTTTCCTTCTTGCTCTTGAGATCTTTTTGTAGGAATTCAAAAGAGAAAGAGTCTGATGATCAGCAAGAGGAACTTTATGGTTACTTATATCAACAGATTTGTGATTTCTGAAGGAGATGGGTAAAGTGCTCTGGAGATACAACAGCTGTTAGTCCCTTTCTTAATATACACTGTTGATTTCCATATTTTAGTATTTCTATGCTCACAAATATCCACCAATTTTTCTATTACAGTTAACATATTCTGATCATTTGAAAACTGAATTTTTAAGTCAGAGGGTGTGGGACTGAAAAAATGGTAGAGACTGAAAGAAGGAGGTAAAAGAAAGTGCAACAAGCTTTTACCTAGAATCTGAAATATCTTGCTATTCTGAATTGAGAAACAAGGCAGACTCCAAGAATATAAAAAACAGTACAGAAATAATACAGTAAAGATCAGAAGAGCATGTAACAACATAAAAATATCAAATTGCTATTTCAAAAGAACTATGGCAATATAAATCACCCTTAAACATTTACTAACAGTTGTCACAGAAATACAGAAATTTTTTAGTCATTTTCTGTTAAATATGGTGATAAATTCTGCTAAACACACTTTGGTTTTGACTGATGGCTGATAGTAAACATTTAGATTTTAATCACTTCAATTCATTACAGCTACCAAAAGATTTTAGAACCATGCACCAGTCATTTCTTCTGACCCTTGCTTGGACTTTGTACATATAGGCATAAAAAATTATTGCTAAGATTTAGCAGTAGGTGTAAGTGTGTGTGTATATATATATATATATATAAAAGTATATAGCCATTCATCAGTTGTTCCTCTAATAGCAATTAATCCTACACTTTCATGATTTTTTTTTTCTTAACAATGAAGAGTTCCATCAATTCAACTTTTAACGTATCACATCAATTATTTCTTTGAGAGAGAGGACACCTGTAGGAATTTACTAAGTAAGGCTGTTTTGATAGTAGCTGCTTAAAAGTTGTGAAATGGAATCCCACGTACTAGGAAGACAGTTTCTGTGATAAAAAATACAGCCCAAGATGGAATGGATGGAGAAGGAGAAGGAGGATAATTAGTGGGAAACAGAGAGACAAATAAATATAATCCAGCTGCACTACACCACACCACCGTTGCTGTAAAAGCATGCGGCAAAGGTAAACGTTCAGCCAATCAATGCTGTTAAAATACCAAACAAGAGTTTGGTATTGCTGATCCACCTCAATCTCATCACTATTTTACTGGACAACACATTAGATTTACTCATTGTTTAGAAAAAGGAGGGGTTTATACTATTTTTGTGCCTAAAACTTCTATTATTTATCAAGCATTTCAATTTCTACTCTGCACAATAAAAACCCTCTACAATTACACTTGTACATCCTCGAGCATTCATCTAAGTTCACTTTTCCTTTACTGTACTCAAATAATATCGGTATTTTTTTAACCGTTACCTACAGAGGGTATTAGCATGTCTATATTAGCATCTATAACATGGTAGGTATAAATTTATACATAGATGAGACTCATGAAACAATCCACACTTTTATTGACGAGTACCGGCGGGTGGAAGGACTTGATCTCTCAGTACACAAAGTGGCTCACCGGCATGGAAAACTATTACTGATATAGTGTTTGACATCTAGAACTGGATTTTCAATTAAGCAGGAAATTTGTTACAGAAGAAATGAACTTATGGACAGAAGGAGACAGCTAGCAATGGAAAAAATGTACCTTCCTTTCCAGGACATCTTAGGACTCTAGAAATATTTTCTATGAAACAGGAATTCATAGAATTATAGAATGGTTTAGGTTGAAAGGGACCTTAAAGACTATCTAGTTCCAACCCCCCTGCCATGGGCAGACACCTCCTACTAGACCAGATTGCTCAAAGCCTCATCCAACCTGGCCTTGAACACTTCCAGGGATGGGGCCTCCACAACTTCCCTGGGCAACCTGTTCCAGTGCCTCACCACCCTCAGAGTGAAAAATTTCTTCCTGAGATCTAATCTAAATCTACCCTCTTCCAGTTCGAAGCCATTCCCCCTCCTCCTATTGCTACATGCCCTTGTAAAAAGTCCCTCTCCAGATTTCTTGTAGGCCCCTTTCAGATGGATGATATTTTTAAAAAATGCATACTTAGAGTCAGACTCCTAGATGCTTATTTAGGCATCTTCATCCAAAAAGCATGCTTGCATGTTCAGCAAACCCAATAGCCAAGCCATTTATTTAGAGGATTTCAAAAATCCTAAATTCAAGCACTCATTTAAGAATGATGTGATGATGTTCTTTGCCAATTTTGAATTACGGCTGCATGCCCATGTCCTTTTTCTTAAATGTCTCCTTAATACTCTTTCAATGAAGAATTTGTGATCAGGGATATAATTACTCTGTGTAAAAACTTACTCCTTCTCAAAGTCCATTATGTAAATTATTCTAATGTGAAAAAGAAGAGTGGAAGGTACCTTGTCAGGTCTAGGCACTAAACTGTAATGACAAAATGTCTTCCTAAAAGCCATATAAATACAAATTTTCTCATGAGTTCTTTACTTGATTTAGTAAATATCAGTTTTCTTTCAGATATAATAAGATGATAAAGCCATACAGTTTTAAAAGGAGGAAGATTTTAAACAGTCAAAACATCTAGCTAGACACACAATTTAAAAAAAAAAATGACAAAAACCCAAAACAAACAAAAAAACCCAACAAAAAACAAGAAAAGGAAAGTCCTTCTTATCATTCCCACTGACGTAAGATTTGATGCAAAAGTTTAGAGAAATGTAAATACATGAAGTAAATCCCAAACCACCTGAAGATACCACTACTATATATACTTTTTTTTAATATATATACACACACACTTCTGTACTATACCTATATACTTCTATATGTGACTCCATAATACTTGATTACTTTGAAGGAGAAATAGTCTTACTGCATTTAGTATCTAGCCAACAGCTCAAGCTCAGTTAGAGAGTATAGAGCTAGTCATTCAGCAGGGCCTCTTTAAATTGTTTCAGCTGATTCTAAAAACAATAAGGAAAAACAGGAGCAAATGAGTCCATATGGAAGACATGCACATATTCCTACTCTATACAGACACAACGAATGGAGCCATCCCTTACCCCCAAGCCCATTGTGTCTTAGAATCTCACAGCTGCAGTCATGTCAGACATGAGTGTGCTTATGCACAAAAAGAAATGAAAGCTCTCCACATTACAAGATCATGGAATAAAAAAACCCACGCCGTTACAGATTTATTTCAAGAGATTCTCCAACTTTTCTTTGAAACCAAATTTCTGCTCTTAACAATATCAAGTAATTTAAATAATATATCTTTTAACTGAGAGATATCTTTTATATTCAGTCTATATTTAGTTACACATAGAGAGATAAAAGGCAGAAAGGGCATTTTTAATGGTCCATCTTGACCTAACCTGGCACCAGTTTTGCATGTGCTCCTTACTCACAGGTCGCAAAATTCTAAGGTAAAATGAAAGATAAAGCTTATAATATCATGAACCTATACACATCAATTAAACATGGTGGAATGATAAATTACTTGCTACATTTATAACTAATGAATGTGGCAAACAGCAACCAATAAAGATGACAGAAGATGAATGTACGGTGTCTAAATGAACACCTTTGAGTTTTCATGGCCATAAAATAAAATAATAAACTTTAACATCCCCTTCTACATTATTTGTAATTAAAATCCTGGGCTCATTATTCTGTTCTCCATTCTTCTCAGCAAAAGAAGGAGGGGGAGACACATGTGAATTAAAATCCTTGTGGTAACCCCATTAATGTCTCAGCTCAGTGAAAATAAGAGCATATTTATTCATGTTCTGACGCACAGATTGTTCTGTATAGCTTCATGGTGTTTTTCACCATAAGAATGGTGAAAAACAGCAAGAAATTTGGCTTATGCAAAACGCCTCTGGTCTATCTAGATGAACGATCTAGATTAGTGGTATCAAGGGCTATGGCTACTTTGCATCCCTGGCTTTGCAAAAGACGACCAGCAGCAGAGGCTCGATCCTTTCTGTATTGACTGTTGCCTAACTATTAAAAAAGAATTTTGTACAGCAAGAACTGCTCAATGAAATTCTCAGGGAGGCTATCTCATAGACATCATTTGAGAATTGTTTTCAAATGAGAAAGGAAGTAAAGGACAGTTAAAGATAAAACATTTAAAAAGCCGTATCTCTCCAGGTCATAAAAAAAAAGTAATTATCAGAAAGTTTTATTAGAAAAAGGACGTAGTTTCACTAATGGGTGGACGTCTTCAAACTTAATAGGCACTGCTACGGGACTCCATAGATCTCTAATGCTAACAGAGTCTTCGGACAAGCCAACTCAAAACCTTCTTCTCAGAGCCTGACGTGACATCTCTGACAAGGATCAGGGAACAGAACAAGGTAATATCAAGCTGCTGGCCTCAGGAAATATGTCAATAACTACAACTAAGTTAAGTGGCTGGCTTAGAACTTAAGATTCACCAAAGTCAATTTATATGTATATGTTTTATTTATATGTTTATCTGCTTTCTGGTTTACCCTTTTGTAAACTTGTAGTTATACATTTTTAACCAAGATAGACACAAGGGAATAGTAACTACTGCTGGAAGAGAAAAAGAACATTGGAATAAGTGGAGGCAATGACAGAAATTAGCAATTATTTGAGTAAACAGAAACAAAAACATTGATAGATGTTAACACAGGACAGTTACGAAAGTCAACCTAGCTTAGCAAAAAAAGCTGCAATTACAAGAGGCAATTAAAGGTACAATTGCATCTTCCTCATTAAATGTGAAGATCCTGGATTTAGATCATACCAAATTTAGCTCAGTGGAGAAAATTGTATATATTTATTATTAAACCACATATTTGCAAACCATATTGCCTACATACATCTGCACTCTGGGTTATATTTCTCCTTCAATGGGAATCTGTGGAGCCAAATTTCATTATGGAAAACTATCTATAAATATGCAACAACAACAAAAAAAATAGCAACTTTTAAGATTTAATTAAGCATTACAAAAGCTAGGCACAGGTACTACTTGAATATAGATAATTTGCACATATTAATAATTTTGGCTAGATAATCACCTGATACATGGAAAAAGAAAAAATTACTCCTGATGCAAACTAAGGCTTTGGGGCACAATGTTATATATGGTTGTATTTACATAAATACATCGCATGTTTTTATACCTATATTACATATGTGTAATTCTGTGTATGCATTAACTTGGAAAATACTTTTCCAAGAATAAATTTGGAGTCAGCATTCTCATAAGTTGGAATTAAATCTCTCTTTTTAAAGATATGCTGAAAAAGAATTTGCATCTAACTCTTGCCCTGATCTCAATTCCTATGCACACTACATACATATTCTTCAGCTTCCACGGATTACAATTTATTTTTATTTTGAGAGAAACAATACTGATAAATACAAAAATAAAAACAAAAACAAATGAAAGAGCTGTCTCTAAATGAGATAAAGGTAAGGAAATCAACAGATTTACTAACTAGTTTAGATTTCATAATACTTTGTCCCATTTTAATTTAACAAATGTTCACTGTGAACCTTGTTACAGTTTCAGAGTTTAATAAATGTATTATAAATTATTATAATCTTAGAAAGTTTACATAAAACTGCACACAATCTGAACTACAATTTTTATTAATATTTCTATGCAAGATCATTGTTAACAATGAGTTTGATTTCACTATTTCAACAGTAAAAATAAGTTATATTTCAAATAAAAGTATTCTTTTATTGATCTTGAAATGAAAAAAAGCTCTTGGTGATGTTAAAAAGCCTAACTTTGCTGAGCCCTCTGACTTTCAAATTGACAAGTTTATACTCTTTTCTTTCACTTTTATTGATTTATTTTTCTTACCATCAAAATAAAATTCAGGTAGGTCAAAAAGAAAGGTGTTTAGAATTAGTAGCATAAATAGTAGGACAACTAGTAGTATAATAAAAATTTTGTATTTCATAAGCCATGGATTCAGTTAACTTCTTGTCATTACCCTATTATATTTAAGTAATTCCATTCGGGTTTGAGTAACAAATACTGAATAGTACATAGGCTATGGAATATAATTACATTTATGAAATATCTGCAGTAATAACAACATTTTTAGTTAAGGTATTTTACAGTTCATGTTTTGTAACTAGACTCCTTAATAAAAATAAACCTAGCAGAAAGGTATATTTAAATTCAAAAATATTTTTAAAATAAAACATACACAAATTATTGGCATTTGTAACTTCTAAATTAAATGCTTACAATTAGATTTCAAAACATAACTTTCATCCCATCAAAGCTGTAATCTCCCCCTTTTATTTTTCTCATTCACATGTGTTCCTGTTAATGTAAGGTAGGCATAACTTACAACTTAGAAATTGCATGCAGTAAAGATAACCCTCAGTGTACACATACACATTGTGTACAGCCAATCAGCCTTTACTGTAAATGTTAAAGTGTAGCATTAATTATCTAATTACTTTTGACATAATTAAAACAGGAAATTATACAAACCAGCCTCTTAAATGCTCAAATACAGGTGAAATATAACCTGTGAAATGCCTTTAACAAACAGCTCTCTTATTTCCTTCTGTTTCTAAAACTGAATGTGATAATACTGGTTCTAGACAATATTTACACAGTTATTTTACTAAACATTTTAAATATATTATGGTCATAAATATTCTGTAAAATCTGCTTATCTTTTGACTTGATTTCTCTTTTTCTGCATCACTTAATTATACATGAGCACTGGTCTGCAGAAGATCTGGAGGAATTGTATTTTGCTTCAGTACTCTTTACTAAAGAACGTCATTAATCACAGTTTAATCTTTTTCATAAACTAGTTTTATTGCACAAAGCAGTAACACTTTAAAAGAGCTTACATGGAGACTGCATTTCAATATCTTATGGGTAGGGGGCAGCTGTTAATTTACTATCGCAATTATTACAATTACTATTAGGAGAATAAAGTGGATCAAAATATCCTCCCCACATTTATGTTTTGGTTAAGTGAACAATAAAAATAACCATAAAAAGCTGAGAAGCATGGACATCATGCCAAACTGCACGCTTTCAGAAACTTCAAAGAAATAGAAATTTAAAATATACTTTTCGAACCCCATGCAAATCACAGGTGCCAAGTTCAACTGGATGAATAATTTGTTACGTACAAGTTTATTATTGCTGAATAATGTGAAAAAAAAAACCAAAACCCAACGTCCAGAAAGACTCTGATCTCTAAGGCTGCATTTGCTGAGGTGCCATTTGAGAAGCAGGGGAAAACAGAAGGCCAAACAGCCAGCAGTTGCTCTGTACCCCCAAATACTCTTCAAGGCTACAAACTGCAGAGTCAAACGTAAATCTCTGGTAGGCAACAGACCAGTGGACTCAGCCCCTGGGCATTTCTAAGGATGCTTATGATCCTCCCACTGATCCACAATTTGCAAACTATGCCTCTGAATAACTGTCACTACTTGTAGGAAGTCTAATTAATTTTCAGAAGGAAAAGAAAAAAACCAAAAACCACCGAAAACCCAAACCCAACAAGGGTGAAAATAACTACAGGCACAAAACTAGAGGAAAATACAGCTTCTAAATAAGATGCAGTTACATAATTTTTGACTGCAGGATGAAGCTATTGACTATCTTAAGTCTAGGACGCTATGCTACGGACAAAGATCTCAATAGATGCACCTTACCTCCGGAAGAAGGAAAACCTCCTGCCTCTTATTCCCTATAGTGCAATAACTCAGCCAGCTTCTTTCTATGATTTGTACACAAAGAACACTCCTTTTTCACTCAAATCAGGCAGACACCTACTTAAAAAAAACTGGTGGGTTTGTCTCACATCTGTCTATGACTTCTCACCATCTGATGAATTCCCAAAGCATGCAAAAGGCAGACGATGCATCGAGCGTACAGCCTGCAGGAAAGGGCAGTGCGTTGCTGCAGTAGTCCTACCAACAGCTTGTGAAAGTGATAATGTTTCAGATGGCACAAAGAAAATATTAACTAACACATGCCCAAAGCAGGATCTTCTAGGGCTAGGCCTAACCACGCCTCACTCAACTTACCTCTGCCATGTCAGAAAAATATGGTATTGCCTTTTCTACCTTATAGTCTGTGCCATACAGGATCTGTCCTGGTGTGACAGTAAGCTCTGTAACCTCAATTTTTCTTTCCACATTCTCATACAACTCTTGATCATATAAATTCTGAACTCCTTAAGAGCTGCTAAATTAAATTCTGAATAGCTTAATACTTAGAGTCTAACCTTCGTATGACTGATACAGTACACAGCAGACAAAAGCAACAGAGTCATCCAGATTTGCATTCTGGAAATTGCTCTGACGTTCTGTTTTCTCTGGGTTGTTCAACAGCAAAGAGCGCACTATGTGACTCTTCGCCTGTATACCTTAGAATATGGTTGGCTTTCTCCCAATACTAGTTCTGAATGAAACAGTATGTCACCAAACATGAGTATTAAGTACTCAAATTCAAACCTAATCTTGGTTAGACCACAGAGTTACATGCTGCCAACTTTCACTCTAGCTTATATGGGATGGAACTTGAACATGGAAGTATCGAGCACTTTATAACATGCTATTTATTTTCATTTTGTCTTGATAAAAGAAGTATGTTTAAAACAGTTGGAACAAAGAAAATGAAAAAATTAAACACCCCTTTGAAGACCTTTACCATATTTTGGCAAACAGAACAATGTGTATTCTCCAACTTTTATGGGTTTAATGATCCTTTTTCATAAGCGTATAGGCACTTTTCTTAGTACAAGGACATGGACAAATGCCAAAACCTACATATCATATCTACAAATAACCTTAAATGAAAGAACAAGATCTTCAATTACAGTGTGAGATTTTTAACTCTTCAACAAGGTATCCATGCGAGTCTAAAGCAAAATCCATTCAATCTAAAAAGCCTTATCTTTTTACATGTTCAGTCCAAAATATTTTAAAGTGAATAAACCCCACAAAAATCGTAAGTGTACAGAAAAGTGTAATGACAACTTTTCTCCCAAATCTCAACATGTTCACAGAAGTAACACTGACTTAAAAATAAATTAGTGAGATCAAAAGCAGGCTTCATTAAAGTCACACTACAGTAAAACATATACATTTTCTCAATCATCTTAGTATGTCTCCAAAATTCTACTTTTATTCACTTCCTTTAACAAGTTTTAAAACTAATGACTAAACTAAGGATTAAAACCGATGATAGGCTAAATCTTCATAAATGCACAAAAGGGGCGACAATGTAGTATCTTGTTAAAAGCTGTTTTCTTACAAGAAAAAAAGAAATTAGTTTGTTGCTTTGTTTTCTCATATTTTTTCAAAGCTTTACTTTTATATCTATTCTTTTTCCTTTTTTAATTTTACTCCTGATTTTTATCTATGGGGCGAAAAAAACCAAAAAAATCTAACAACCAGGTAGAGTTCGAAACATGATTGATTTAAGACATTTATCCATTTTAATAGAGTAGGAATAGTAATGCTGTCCATTACACTGAGAAAGTGTATCTTTTTGAAGAGGGGATGAAATAGGAAGCTAACTGATTCTAATTCTTTTCAAGCATAAAATCAAAATAAGATACACGAACATGGAATCATGTTTTTACTTACATGGCTGCAACTGGCAGATCATTCATGATATCCTATAAACGATATGCCAGTAATATTCAGAGACTTAGCAGTGAGAAGCTATATCTTTATGTCTCATGAATGCTCTTGATAACATTTCCCCTACATTTAAGAAAGTAACAATAAACAGTGAACCTTAAAATTGCTGTGTGGTGGGAGCGAGGAGAAGAAAGGAAACAAGTAAATTAATATAAAAGAATATGAACACAAATAATTACCTACATAGTTGTCCAAAGGGGAAAAATTGAAACAGACAATAAGAGTAAAAAAACGCCCAAAATTATTTGCATGTAAGATTTTAAAAAATCGTTAATTAAAAATCTTTATAGCATCTAAAAAAATTGTATTTTAAGGAGAAGATGAAAACAAAAGGGTTGAGCTCAGTACTGCAAAATATTGGGAGAAAGTAGTCAAAGAACAAGAGAAATATAATAAAAGTAATGTATTAACTTAAGAACCAGAAAAAAATGTCTACAGATAGTCTACGGAGTATAGCTTAATTCTGCTTAGATTTTGGCCATGAAATGAAGCATTTCAGCTGAAGAGCAGCAGGAGAGGTTACCTCTGAAGCACCAGAACCTCTACTGGAGTCCTCTCACTTGAACAGGGGAATAATTCTCCCTAGCCCTTTCTAGATATGTTATCTAAACCGTCATTTATTACATGCTGTCTGCAGTTGCCATAGGCAACTTGTAATCAAAAGAAACTGTCTCCTTATTAAATTGAAACAAAAAGGTGACTTTATAGAGATATGAATTTATAATCAATAAAATTATCTACCGATGTGAAATGTAAGGGTTTTCTCACACGAGAAAGAGAAGTGTTGTGCTAATTAAGGTAGGCACTTTCATTCAACCTTGTTACAATGCACAATGTTCAACAGGGAGTCAGAATTATTACCAGGTAAGTCTACGATAGCAACAGCAAGACCTAAACAGAAAAGAACTCTGCATGTGAAGCTGAATAAGTATTAAAACTGAAGATGAAAGTCCTTGATGAGACTTAACCAAAAAGATACTGTGTGTTGAGAAATTATGGGAAGAATTTTTCTGTAGGCGGCAAAAGTATACCATAAGTTTGAAGACCTTCCTGAAAAAGTCAGCAAAATACAGGGTCTATTTCTTCAACTCTATTCCTCTAAACATCATGATGAGGTTCTTAGAGTTATCATATAGTTCTGAACACCACTGCCACATCAAACCCTATTTACTTCTCATGCATTTATTTGTGAAAAAAAAATGGCTCGGTGGCATAATTAGAAGAATATATTTGTTTAATATATTAATAATTTGTGGTCTTCATGTATTTATAATTTTAGAATTTGGTGTACTAAATTCTTTAGTGATGGATCCATATGAAACATGTCTACTAGATGAAGTCTCTTTCAAACAGCATATAATTTTTGTGCTTGGAACTCGGATATCATCTTCTGGATGTAAATAAAATGATTGTATTTATCAACGACCAATCTGACAGGTTGAAAAAAGGTCAAATTGTTATCTCACAGAGAACTACCATGGCAAATATTCTGAACAATCAAATTAAAGTAATAACAGTTTTTTAATTCTACAGCACCTTTTATCAGAATGCTAAATAACTTTTGCTTTTAAATACACGATCCTGAGATTTGGAAAGATTAAATGACACATGCAGCATCAGTGAATCTGTGACAGACCTAAAAAGAAAACAGATCTTCTCAATACCCCTGCAAGAAATGACATTAAAAGTAGGGAATTAAAAATAGGTGAATACTGCAGTTAAAATATCAGACATAGACTATCTTAAACGTCCCTCACATCAAATTGTCAAAGACAAATAGAGATAGTATCTCTATAGCCTATGATGGCTATCCAGTATCCTGGGATGGATCATCATTAAAACTCACTATTTGTACTTTAATCTACTGATAAAAACTTTATCATTTGAAGTTGGACACTATACATATTTTAAAATTCCATGTCCTAATGATAACAGAAGACTAAACCAAAGCTTTCTTTCCTATTTCTTCTGCCACCTCCCACAACAAATTATATATTAAATGTAAATGATGTAAGTTCATCAGCCCTTTAAAAGCTGTCAGTATGCTTTACAGACAGCCTCTATTTTCAGATTCTACCTCTCTATCAGAAATGAAAAGACTATACTTCTGCAAGTCATTTTACAGACAGGGATAGGACTGCTCTTTAAAGTCAGAAAGAGGGAGACAGCCTACATCAATCATTACCATTGAGAGATATCCATTAATCCCCCAATCTCTAGTTTTAGGTGCACTACTATATCCCATTGCAAGCTATAGATTTTGCATAAAATAAAGAGATAATATAAACCAAAAGCACAAATTCCTGCTAGCAAGATTGTAATAGCCATACGCTGTGCTGTACCTACTGGGTACAAGCAGTACCAAGAAAACTGATTCAGTCCCATCATGTGAAAAGGTTGAAAAGTATTATTTACTACAGATATTGCAGCAACCAGATGATGTAGATATGCTTCAAAAAACTGTAAACTTGAGGACTGAATGGACAAATCCTACACCTATCTGCACTCCACAAAATTTATATTACAGTATATCAAATGATAAAATTTAAGAGTTTTAGGTGCAACAACAATAAAGAAGCAAAATAGAAGATAACTGTAAAAATGCAAATGCCATGGGAAAAAATAGTGCATTTAAAAAAAGAAAAAATAAAATAAGTTAGCATAGTAAGTTAATGACAAAGTTTGTGATGATAAATCCTATTACATTACTGAGCTTAAGCCTATCTAAATTACAAGGGAAGGGAAAAGGACTCCTACTCGTCACTCTCCTGACACACTTGTAAGTGGGAATATGTGTTTTGGCCTTTTATTCTTTTACTGCCAGTAGTAAAGGTCAGCAGCGGTATCAGTCTTATAGAAAAAGGGAGGATTGGAGAAGGAAACATGCAAGGGTTTGCAACTGCATTTATACGTGTACATCAAATAGACAAAGGAGAAATACAAAACTTAGCCTTATATCACTCAAGTTTCTCCCTCTAAAATAACAGTAACACCAGTAAAGCAGGCAGATAAGAAAAAAATAATCTTGTAAACAAAACAAAATATGTAAACAGTTTAGTTATAGAAATGCTTGTCTATCTAATGTCACTTAACTGTTAAGTATTAAAAACTTGTACCTTTACAAGGTACTACAGAGGAAAAGCAAGCATGTTTTATATGATGTTTATGGTGTTATTCATCACTTTTGAGATGAAATTCCCACTTGAAGTGTACTGTGGAAAAGTAAAATTGATTTCCTCCTTCCGGTAAATAAAAGTAAAGCTATATTCTGCAGCGCCAGGGGCGTCAGAAAAACAGTTTCACCACTGTAGCTGTATGTCTGTCAGCGTTCTGTTATAAACAAAGCTGACAAAGTTCATGAGGGGGTAACACAGAAGCTCTGTCTGAAAGTACAGAAAGATTGAGTTCTTTTCAGTGGTAAGCAGACGGGAGGGGGGAAAAAAAAACCCAACTTATTTGAAACGTCCCTAATTCTATTGTCTCTTTAGTTCTTTCTTCCTTGGGAAGTTTGCAGTGTATGAATTTTTAATGTGAACAAAGACCCAAGGAAGTTCTACTGAAAAAATAAGCAAGACATTTATAACAATAATATTGACAAATGTATATCTTCCTGGAACAAAGAACTAAAGAAAAAAACATTTCCAACACAGAGGTTTCCATAGTGTTCGTGGCAATTCAGTATACCACAACACATGACAGTTCTGAAGGAACTGTTTTCTTCCACTGTATAAGACATCTTAGAGACTACCCTCTTTTTGAGAATCATAAGAAGAGTAGTTTCGTGAACATTGGATTTTTCAAAAAACAACAATTCAACAAAAGCCGAAACTGCCATACAAAGGAGTTATGATCTCATCTGAATGGTGGCAAAGTGAGTCATTAAAAGGAAGACATAATACAAGCCAGATTTCCTGCCCCAGATTCCTCTGACCTCTGTTGGCAGAGCTATCTTCCCTTTGCGGTAAAAAGTGTGCCTAGAAGTTGTTCTCCCCACTATGCAAGCTCTGTCAGGAGAATACAACTGACATGCTCGTACAGCAGGAAGGATCACATCAGGTATACCCATCAACACACATACTCGACAGTTTTCTAATTGCAATCACTTACGTGGAGTCCTCCAACCCAGTTTAAAAATCTCACTCCAACAGCAACCCAGCATTAAGTATTGCTTAAACCTTGCTTAATCACCTCGCTAATATTTAATATAAAATAGTCTTGTCACCATTAAAATATTATAGAAAATTGAATGATCTTAAGCCTGATATGCTACTATATCTGCACAACAGGGTGTGCTGTGAATTTATCTTAGACCTTAACACTAAATTTCCTGACTTCCATCCAGTTAAATTAGCTCTTTCCTGTTATCCTTATATAATATCTTGTGAGAAAACCCATACCTGAACACTTATTTTCTATTAAGAATCATCTTACATAGCCATATATCAAAACAAACATTTGTTGTTCTCTAACACCCTCCTATTGGGTACTTACACGATTACTGACAGGTTTGAGATTACTGTGTTGGAACCTGTTTTCGTGTGACAGCCGCAGTGCAGATACTTGTCGATACACTGGTGCTGAATGCTAATCACTACTACAGTCTGAGAACAATTGCCAGCTACGTCACTTATCACTAGAATGAACAGAAAGGCCTTGATTGCCTTATCATGTGCTTTGTGCTTCCCGCTGGAATGGCTAGAAACCACTAGGAAATACTAGAAGGGATAAAATAATTATAAACCAGTAGGAATGTCTAGGGTTAATGATAAAAACAGTTCCAAATGTCACTTAAGGAACTCTACTCTTCTTCATATATACAGTTTTTATGCTGTTCAAAAGAGATATTGATTATTTGTATTAAAACTGAATTGAACACAGTTTATGAATAAAACGCATTAAAAGATGTAATGTGGGATAGACGCAGGACACATACATTTCCCCTAGTTTGTATATTCAGCTATATCATTTGACAATATTCTCACAGAACAACTTTCTATAAAAACAAGTATTTTTAGCTATTGAAAAGTCATCTAAAGTTAATACACTACACTATAATTTTGATAATTCAAAATTCATAGAACAGATGCAAAGTAGGTACTTCTCTGATGCTAATTAACAGCATGCTCAAATAGTATTTCCTGTAAACGAAAGCACCTCTTCCTTTTTCTCCAAATAATGATCATCAGGGTATAATCATAATTTAAAAAAAAAAAAAGTGGGAAAGAAGACACAGAAAAGAAAAATAGTAAGAACACTTTTTAAAAAGATCTGTGTGCTCAACATTTTCAAAACCTTCTAATTAAAATACACAAAATACTAACATTACAAGAGAATAAAGGCTGAACAGAGTGTTCATAAAATAACCCTAGCTCTTGGCAAAGATTTTATCTTTGTCGTTTAATGATGATGAAGCCAAATAACTGTTGCTGGAATGGAAGCAGTCTGATGAAGAAGGCTTTCAAATTGAAGTGAGGGATATCACAGTTTATATTTTTCTTAGTAGCGCTTCTATCTGTACGATTTCTCTCTAAATTTCATTACTTTCTGCATTAGATGTCCCTTTCAACAGATAGTCATGTGTTGATCAAAGATATATTGCTTTAACATGCTTGTGTTCTGTTGTACGTTAAATTGTTTGTTCATACAGGCAGCAAGTTCTAAGCAGTTCACAAAATATCAGAGGATCAGTGATTAATAACAATGTTAACTTCCACGGGAAATTAGCTTGTTGTGAAGAAAACTTTTCTGGTACTTGATCTAATTTGTGCAAGATCTGATAGAAGCATCTGGCTAACTTAAATAAACAGATTGTGTGTTAAAAACTGTTAGCACATACTGAATACTTACATTATTTGTACACAAAGTAGACTAAGTTTAACAGTACATTAAAAAACTGAGTAAGGTATTTATTAAGTATGAATCAGTTCTAAAAAGCATGGTATGAAGCAAGTAAAAATTTCCATAGGGAAGGCAAAAAGATACACAGTATAAAGATTTGTGGACATAATGAACTGGACACATTTTTTTCCAGTTAAAAGAGAAATAAATGAGTGTAATTAAAATACTGCTAAAAGCACAGTTTATGCATTTAAAAATAAGACATGAATTAAAATTACTTAGATGTGTTTAGTATGTTTTCAGAGAGACTTAATTTTACCTTATTCTTCATCAAGAAATTTTCATTTCAAATCTGGTTTTTTTATTACATACACTATCTAAATAATGCCCCTCTGTTACTGTCCACAAACACATTTCAAAATTCTTAAAGTAAATAAACAAATAAAGGAGTCTGTTTGCCATTCCTAGGTTGATATCCAGCTAATTAAGCATGGTTTTAGGGGTAATTCCATCATAATTCATAAACGATCCAGAAGTAAATACGTGTGTGCATATATACATAAACATACATAATCCAAGAGTTACTCTGTCTACAAACTCACCAGCGTGTATCCTTGCTATTTATTAATCAAAACAAATTAAAAAAAGACTATTTTACAACATACTTTGCTTTCATCAGAGATTTAAAAAAGACAACAAAACAAATTAAAAGAAGAAAAATGTTTTCGATTCAATTTACCAATTTCTAACAAGAGTTAGATATCTATGGTTATGGGTGTATATATGTGAATGAACGAATAAATCCTTAACCCACCATATTTTTTTCTCCAGTTTGCAAGCTGTCACCCGTGAAAAGTATGGTGTAGATGGTAGGATGATACTGTACCTGATTGGCTCTGGAGGTGGTCATGGGATCAGATGGAGAGGACTTGGTGGTAGTTGGGGAAGATGGCAATGTCTGGGAACAAAGCAGTTCAGGAGCAAATCAACCTTTACAAGCCTTAGACTGAACAGTTAAAAAAATAAATAAACCAACAAAAGTAACATAACTAGAAAATTAAAATAAATAAAAAATGCCTAAGACAAAATCTTTCTCCTACTCATTGGAACTTAATGGAATTTAAAGTCAATTGGATAAATAATGCATGTAAATATGCATGCTTATGCATGTAAAAACAAATTCATGACTTGAAATCAAGATGGTGAACTCACATAAATACTCAAAAATATGCTGACCACATGAGGAATATATTCTTTCCTCTCTCCTCCTCTTGGGGAAAATGAAGACTATAGTAAACAAAAATTCCAGCAAGTTCAATGAGCACACTAGAAACAGTTATCAGTCTACAAACAAACAGGGCCAACGTCTGAAAGAAGTTAGAGACATTTACTTTGGCACCTTATAATGCACCATTCTATAGCACGGACTAGAGCCAGCAAACTGTGTTCCATCTCTTACAACAATTACACTGAAGCTACTGAGTTTTTAACACTATACTAACTGCTAAAATATTCATTGATAGTTTTTAATCAAGAGGCAGGTGAAAAAATGTAAATATCAGTCTCATGATGGATGAACATGCAACTAATACCTTCAGAACAAATTACTACAATATATTTATGATTATTGTTAAAATGTTCATTTAGTTGAGCAAACGTTAATAACTTATCATCAGGCCTGTGTTCAAAATAAACACAAAAAAGAATTAAGAGTCATATTTATTGATCATGTTTTCTAAATAATATACATATGCTTAACATTAATTCTTGACATATCAAAAAAACACTGCTCTGTTTAAAATTTTGATATACACATTTTTCTTTTTAAAGTATTATATCCTGACAGAATAACTCTTCTTTTTATAAATGTAGTGAAAATGTAAAATTCCAATTTTCAAAACATAACATACAATACTTATTCAAAGCATGTTTTTTGACATCTTTGTAATATATAAATATTATAAAATATCCAAAAATACACTACTTTAAGAAATAAGATGTTAAAATGCTGTACAACGTGATTTATCATATGGTCATATAATTACTAACCCAAACTATTTAGAAATAAATGAAGCAAAATTTCACACTTTCAGCAGTTCTGTTACTTACAATCATTGACAGTCCCTCATAAAATAGGTATACATACTTTTGCACTAAAACTCTTAATGCATATGAGAAAGCTGGGACACTGTGAATGCATAAAGTTGTGTATTAGCAAAATATGGCCTTGTACATATGCACACACAAATATTTTAGCTGTATGTTAAGCAATATGAAGATCCATTTTTTCATAGTTTGTACATAAACAAGCAGCCAAAACAGGAAAAAATATAGTAAGAAACAGATCCTTCTTTAGTGTTTCCAACTTGTAACTCATGTTATAAAACAATAAAACCAAAAATAAAACATACAATTTAAGCATCAACTGGGACTCTTTCAAGAAGCGTAAGTAAAAAATACTACCATGTATAGGGCATTATAAAAAATACACAGCTTGGTAAAATGTTATTGGTCAGCAGACACTATACATTGTGAAAATCAAGACAATTATAAAGGATTCTCCCATGTCTTTCTGTACAGAACATGGGTTCCTTTGAGAGGGGCTAGAATTATTTGGAAGAAGAAATGTCAGATTCCTTAATAGTACAGGGTAACCCTATTCAATTATAGAATTATACTTCTGATTTTAGTGGGATGATGCAGTATCTCTCTTACCAAGTCTGAAATTGCAATGAACTGATTTTCATCAATTTAAGCTTAAACTAATGGGGAAAAGAAAAAACCCAAACAAACAAAAAACCCAAACCAAACAGAATGGAGGACTGTAACTTATCCCAATAGCTTTTCTTTGTTATAGGTATATATTAAACTCCCATCCTGAACTAAAAAAATTAAAAAAAAGCATTACTATTCTCCGGCAAAACTCTGAAAATATATTTTCACTAAAATATTTCAGACATCTGATAGTTTGTGTGATCAAAACCACTGCTAACTAGGGCATACTGTATTGTGTATGGTTTTGGTATTCTAAGCTCATTAATAAAAGGAAAAATAGTTTGTTCTTCATAGGTGTTACTAAATATAACCAGTGGATTTATAAGAAAATATGTAGAACACTTCAACACTGAATAATGACCTAGTCACTGATGCCACAAATAATTTAAGAAACTGGAAGCATCTCAGTTTTCAATTCATATCAATCTTCCTAAAGCACAGAAATGTAGGCTGAGATAAAAAAGGAGTGACGATAGTAATTTCAGGTGACTGTTGAATTATGACATCTGTTAAGTAGAAGCATTCCACTATTCCATTTTAGCAAAAGCTTGTTTAAAATACAATGGAAAAAAGATAAAAGCATTTAAAAGTAACACTGTATTAATGAACAAGAATCAAGTCCGGGCATACACATTCTTTTTCCAAATATACATATCAATGACAAAATACTGTTTTCTGGTTTTGGTGTTTTTTCTTTTTATAGCAGGTTGTTTGTGTTTAAGGCTTAATCTCTCTTACTTTGTTTACTAACATAACTGCTTTTATTTTTTTATATATATCTATACAAAACTATATAAAAGTGTATATATATAAATGAACTGACAGCATTTTGTAAAGATTAATCCCTTTCCATGCTTCTGTATAATTCTGGAGACAAATTAATTTATGGAGACACATCTATTTATTTCTTCAATATTAAAGTAACCCAAAGTAATTTCTCAAAAATAAAAAAAAAGAAACACAGGAATTTGGGCTTTGTCTTGAATTTCCATTGGCTGCTAAGTAATTTATTGATACACTCTCGATTGCTTTGCAAGAACTTTTAGGCAAAATTACTTCTTAAAGAAAGTTGGACAGAGCTCAATAATTCTGATTTATTATGCAGCATAGAACATTTTTTTTTAAATTTGGCAAGTGGTTTGCATTAGGCAAGCACTTGAATTTAGTAGTTACTAGGCTTCTGGGAATGAGATGTATAAAGTGATTAGAAATCATAAGATGAATTTACATTACAGAGTTTCAGTTTTTGAGACTGATACATGCGTACTATAATTGAAGCTTTCCTGAAACTGCAGGCTGACTGTTGGCAAGGTTATGGAAAAAAGCCAGTCAGAAATTCTACCACACACCACTTCTAAGACTTGCAGGGGGTGGGGGCGGGGTTTAAGCTATATCTTGAATAGTATAGTCCAAGCCATGGTGAAATTGGTCTTCTCTGTTTTTTCAAGTATTATTTCCTTTCCTATTACTTATAAGACAATGAATGGAAGAGTATACCTACAGGTAAGAGAGTGATGTTGGTTTTTACTTTAAGTTTCTAGAGCAGATGTTTGAGAAAAGATTTTAAGTAATAAAAAAGGAGCTCAATTTTAGAAATAAAATTCTGTTTGAGTCATATTTGTGTTGCAGTACTTTCTGAAACTCCAAGAAAATACTTCCTCCTTGTGTTGCTCACAAGAATTGATTATTCTGTGAGAGACTGCTCTCAGGCTGCACAACATACTAAAGGGTGCAGAAAGATGGTCAAAGCATCACACTTCCACGCTTCACATTTTTGAGTAACAGAGTGAAGATATAGCTGTATCACAGCAGTATAGAATACATATACTCTGCACAATATTCCAAGACATCTCTGAGTCCCCTTTCAATGACTTAATGAATTGCCTAATGCAGAGCTATGTATAAATGACAAAAGTCACATCCTTATATATACACTAAAAAAATTTCAATACTTACACCCTAGATAGTAAACACTGTACTGAGACAGTTAACTTAATTCTCAGTAACTATTAGTATATTTATATGTAGAAGAGTAGAAAGAAAAGGCAGAAAATTAAATACCATTTGAAAATGGATTGAGAGACATAAAAGCGTATATAAAGAACATCACTTAACGTGAAGATGAAACTGCATTTACAGCTTACCGATTTCTAGTTTCTCACTATAGGGCTTGCCAAACAAAGGAAATCTTGGTAATAACATTACCCATAATAAATTACTATTAATACTAAGCTAATACTGAGCTTCAGTCTTGCATATATTAATATTGGTGCTTTTAAATCACTGAAATTAATGCGATGACAAAACTAATTTGCTTAAGCCAATATTTTAATGCACTTTAAGGAAAGGTGGTATCTTTTTTTAATTGTATTCAATAGTTGAATACCTTCTGCAGCTAAAATGAGAAACAGAGAGCACTGCAAGGCCCCATTGTGCTGAACAACATAACAGACTGACTTACTACTTTCAACGGTACGAAAGACAAGCCATTCTAAACAGACCAGTTGCTTTGCTAAACACATCGAGTCTTCTTTACATCTGCTGTGATTGTCTTTAATCTGTAACTTTGGCAAACAAATCTCAACTCAGTGATGACTGTATAAATACATAACACTTTTCAATAATAAAATTTGGAAAAAGAAAAAAAATCAAGGATTAATAATTTATTTACAATCCAGATTGTAAAAAGGGTCTTGGATGCCTTCAGTGATCTAATTTTACTTGCTACATTTTCACTTCTGTAAAGAACAAATAAAATACATTCTGATGATATTTCATCTTCTTTGCTTTTGGTTTTGCTTTTGTGTAAAGAATACACAGCACACAGGGCAATACAAAAAGACTAAGAAAGTTAGCATATATAGATGGAACGCTTACTTATCAGTGTTCATAGAGGTAATTTATCTACATTTATGAACTCTTGGGGACTTGTGTCTGAAAAAGGAAAAAAGTAGGGTATGATGTAAGACTATCTCATGTTCTATCTGGGGACAAGAAGGGGTAAGGACCTTAAAGCAATCCAGCAAGTGCCATTTGGATCATCAGAGCAACTCTGAATGGAGGAAATAATTTAGGATGAAGATCACAGTAAAACAGACAAAGAAGAATCAGGAACTTCTCTTTCCCAAAACTTGTCACAGTAACACAGAACTACTACAAGACCTGATGCTGCTATACAGAAATACCAGAAAACTCAAGTAAGTAACCAGATACAGGAATCAAAAAACGTAAGAAGATATGGATCTAAGATTTGTGCCAAAAAAACCCCAAGTCCTAGTAGGAAAGAAAATGTCACCTTTTGATCCTGGGCTACATTTGGTATTTGGAAAAATACCACCAACACTACAAAGCCATCAGAAGGTGTGAGATAACTTCAGAATTTTCTTACGAATGCAGAAATTTTCAGCAGTGTTCTGAATGTTGAATGCTGCTGTTCATCCCCCAACAAAATCTTCTATTAGCATTCCACTTTTGAAGCACATACAATGAAGAGTTAATCATCAGCTACAGAGTTAATTGTGTTCATAAAACATGGTTTCGCATACATATTGAGATTATATCCAACGCTGGTGAAATGAAATAGAAAATTAAAACAGTAATCTGGCACCAGAATTAAGTCAAGGGCACACGAGGGACAGGATATAGTATACAGATTTTTATGGAATGCTAAACTTCTGCTGTGAAATCTGATGTATAGAACTGTCTCTCTAGTAAATAATGGCAAATATTTTTTTTTGGTCCTCACAACTTGTAAACACACCTGCCTTAAATGGATGATAAAAAGAAGAAAGGCTCATCAGAAGGGAGAGGCATTTTAAGAAACTGATGAAGGTTTCTTAAGGAAGGACGGACTTGGGGGTATTGGCAGATGAAAAACTCAGTATGAGTTGGCAACGTGTGCTCGCAGCCCAGAAAGCCAACTGTACCCTGGGCTGCATCAAAAGAAGTGCGTCTAGGAGGTCGAGAGGTGATTCTCCCCCTCCACTCTGCTTATCCAGCTCTGAGGCCCCCATCATAAGAAGGACATGGACCTGTTGCAGCAAGTCCAGAGGAGGGCCACAAAGATGATCCGAGGGCTGGAGCACCACCCCTATGAGGACAGGCACCGTTGGGATTGTTTAGGCTAAAGAAAACAAGGCTCCGGGGAGACCTTATAGCTGCCTTCCAGTACTTAAAGGGGGCCTACAGGAAAGATGGGGAGCGACTCTTTATCAGGGAATGTAGCGATAAGACGAGGGGTAAGGGCTGCAAACTGGAAGAGGGTAGATTTAGATTAATTAGGAAGAAATTCTTTACTGTGTGGGTGGTGAGACACTTTAACAGGTTGCTCAGAGAAGTTGTGGATGCCCCGTCCCTTGAAGTGTTCAAGGCCAGGTTGCATGAGGATTTGAGCAACCTGATCTAGCGGAAGGTATCCCCCAACAGCAGGGCAGTTGGAACTAGATGACGTTTAAGGTTCCTTCCAAACAAAACTATTCTACGACTCAATGAAGTCCACTGAGTTTTTATAGTCTGAAGAACTCATATTCCATATTAAAAAAAAAAATAATAATTCCTCCAGTTAAGCCAATATTATCAGATTTGTATTCTTAAAGTTAAGTTCTATTTAAGCACTTCAAAGTAAAACTTTTTATTTAAAAATTATGAACATTTCAATTTTTTTTGTTGATCAGCATTTCTGAAGTAAACGTAGTCATTTTCACTAGAAGAATGTGAATTTACAAATCTGAGTTCTGACATTCAATTTTGCAGATTTTGAATACAATGTCTGGAATCATGATTAACAAACAGAAGTTAAAGACTCATGAGAGGCTAATTATCTACTGGAAAAGCTGAAATGAAACTGACTCCAATGAAAATATGAATTGGAAGTTCTACAAGTTGAAGTTTTACTGTAGATTTTCAAGGAAGAAATTCTAAAACCTCTGTCTGTGCTTCGATAGCTAAACATTTCATAGAATCAAAGAATGATTCAGGTTGGAAGGGATGTCAGAAGACTAAACAGTGCAAACTCCTGCTTAAAACTGAGTTAGTGATAAGATCACATGCCTTTTCTTCTATATAATGCACAGTTCTGCAATGGCTATCTCTGATCCCATGTGCTCCCTGGACAGGCTGCTACAACACCTGCTACCTATAAAACAACTGAAAGCTGGAAGAAAAATTCAACTAGCATACAAAGAAGCTGCAATAGTTTCTGAAGAAGGTGATATGATAAGACCACATTATACAGTCTTCTCCATTGTTCATAGGAATTACTATTAATTTAAAGGTGAAATTTAAAGATTTGTATACTAATTACAAAGCCAAAACAGCTCAGGCTCCTGATCACTTTATGAAAACTGTATTCTCTTCCACTGGGTTACTGTATGGTCTGAAAGTCTTGCTGTGACACTTCAACTGATAAAGAGAGAAAAGGGAGGTTAGATGCTCACAGCAGTTTCTAGGAAGTAAAAGGGCACAGGGATCCATTGGCTATTGTAGAATAATGCCTAGAAACAGCAGATGGCTGACATCTACGAAGAGATTGCCTATATTACATAGAGATAAAAGATGCAAACATTTGTCAATTAAATATCTATCAGACCTGCTTGGAGGAGAGAACTACCTGGTATCTACTAATAAATCCATAGGATTAGGAGATGTGGACTTACGCAGTGGAGAACGCTCAAAGGGAACCAGACAGACTTGTTTGCAAATCTTCTGAAGCTGAAAAAGCTGAAGTTAGAGAGACCTGAATGTTTGGATAGTGACTTCCATTAGTAAGGAGAAATGCCAAGCCAGACTCAGCCTCCATGTATACACATGACTTTTCTGAAGACAGATAATGATTAATCTCAAGCAGTCAACAAAGGGTTTATCTACTGTCTTTCTTCATTGAAACTGTAGCCAGAAGATATTTCCTTTCTTAGCTCCCTTCTCTGAGGCAAGTGTTGGTAAAGCAGCCCAGGACAAAGAAATGACAACAGCGAAATGAGAGCTGCATGCTCATATGGACATGAGCGGCATTGCAAGGCTTCAACTACAGGTATCTTCATTCTTTGCTTTTTGACAGAAACAGCTAGAAAACCAACAGAAATACCTTCAAAGTTCCTAATGAACGTAACATTTGTTATTTCAGATCAACTCTTGATCTCAAATGCTGTCTCCTTTCTTCAATCTGCAACATATTACTTTGGGTGCCAAAGTTCTTGGGTAATACTCTAAGACAGGAAGAACCATGTAAAAGTTTGTGTAAAAGAAGAAATTGTAATTCATCAGGCTTATTTTTTGCCAAGTTCAAAATTACTTGTATTATTCGTTATCCTGATCATTTTAATAATATTGTGACTTGTCTGCTATTAACATAGCAACACTGGAGTTCTAGGTCACAATTACCTGTTATAAAATATTATCCTTTTAATTTCTTAAATAGAGGTATTAGATATAGGATATTCTGACATTGGAGGACAGATTACTTCACTGCAAATTCTTTCTAAGAAATAAGCTAACAATTTCACTTCTTGGTAAAAATAATGAATTTTAGATTTATTGAGTCAATGTTCATAGTCTATGAATTTATCATGAAGAGATGCTGCTTCATTAAAAGAGAAGTTAAACAATTCATTGTGGTTAAAACTCCTCAACATATGTGCATGCATATCTCCAAATACTTGCAGTCATATTACTATGCACCTGTAATACATTAAAATTTTAAGATATAGAGCCAGTCACTAAATAACAGTCATATAAGTTATATATTGTATTTAGTATGTGTCTTAACTTCACTGGCAGCAGCTCTGTTCACTAATCCATCCCTCCAGAATTTAATTTAACATTCCAAATATGGAATTGTGTTTAAAACAAAACAACAAAACCCAAACCAACCAATCAAACTGAAATAAAAAACAAAAAGCCAAACTAAATTAAAAAAACCCCAAACCTCAACAACTTCACAAATAAGTTTTCTGGAGAAGTATTGTGGACAAGCTATAGCAACTTCAGATACAAGAAGTATTTAGGCATGTCACTAAACAGCTCTGTAATCTAGTTTCTCAGGATCTTACTAACTTACCTAAAAATTAGCTTCATTTCATTGCAAAGGGAAAAACAACTTTTCATTGTAATACAGAACACTCATTTCCCATTGGGTTTAGAAGTACTGATATAAAATCTAAATTTTATGAGCAGAAAAGTCATTCAAAATACAGATCTTTTCAGCTTTTTCTCTCTATCTCAGGCATAATCATTTGCATGTCTAATAATAGAGAAACTAATCCTATAAAATTAGGGCTTTTCTTTTTCATATTTTCTTATAAATTATCTAGAGTATCTTAAATGTAAAAGTATCACATATACAGAAAAAAATAATATAGTAGTAGATATTAGAAATCATATACAATGGCTTATGCACAATTTCATCCATCTAAAGCAGTCTAACCATTCCAAACCCATCCTGTGCAAACACATCTTCATATAAGCATTCTGTGTATGTTACTATACACAAAGTAAAGTAATTATATACAGTTACCAAATTACTTTATAGGATACTGAATCTTGCTAGTGTAGAAGGACGAAACAATCTTTTCCCATATAGGACAGGTAAGAAACTAAAATCTATCCTATATAGGCTAGAGAGACAAGACACAATTTTACTAATGTTCACTCATTTCTTTCTTCATCTTTTTCTTATTCAATACAATGGAAAATAATTTTAAATCCTGTATAACACATATTTCATATTCTCCACAGGGGGCATTTTTTTTTTAATTAAAACTGTCCTGGAAAATGTAATGAACTAAAGAATACTAGATTAATAACACCTTGCAAATATATCTTGCATTGCCCATAGATTTTGAAAGAAGTCAGTGCAAAACAGGCACAAAGATGCCAAAAATAACATAAAATGAAATTGTAGAAAACATCCAAAGCAAATTATCTTTGAATTTTCCAGTTCTTACAGGTAAGATTTTTAAAGTATATAATATAGGGTCAAAAAAAAAAATTAACACTTTTGGGTTTATTTTATATACATAAAATTAGGAAACATTGAGTTAATCTGTGATTTTTAGTATGCTAAAGATTTACAAAGAGGGTCATCATTTAGGATTAAAATTCAGTGATCTTTAACTAAAACCTAGAAGTGTATTATCACCTTATACAGTAAAGAAAAGTTTATGAAACAAACACATTAGAGTGTGGCACTGAAACATATAAAGCCCTGCCTAAAAGAACTGCTGAGAAACATGGAACACCCAAGTAGAAGGAAAAAGAGGACCAGCAAATTACTAAAGGGTAAAATAACATTTTCTTAAAGAACATGTTATATTGACCCCTTGCAGCCTTAAAGTTTTAAGACTTCCAAGGAGCTGCTGCGACTCTCTATTCCCAACCAAAAACTCACTTGTTTGATGCGGTCTGGATTAACAGTGGTCTGAGGCTGTAGAATGCTGACAGGCTCTGTCTTGGCCACATTTTGAGGCATTTCTCGAATCTTCTCTGCAATGAAGCCATGAACTGCATTTAGTGCTTCAACTGTTCCCTGGATCAGACACACCCGCTCTGTAGTACCTGCAATCACCAAAAGTTGATCTGAATAAAGTGGATTCTTCAAGTTCCACAAACTGCTTCAATTATGGCATAAAGATGGCACTCAAAAGCAACCTTACAAAACCGACTAGCAATACCTCCATCAACATAGAAACAAAAGCAGAGATTTCCAATAGATAACACACTGATGATCTGAAGATGTTTTAACACAACTCCTATTTGTGTAAATCCTACAAACACTTAAGTTTCCAAGCCAATCTGGATAATATGTCAGAAGAAAAAAGAAAGGTTTTTCTTGCAAATACCAGTAAATATGACGAGTGTGTGCAGAATACATGTCTTTTAAATGATTTTGGCCTTGTTCTAGATTATTCTAAAATATTGTACAACTTTTACGTAACACAAGATTGAACATAATAGCCAGTACTATAGAGGCACTTGGAATAAGCTTTTGTAATGAACACCTAAACTGTAAGTACATTCATTTAGTTTAGACATTATTAGATCTTTTCTTAAAACCGCTGCAAATTGTTAGGGCAAGACCTTTCAAGGCCAACTCATCTCATATATTTGAATATCCAATTTGTCTTTTACAACCTTCCTACCTTACAACATCCCTCTAATAACTGCAATTATTTGCTGAATACATGGAGTTTAAGTCGTCTTTAATGTGATTTAGCAGTTGAAAATCATGAAAGCTTGTACCAAATAAGTAGACAATACCCCATAAATTACATTTCAAGAAAAAATGTTTAGAGTTATTCTGAATACCATTCATGCAGGATGTCTAGATTCCACGTGACTATCTTCCAAGTATCCATGTTCTAAGGTCATGGGAAAATACTATACACTTGTCAAATAGGTCTGAAAGGTGAAATAGATATTTATTCTATGTGTAAGAATACTAGGCCTTTGGTGGCAATGAAGCAGAAGAGGGGACACTTTCCCACTGTAGTAATTCGTAAAGACAGGACAGATGCATAAGAAAAACAGGCCTTGGACATATTCCTCATTCCCAAACTCTGCAAAGTGTAACCCTCTGTTTCTTGTTATTTCAGTTTTGTCTGGTATTCAGTTCTAACCATTCTATTCGGCTCTGTATCATTTCTTTCTTAACTCTCCTCTCCAGTCTGACGCACGTTCTTTTTCTTGTATTGGCTGTCACTCCTTCTCCCTTATATCACCATTACTTACTCTCACCTTTAATGTCATTGACTCTTATAATAACCTGCCTATCCCTGTAGCCTGGGGAAAGACAGTCTGACGTGCCATGTTTATCTCGTCTTTAGTATCCTACCTCATAGAATTTGCAATTCTATGCAGATTACAAACAAACATTAAATAACTACCATAGCTTTAGTTCTAATTCTCTAGAAAGGCTTAGACAAATCCTACATTGCCACATAACCCTTTTCCAAACTGAAATTGTACTGTTTGTGTTACAAAAAACACACCAGTCCTTATTTCTTTAATTTCTTAATTAAAAATACCTACAGGATGGCCAAAGATCAATGCAGAATTGTGGAAAAATACTTCATGTATTTTTTTGCGACTAGGGTGGGTTTAGATGATTTTGTATGGCTTTACTGTATAGCAAAAAAGCTTTTTTTTTTTTTACATATTGGGTTACAGCTTGATACATCCTCACTAGACAAATATACAAAACCAGTATCGATCCTAAGGATACAAGTATGACAATGCACTGAAACAATCCACATTCTGTGTTCCACATATCAAACCACTTAAACAGGTTCCAGAAAATCAGTTTTGACTTGAGAAACAGGATCTAACATGAGTTAAAAAAATGAAACTTAAGAGGGAATATTGTAGTTTCCACTTTTGTTCTGCAGAAATACCAAAACAAGACAACCTAGATGTCCAAGTAAAATAGCTTTGAATTTTCATGTAGTACATACTTCCACACACATTCTATACATTTCCAACATACTCAAATTAATGACTTTTCATCACCATGTTTTTAACTTCAAATACCAGTAGAACGGTTCTACTAACAGAAGAAAATTGTAACATGAATTATCATGACACTCGTGTATTCCTGAAAACATAATATTGCCATGCAAAGATGTGCCAGATACATATCTCTGTTCAATGCCAGCGTGCATTTTGCTTCAAGGTTACGGTGGGGGGAAGCAAAATAACAAATTTGAGCCATGGAATTACAACAAAAGTAAATGTAAGTTTTGTCAGTGACATATTCCTAGTAATTATTATTAACATGATTGCACATGAATCTCTTCTGATGAAAGAGTCATTCACTCTACCTAAACAAATGAAAATTACAATGTAATGATGTGGTAAATACTAGCAAGTTTGCAATGATTTCTGTACAGAATGACAGGCAATACATAGATTAGTGAAAGGTAGCAGCAAGGTAAGTAACCTCCTCCTAAAATTCCCTTCCTATCAATTTTATGTGTTTAGTAATATCTATTGTTATCAACTAATCATAAGATACACTCCTTACAACACTGCAACATAGTCTTTAACAGGCTAGTACAGTAACCTGTCATCTGCAAGAAAAAATTGTTTTTTATTAGCAAATGTTTCTCATCTGCTTCTGTGGATGATCTCTACAGATTAAATATTTCATTATCTAAAGATGAAACAGCACACTGAGCCCTGTCTGCTCATTAACTTAGTGTATTCATGTATACTTGAAATATTTCAAAGACTTTTCTTAAGAAACAGTGTCAGGCAATACTGAAATTCAACTTTGTGGAAGATGCTTTACAGCAAAACTGACAGAATGAGCAACAAACATTTTTTCTCTATCAAAATATGTTTAGAAAAAATAATTTTTTTTATGTTTTAAAAATAATTTTAAAATAAATAAAATTAGGATTAAAACATGTCAACCAGTTTTCAAAAGCTGTCAGGTTAATAATCCTTGAGATAAAATATAGAGTTAAAATGACTACACTCTTAACAGCAAGTTAGACCAGTATCACAATCAAATGCATATTTGTCAAGAGCAAGATTTTTAGAACCTTTATGTGACCTGTTACAGTGTCTTTTCAACAAATCAACTTCGAAACACAGGTAATTCTTTTTTTCCAAAACACTTCATGAAAAAAGGGAGTTTGAAATGACAGAAAATGAAACGTGGTTCCTAGACGAAGCTTGCTTAATGCTTTTTTTTTTCTTCCCCTCCCCTACTTGGCTTCCTCCTCCTTTTGCATACAACTCCTGTGGTTTCTGTGTAAAGCAATCCAGCTCTAAGAAAATGCTCTGGGGAGTCTTTACGCCACAGTATTAATTGTCTCCTAAATGATGAGATGTGATGTGGATTGATCAATGCAGCTAATGCAAGTGTTCTGGAGGTCAGCAGACAACACACTGAAACAAACCCCAGCTCAGGTTACCTCCTCACTACCAGAACCTCATACGGAAAGCACTTAACAGGGATGACTACTGTCAAAACATTTGAAAGGAAAACAGTCGATGCTAAATAGGAATTTCATTAGACATGACACTAAGTGACTAAAGGGTATTCCACAACTGCCATATAATAAAAATATGCTTTATGTCATACTATGGACCAAACACACTACATTTTAGTAAGTATAAAGCAGGATGAAGTAAATGGAAATCACCGTTCCGTGAAGAAAGACAATAGTGCAAAAGCACATTTCTCGTAGAATGAGATACAGTTTTAAAGTGCATCACAACAGGAGCACATTTTCTTTGAGGGTTACATCAACAACAACCAAAAAAAGAGTACAAAGAAAGTGTGGTGAAATTCTATATATGTACAGTTGGGAATTGCATTAATCTTCTGAAGTGATGTTGTCGTGTTCCTTCAAAGAACTGTAATAGCTTTTCACTCAGATAACAGTGTACTATAATTTACAAGAGTCACACAAAAGAAAAACTGCCAGCTATATGATCAACCTGTATAACAAAAATAAGCCTATGAATCACTAAAGTTGGTGAAATTTCTGTCATTTTAAAAGCTTTTAGGCTCTGTTAGTGTCTAAAGTAAACTGTCAGATTATTTACCATTTTCAGTTGTTTAACAGTTGCATCCACTCCTTTTTTCATGTTTCTGCGAACAAAAGCTCAGCCATCCATATGCATACTTTTTGGCATATGATTTTCAAAATATGTATTTAAAATACAGATTTAATTTTTGAAATAGCTGAGTTAGAGAAAGCCAAATTACCAGAGTCAGTGCCTTTTGTGTGTGTGTGCAAACATAGTCAATATAAAATTATTCTATTTTTTTAAATTATTTACAATTCAAACTGGAGTTAGGGTCATGTATTGTAGGTTGTCTTTTACATATGAAGAGATAAAACATATACAAGCGAAGAATAACTGCCACAGAAAATCACCAAATGGGTTGGTCGTCATCATCCCTGTACATTCAAAAAAACCAGAAAAAATATTTTTATGTATGTTCAATAATACTAAAATCCATGACAGAAGTTTACATGTGGTTGCAAAACACTATCTAAATACATGCTGCTGCTGATGTTGCTACAATGATTTCATGTCTACTTTTTCTAAGGAACCCAGGTAAATGCCTCAGTATTTGTATGTGGTCCACTTTTTGGCAAGCAGAATGTGGTTTCTTTCCTCTTATATTAGAATTAAAATTCAATTTGCACATGTATGCTTCAACTTTTTCTTATCAAAGACGCAGAATGTAATTGCACAAAAAAGCCGGCCTGTATTGCTCACCAAAAATAGATTTTTAAAACTAATGGAGAAAAAAGAAATCTTAATCAGTTTTCTGTTTTGTTTTGTTTAGCTTTTAGGGGAAAAATTTGGGGGCCTAGTTTTTTAATATGAAAACAGATATGGCATGGGGAGTGGTGGAGTCACCATCCCTGCAGGTATTTAAAAGACGTGTAGATGTGGTGCTTAGGGGCATGGTTCAGTGGTGGACTTGGCAGTGTTCAGTTAACAGTTGGACTCAATGATCTTAAAGGTCCTTTCCAACCTAAATGATTCTATGATATAAAATACTCTTTTTCTCTGCAGTTCCATGGGAGGGTGAAAGATGAAACCATTAGCAATCACCAGGCAATTTAAAAGCAAGTAAATAAAAACCTGTTTTGAAATCTAATAAGTTAGTTAGGTCTAAAAGCTAAACAGCTTGCAGTAAGTTTATTTTAATAATTCATTTTCCCTTCCACCTCCTCTAACCACCTAAAACTTTACTTCTGGCAAATATCCTTGGCAACCACATCGCACTAATTTTATCAAGAACATTTTAAATACAGTTGTGAAACTTCAAAACAACAAACCACAAGCTTTTTCTCCAAAAAGGTTGTTATTTATTTATTAGACAACCTATATGGCTTTTAAAACAACCATTAGAATAAATGCTAGAAGATGCAACAGGATAAAGGATGCTGATGCTTTCAATGTTTTTATTTCTATACTTAACAGGCACACATCTATATATGGTTACCATTAAACTTTTCATTATTTGCTTAAAGACTCTGATTAAATGTGTAAGAGTTCTCCTGTATTCACAGAAACACTCACTACGTGTTAAATGTGCTTCTGTATTTTATGAACCTTAGCTGAAATGTTTTGGGGAATGCACTGTACCTTTCAGAAAGAATTGTCTGGCATTTATATGACTCCATATATTTTTCATTGGGCTTTTACATCAATCTTAAAGAGCATTTGAAAACCTAAGAAGTACAATGCATTACCAGCTCAGGGTAATCCCAATACATCCACTAATTAAATCTCCTTATATTTTTCCAGTGTACCATGCCAATTTCTTTGACACTGAAAGGGAAAACCTGACAGAGGAGCCAAAACTAAAACCTTAACTAAATTAAAGGCTGCATTACAATCTCTCATCAGCTGATTTGCATTAAGCATTTCTTTGACAACTCACAGTACAGCATTCTAACCCTAACGTTCCATACGTTTATTTTTGTGACCCACAATCAAACAGTCTGTAGCGTGGGATTCTATATAATACCGCCAGTCACTGCTTCAGTCTAAAACTGATCTTGCAAAACCTCTTGGTAAAACAGGGCTGTGCTTCAACACCATTCCAGAGCAATGTAAACATTTTCAATAATGTGCTTAACATGAAAATATGATAAAGTCTTCCTTGCATATAACATTTCCTCTCTACACTGCATAAAACCTCAGCAAATGAAAGTCAGACAATAAAAATGTGCTTTATCCAAATGCATTGGCAGTATTTCACAACGCCTTAAAAAGATGTGAAAAACCTTTGTCATATAAATGACAAAATGTACACAACCTTAAATGCAACACAAGAACATTCTACATGCGTGCAAAGTATCACAGAAATCTCAACAAGCCAGTTTTCTGCTTCAGTCCTTATCTCCCTCTTGTCCTTTTACCTTTGTTTCTTGAGAGAGAATTAATTGGTCTTAATATACAGCCTGTTCCCATACTCATCACAGACAGAAAGATGTCTCTCTCCCACAGCAAAGCCTGATGATCTCATAGACTTCCCAAACTGAAGGGGGAAACATGGGCTGGTAGCAATTCTAGAACACTGATGTTCTGCATTTGTTTTCATCCAGACAAAATAATTTTGGAACTGTTTGCACAGAACACTTACACAAATGGGGAGTAAAACTTAACCTTCCCAGACTAAAAATTAAAACAGCAATTTTAATAGCAATTAAAATAGCTGAATAAAAGAAAAAAAAACATGACTGAAGGGAGTCTATGAAATTGAATGGAAATAAATATCACCCTGTAAGAATGTTCTTGGTATCTCTGTTACAAAACCAGGGCATCCTTAACTTTGATTTTAAATTTCAAGATTACTAAGTGGATGCATTTAGCTTAAATAAAGCTCCATTCTTCTTTCAGAGAGAAATAACCTGTTCCCTTTAAAGTTACATCTGCAATTACTCCTCCTGAAATTCTAACTATTAATGTTTTCTGCAGCTACGTTATACTTTACCTAAGTCAAGCACCTAATAAAAGCAGAAAGTTAGAATATACACCTATGCACATGACTTCCTGAAATATGCAAAAACACGTTAGAACTTGAGGTTCTCTAATGTTTTCTCATCAGGTGTTCACAGGAAACCTTACTAGCCTTAGCAGAAGAAACTGACTGCTGAACTCATACTGATAACACCTCTTTTAGGTGTGGCATACCGATAGCCATGCACATATACGTGCATATACATATACACCACAAAGACACTTATTTGGTTTACTTTTATTGAATATATGACCACTTCACTAGAATTCAGACATTGAAATGAACCAAGTTGAAAAATTCTGTAAAATGTATGAACTGTATGAGTTCTCAGAGCTATATGAAAACATCAAGTTTACAGTCCATTGTGCTCTGGTCACGAGAGTGAATTACATGAATCCAGGTTTAACACGGTTATGAGTCTGAAGAAATGGATTATTCTCATGTGAGAGAGAAACCTAGGAAATTAGAAAGATTTAAATGAAAGGAAAAATACCTAAAACCTCTTAATTATTAAAGGCTTAGAAGGGATGATGAGTCATCTTACAAAGCAAACAATCCCTTGACTATAAATCATTTTGTTGGATATCAGCTAAGGATTTGATGATTTCCCAAAAATTAAATTACATAAAGAGAGATGAGGAATTACTGATGATTATTATACTGTTATGTGTAAGATAGGAAATAAGAATTATAACTACTTTTCTTTGTTTAAGAGTTATTTGTAAAAACACTGTAGATTCCACTGCAAAAGCTGGTAAATTTTCCCCAAACCAAAGGCAAAGGCCAGAGATTTTGTCTTGCTATGGTTTTATGAAAGACTGTTACTTAGATGAGAAACACTCAGAGAAAGTGTGTGTGCAAATGAATGATAAAGCGCTGCAATGAAAGTAAGCACAGCCTAATTATGCTTTGGGAAAGCAAGTTTCTGAAAAATAAAAGCTCTAGAACCAAGAAAGACCTCAACCATAGACAGAAGCACTATGTTTTTATTCAATTTGTTTGGGGAAATGGTTGTCTTACTATATTATTTGTAAACTGATCTATAACGAACTACTGTTTAAAGAAACAAAATCAATAGCTACCTGATTCCATCATAACATTTACATTTAACTTTAAAGGCTGTCAGAAAGGGATCAAGAAGAATTTTTACACTTTGCTGCTATTAAATTTTATGTCAGAGAAGAACTTTCACAAAATAGTATTTGGGGAAACATCACACTATTAATTTTCCTTTCTGTCTCCCAAATTGTTTGCTAAGTAGGCTAAACTAACTGTCATTTTCTCACCTTCGGTTTCCTTAAGTTGGAAAATGAAACCATTTCCTACAGGTGTCTGTCCTCAAGAACACAATAATGAAAAAACTCAATTGGAATACAAAATATAGAATTTTTTAAAAATACAAAATACAAACTATTTAAATGTATTTATTGCTATTTAAATGTTTCATCTATTAAAAAGATCAGATGAGTTAGGGTCCCCCAAATTACATGATGTTCTCTGCTAAGACAGAGAAATCTGCTTCAATTTTTCTCTTTGTTTTTTTCTTCTTGATAGTGATAACAGGCTTGATGGACAACAATATGCTTCTGACTCATATAAACACTTTTTCAAAAGGAAATAGGCTTGCCACTATGGCAATACAATAATTTGCTTCTTCATATAATTTTTAAGATTACCAAGGTGCCTGGAATGTTGCACAGTTACTGTTTTTCCCCTGTCAGTGAAAAGTAAGCATCTAAAAATAAACAAACATGTTAATAAAAAGCCAATACCTAAGTTTGATGAAAACATGAAGGTCTCTGAGAAGCAAAACTCAAAATCATTAAAAAACAAGCACACACAATATCACCACAAGACCCAGTCTGTTGGAGAAAAAAAGAGCTGATCTTATTTTGGAAGAGGACCACAGAATAGAAAGAAAAAAATTACCTGTGTTTTTCAAGATATCTGGAATGAATTTTCATATCAACAAAAGCACTTAAGAATATTTTTCATGCAAAGTAATGTTCAGTTGGCAATTACAGCTTTTATGCTATGCTATAGTAATATGAACCTTTGTTAACAGTGCCTCCTACACATACAATTACCAAAGGAAAAAACCCGCCAATTTAAACAGTAAAATATACTTTGAGATATTCTAGGAGCTGATACATTTTATAATTTAGAGTGATAACAGTTCACATCACCAAGGGAGCTTTTCTCCTCAAAAGTATTTCTCAAGTTCCATAGTTTAAAAGCCTCTGAAAATCTTTGGAAAATCCTCCTAGATAAGGTCAGTTGCTCAAGAAATCAAATCGCCCAATACATTCATTACTATGTATCTGTTTGGAGGCAGCAAATATCAGATTTCAGGTAAGTGAGCTATACTCAAATTTAGGTTACAGATTTTATTTAAATATTTGTAATTATCTGTGTATTTTTTAGATACTTGCAAAAAACCATTGACAGTGATCATGGAAACATTTTTTAAGAGTATGCGTGTTATTGTTGAATGCTTTTTAATTTAAATCATGATCCTGTAAGAAATTACCTTTATCTATAGTGTTCAAGATAAAATGTAGAGAGAGACACTATAGCAACAGTATCGTAAGAATTATTCTACACCCCGGTCTCAAAATGTAAGTAAATAGTCAAGGATGCATAGACCTTATGTTTTCAGACTAGAGGAAGAACGCTGTCACGCCAAAACCAGGATGAGTTCCCATTCTGATGCAGCCATTACAACACACACACACAGAATGGGAACATACAAACACATTTGTGCAAACACAAACACACCTTTTTGTATCTTGCTCCTTCTGTTTTTCTCTCTACTAAATGCTATTCCAAATCCATGTTCTGCCCATTGCAGATTTTAGCTGATGTGTTTAATTAAATCCATTGCTCTCACCAGTGGACATCTAGTCCAGGGTTTACATGGAAAGCAGGTAGGAAGAATTTGTGACGATTGCCCAAGCATTCAGTGTGCCACAGTTCTTTTTGTTTGTCTTTGTAGCTCCTTCCTGACTTCCCTTTTAGAGCATACCCTGTTGTTTTTTCTCTGAATGGCGTGTATATGCCTGTAAATTTATCTTTCTAAAATGTATGCATTGAGTCCAAGGTAGCTGTTTAAGACAGACAGAGACATCCATGAACAATGCACCGCATCTACCTTAGGATGGAATCAACCCACAAAGATACGCATCTCTTACTTTTAACTATACAGCGAGCTTTGCGTATTAGCTTAGATTAGACTCTAGGTTCCTCAAAGGCTTCCTATACACACACATAAACTGATATTGTTTTCCAGAGACAGCTACAACATAAATGTTGAATTACTCTTAATATTAAACCTAAAATAACTACTGTTAATGCTATGTAACAACAATAAAAGCATTGCCTCAGTATAGGAATAAGGCAGCATGTAAAATTATTTTGATGTAGTAATAGGTAAACTGAATTGTCAATAAAAAGAGGTATTTCCCTCCAAAAGCAAATGCCAGAATCATCTCCATTCTCCAGGAGGTTTCTATAAATTCACAAATATTTTGTCATGTAAAAGTCCACAATATAAAGGAGTAGAAAGTGTTATGTAGGCAGAACTGTTTCTAAATAGAACTTTTTCACAGCTTTTTGCACTGGACGACAGCTGCTCTTTCTCTGTTTTTACACCCATCACACAGCTACATATTCTTTTCTCCTAAGCACTCAAAAATTCCTGCTTCACCGCTATTTGCTGGACCATTTCCATTCTTGTACAAAATCACCTTTTAAATAGTCAAGGTAGATATAAGAGCCTTGGCAAGTTCAGTACCATTGAGCTAAATCTCTTGCTGAAATTCATTTTCTGCATGTTCAAAAAAGAAAAACAAAAAAATAAAGAAAAAGAGAGAGGGTTAGGAACCTTAGCTTTTTCTTTCTTTTCTGTACCCTTTCACCACCAGAAAGAAAAGCGCATGAAGTGAACAAAAGATCTCCTACCAGTACTATGCCTGGTCCAGACAGGAGCCTTTTTTATGGGCCAGTCATTCTGCAAATACTTTCAATTCTTCAAAAGAATAATGCCACAATTCGACGTTTATACAAATGCTACCACATTTCAATGTTTACATTATTGGATTTGAGGAAGTCTGGGCAGCTAGCTCGTGCAACTTCACTGATCAAGAACAGTGCTGAAGAATAGGGGGTTTTCCCCTGCTTTTGAAGAGTGGGTCAAGCATTCCTGCTTGATTAGGAATGGAATGGTGTCAAAATTCATCTGGAATGAAGGCAACGAAAATGTTAACAGCCAAAACATCATTATCAGATCCTTAAATCTATGGATATTGCCACTGAAGTAATTCAAACTTCATATACAATGTCTCCAACATAAATCTGACTGTGAGATGAGAACCTGGACTGAGTATACTATTAACATACCGAATATACTATTGGGTTTCATTGTCCACATTTCTGTTCTGTATTAAGCAGAAAAATCTATGATGAAAAACTACTGGATTGTTCTAGATAGCCTTAAAAGTCATACATTTTCTTTCATTACAAACTCATAAGACAAATTTAGGACTAGCTGAATTTTTGTTATCTCCCCTCTCCCCAGTCACTTTTTTTTTTTTTAAGATAGAAATCCTGTAACTCCCTTTTTAAAAACTGAAAGAAATACTTTTCTGACAGGTCCTGGTTTAAGATTTTCCATACATTCTAACCTAGAAATCCTTTAACATCCTTAAATGTGCTTATTGTTTACCTAGCACACACCTGTTAGCCTTCCAGTATATCTAATCAGAGAGATCTTAATAAGCTAAAAGAAAGAACGATCATTTCTAACATGAATCCGTATAAGGTACTGTCTCTGATGAAGACTGTCAGGATATTAAGCAGTTGGTAATGAAAAATAATAAAAGATGCCACATTAAAACAGGATGATCAAATCTAATCACACACTGACATTGCGATTAGAAAACTTCCCCTGGAAGGCACAGTAAATATTTACTTTTGTTTTGCAAGGAGAATATTACAACAATGTGAATTAAAGTTATGTGTGCCCAAATGCACAAGCAACCTGTATAAAACATGAAATAAATAAACCCACTTGAAATAAAACTACTATATAAACGCCTAAATAATAAACCTCCCCCCAAGTTAAACCATAAGATCAACATCACGCTCAGGAAATCTCCTCCCAAGTCAGTGGAGAGGAAGGAATCTGCATCTCGGATGACTCCAAGGCAGGAGAATTTTTCCACTCCTACCCTTCCAGAAAGCCTCCCTGTGGGCTGCAATTTCTAATGAATCTGCACAAGTTGCTGATGCTCAGATAGCCTCCATGGTCCTTCTGTGCCATAACATAAAATAGACTTCACAGAATTAACCTCACCTGTTCTTCTCCTGAACAGGCAAGGAAAATAAACAAGTTCACTCCTAAAGATCAGACTCTCTACTGACACGAATACACCTAAAATTGTCTCCTTTCTGTTTACCTGAGTGTTTATAGCATGGCAGCAGAATTCTAAATCAAGAATGTAAACTTTGAGAACGGTATCTATTCTGTACAAACTCCCTGCATGAATTCTGTACCAGGAATGGCCCAGCCCTCCACAATCTTAAGTCTGCTTCCTTCCCCAGCACTAAACCAGGGCTGCTCACATAGCTTCTCTACTTCAGCAGCAGGGGAGCACTGCGGGTGGTGGAATGGGTAGGAGGAAGGGTGTAGTAGCTATTCTGCTGCTCTTCTCTTCCTCTCCAACTGCAGAACTTCTCTCTTACTGGAGCTGGAGCCCAGCTCTGCTGCTGAGGGAAGAGACAAATATCAACACCGTTCCAAATCTCCCATGCCACTCAGTACTGCGCTTTCCATCACAGCATTCAGAGCCTTAGGGATAGGCACTCCTACAGCAAGATCACACTGGCCAGCATGGGTTGGATTATTAAAGAGCATTTACACTCCCCAAACCTTATGAACTCTTTTATCCCCCAAATAATAGCATCAGAGTGGGTGGTAGTCCTCCAACATGCTTTTTTAATGCTATTGTGGCAAATTCAGATGGCATCATTAACCTAGATAAAGTATAATTTTTCACATGCATTAACAAGCCAAATTAACCTAGGGCAGGAATGTATGTCAAGCTGAACATAAGTGTGAAAATGTTCCAAAGCATTTATATGCCTGAGGAGGGGACAGCCTAACAGCCCCCTCCCCTTCTTTTTTTTCCACAATATCACCTACCACCAATAAAGATAATGACTTTTTCTTGCCCTCAAAACTTAATTACTTGTGGAGTCTTTAAGATTTCACAGTTCGCTATTCACTAGCCATTTGCTCGCACCCCTTTTTGGCAAAATAAAATATACCTTTGGATGTTGGAGAGAGGACCTACAAAATGCTAATCTGTGGAAAAGGTGCAGTATGATGGCTTGCTAAGGTTAGGAATGTTATTTAAATGCTAACAAGGTGCATTTTCAAGAATATATTTGAAGTGTCCCTAAACAGAGAAAAGACTAGCTAAACAAAGTAGAATTTTCACAATGTGAAGAGTGTTGTATTAAAATAAATGGAAAATTAATTTTGAAATTTGTATATCCAAAGCACTGGCAGTTGAAACTTTTAATAACTCTTAACTACCACCACTTAACATCAAAGGAGATAAGTTACTTCAAGTATAGGTTGAGATAAATTATGTCTAACACAGCAATCAACTGGGAACAGCAAAAGCTGAGGAAAAGGCAGGAGGAGAATTGGCACCGTCCAAATAATTTACACAGGCAGAACACCTACTAGTCAGTAATACATTTTGATCATTTTGACTCAGACATAGTCAAAATAATTAACCTCCAAAATAAATACTGCTCAACTTTTTAAATAATTTTTTTTTAATCAGAGAATTGATTGCATATAAGCATATCCATGTTTTATGCCTTTTTTGGCATAGCTATTTGAAATGTCTAGCATATGCTTCTGGGAGCAGGTACATGCAAAGTACATTAAAAAACAGTCTTCTAAATTTAAACAGATTCAACTACAAACAATTCTAAATGAAGAGTTGTGCACTACTTTAAGGCAAAAGCCTAGCAAGGAGCATTTATTCTAGTCTAGAAATAACAAATTGCAGTAAATGGTTTCTAATCACAGACAGAAACAGCATAAAGTGTCCACTGATATCTTGTATTGATTTGGACCATGTTTCACAGCTATACACAGTAATATTCTTTTCTGAAACTTTAATTTGTAGCTACTCAGAACAAGTCACTAACTGAACGAAGCTTCAGTAATAACGGCATAGCCTCTGTTTTCACAGCTGACAGGCTGTAAGGAGACTGTTCCCAATGACCGAGTATATCAGAATTAAGTCAGGTTTTAAAATCTACCTGCTTTCTTCCAAATCTAGTTTTCGGTTTCTCTGCACAAAACCAATAAAACAGCCTAAAATAGGAGTGAAATTCCTATTCATTCTGAAATGTATTTTAACAATAAATAAACAGAGACCTTTAAAAGGTGTATTATCACTTAATAACAGACTAATACATCCTAGAATGGGAGAAAACAGACGCAGTAAAAATCCCTACCCTTCAACCATTCGTGGTATTTTGCTTTAAGTCAAGGAAATAGTTTTTGCCCATTTGAAAAAGAACTTTCCAGCCTAATTATATTTCTTAATCTTCTCACAGACAACCAATCTAAATCCATGGACTGTTTACTCCTGCATGATACAAAATGGTCATACTTTTTTATCCCCACTCCTAAGAAAAAACAAGACCAGAATAAAGACAAAAACAACATCAAAAAAATCCAAGTAATTTCATGAAGCTGGAATTGATAAAGCCTATTTCCCTATAGATTTGCATCTTTGTGTCTAAGATAAGAAGATGCAGGCTCTGACTGAAGCTTTTCCCAGAATTGTTGATTTTCTGGGGACAGCAAATAACAGGCATAAGCCAATATGTTCCTTTAGTAGAGGACTTCATAGCATCATTCTCCAATCTACAGATGCCTATCTTTACAAAACATGTAAGAATTTATAGTTATCTGAGAGATGTTCCGCTCTGTCAAACGTGGTTCATGTTAGCAAAAGGTTCAACATTGTTTCACAGAAACATCAGGTGAAGTAACACTGAGGCTGATCAAATAAAGTGTCTTGCTCAAACTTCTCTTGGAACAGTGATCTATTCAGAAGCAGTAGTATATGCATAAACTAATAAAAAAACCCAAAATTCAACTATTATGCATTTCTGTATTTAGGATTGTGTATGTTTTTGATAAATTAGGACTAGTATATTTTGACCTTTGCCTTTCAATTAAATGTATAAACTTTTCTTATAGTCACAAATGGTGCCCTTAAAAATACGTTTATGAAACAAACGAAGTGTCTTTAAATGGACTCTTACAACTCTTTCAAATCCCTCCTTAAGGCTACCTTCCAAGTTGAACTTTTTGACTAGTAAACAAATACTAGGCAGACTAAACTACTGTGTCAAGCGTAGAAAATGGATATTTACTTTTATAAAAAAATTGAAGTTTTTCTGACTACCTCATTGCCATGCATTGAATTTGTATTTCCTCCTCAAAATACATGGAGGAATTTTTCGAGTTCCATGACACTTACATTCTGATGCCAAGATCACTCTGAATTACATTCATGACAGTTATATTCTGAGATGAAGAATTATGACACCATGATCATTCCCTCGAATCACTGTAGCTTGTACAGCTTTTTGTACCGCTCCTAAGAAAACATACTGCAGACTGTACGGTTCTAGATATGATTAAAAATTGAAATGAGGAAAAAAAAAAAGCAAGTAGCAAGGAATAACCAAGGTGTTTATACACGTACAAAGGTAACAACTAACATGGAGTTTGTAAGTCACTACAAAATTGAACAAAAGAGAAAAAAAGCAACAGCTTAAACAATGGGAGCTATTTTAAGTTGAATTACTAAATTGTGAGAAATACAAATTAGGTAAAGGAATACATATTCATCTAAAATTTAAGTTTTTGACTTGGGTCTTTTCAGTCTGGAGAAGAGAAGACTGAGAGGGGATGTCATCAATGCTTACAAATACTTAAAGGGAGGGTGCCAGGAGGATGGGTGGTACCCAGTGACAGGACAAGAGGTAATGGACACAAATGTGAACGTAGGAAGTTCCATCTAAACATGAGGAGGAACTTCTTTACTTTGAGGGTGGCAGAGCACTGGAACAGGCTGCCCAGAGAGATGGTGGAGTCTCCAACTCTGGAGACATTCCAAACCCGCCTGAACACCATTCCGTGCAACCTGCTCTAGGTGACCCTGCTCTGGCAGGGGGGGTTGGACTAGGTGATCTCCAGAGGTCCCTTCCAACCCCTGTGATTTTGTGATAAAATATATCACATTATTCTGTTGATTATGGTAAGCCTTGTTATTTTGTACTTTTTAATTTCTACAGTAGTTTTCACTGCTGCATTTGGTGTGAGGCTGTATTTTGTTTGCCTTACTAATCATGAATATTACATGGATTGTGCTCAGTCTTAGAACATGAGCCTTTCTATATTTGTAAGTTTCTTGCTAACGTGCTATGGAATTCAAAACCTATGGGACTTTGGGACTTTAATTTAAGCCTGTGGCAATGAAGATGCAGCTGTTCATTTATAAGCAATCATCACAGCTACAGAAGTTATAAGATTAAATTTGAAAAGCCACTTTCCTGAACTTTTAAAATGATTAAATTATAACAGAATCAGTGCTATTTTTTATTAGAAGTATTTTTACTCATTAACTTTCTTCCAAGTTTAAAATCAAACCAAACCAATTTTACATAACATTCCACCTGAGCTTGCACCAGGTTAGCATTGCAGATTAAATATCAGTATTTGATTATTATTGTAATGTTTTCTCCTCACATACATAATTAGAATATATCATCAACCATGACCCAGTCAAGAGTCTTTTGAGGTTGGCATTATACATTTTATTCTACATTGGCTCAGGTGCAACTCAACACTGCTAGCAGAATTTATGTAAATGAAATTTCTTCTATCAGTGAATCAAACCAGGATTATAAAGTAGTGTTACTTACTGGTATTACAGAAATGCCTTCCAATAAAGCTATAAACAAACAAAGCAGAAGATTTTATCAACATATGAAACCTACAGATCTCATCTCTGTTAACATCTACAGATATCAACATATGAAATGTATTTTTTCACTGATATGATGGGACAGTTGTGTACCTATGCTGCAAGTTACTTTTTTATATAGGATACTCTATTTTGTAGGACTAGGACAGTACCCAGAGTGCTAAGGACTCATCATGACAGAGTCCAGAAACTCCCTGACATAGTGCCAAAGCTGCATTTCTGCGGCTAAAGTCCAAAGTTCTGCTCTGTTAGGTGAGGCCTTAGAAAGCTTGGCAACCAAGCTTGCAGGGCAGTGTCAAGATGATCAAATAATACCAATGAAAGTAGTATTTTCAGATGGATGACAGAAATAGGATCACATGACCATGGCTCTCTTTCTTGGTAATAAGTTTTCTTATGTGTGAGACACATGTATTGTTTAATTCCTAGTAGCTCCTTAATATTTCAGCCTGAGTACAGCCATACTAAGTTTCCTCTCCAACGGACAGTATAAGGATCAACAAGATATTAGTCCTTTACAAATGGCCAAAAGCTATAAGACAAGAAACATTTTCTCTTTCATTCCTCCTCCTTTCTCCCGTGAAATTTTTCTCTTCATAAAAAAATTACCCTTGGAAGCCATTATTTCCTAAAGCAGGGAAAGAATCCCAAAAGACATAATCACCCAGGTTTGGGGATCTTCCTACAAAGTAGCAGCTCTAATTTCCTCTCCCCCTGGATCTAGTCGGTGACATGAAACTCTGCAGCAATAATCCTCAAGGAACTTGGAGTAAAAAGTTTAAAGTTTTCCAAAGCAGACAGAGGCTCCTTTCAAATGCAGTTTCACCTTTTCCTTGCAGACGCCCTGGGGACTTCCTTCAGTAGCACCAGACATAAAATGTAAATAAATGTGAAAAGACTAGAAAAGAGTGCGGATAAGTTGTTGTTTAAAAAAAATGGTATCTTAATAGTGGAATACCTAAAACTATATGTTTTGGGTTCCTGCAGAGGCCACAAGCTCAGGCAGGTGAGAATTTTTTAAGCATGAGATATAAGGAATTTTCACTCTTGTCTGTTTCTCACGAACCTCTCATTTTTCTACCCTTCAGAAGCTCTCCACAGGGGTGGTGAAAATCAGAGAGAAATATGACAGAAAAGTCACCTAGTGTTTTGTTTTACATTTATTTACAGTGATGAGCAACCATCAGGAGAACTGCTTTCTGGCTATCGGCTAAGTAAAATATGGGCAGCATAAAAGGAGATTTACAAGTATGAACATGGCACGAGGTGCTGGATACCTCTAAGAGCTGTATTTCCTTATTTGTTACATCACTACCTCTGGCACCCACAATTCAGAATAAAGTTAAAGATGATGTACCTCTCCAATAAAACTTTAGCAATACACAATACTTTGTTGTATTACTTGCAGGCAGGTATTGCTCACATTATTAAAGACTGTTTTGAATGGCATGTCTCCAAAAGGAAAACTAAGCTTGCATTTTGTGCTTCAACTTTGTCCTTTCCTGACTTAACATGTATGTAGAAAAACATGCACATAAACCCTGAAAAATGCTATTTTAGTTTTATTGAAGTAAATATGTCGAACTTTAAATGTCATATACCCTGCAAACTGATTTATACAAGTCAGTCTGCTCCAGAATTCTGGCACAGTGATGCAAATTTTCTTTTCCATACTCAATTTTATTTTATCATTGTGTCCTGTTAGAATTGCATTTCTTTCCAAGTTGACTCTGAATCAAATCTTCTAAAGGAAGACCCTTCAAGACACTTCTCTGATGCTGTCACTACAAGGTGGTTTTAGCAGTAGCATGTAAAAGACTACACTGCTGATGCTCACTTGGGAAATTGTCAAACATCACCTAACTACTATCAGATTGAAGGACTTGACAAGAAATTGTAACATGCAGAAATTTCATTTGCTCGTGCAGGTTAGAGGTCTTTGTTCCCGAGCACAAATCTGAACCTTGCTCAGCTATCTAAGCATATCTGCCTATAATGCATGTCACAAAGAGCTCGTAGGAAACCTGCATCTCAGATATCCAAAGAGATAACCAATCAGAAAGTAACCAAAAAAGATCTTCCTCTGCTCACTAAGTCTACGCATGAACATACAAATCAACATTGAAATAATCAAGATTTTTCCACACATTACTCAAGACTATCTTTTAAGTCAATTGCTATTCAAATGTTTACAGTAAACATTCTAAGTAATGGTATGGCTGAACAGCCAAGATAAAAAGAGGCAACCCTCAAGGAATGCAGCAGGATAAACCTTTAGAATTCACAAAAGATCACCAATGAGATCAGCTTTTCATTTAGGAAATGTATTTGTTCCGTATTTTTGTAATACAAAAGACAGAGACATTTTTACTATAAAATTCAACTGTATTCTAATCGTATTCTGGTTCACCCACAGACATCACTTGCCTAAGACAGCAAGGATTCAGAACTAACTTTTCTGCTTACAGTATGTCTTACAGAATGCAAGATAACACTAACTTTGCTAATCAACACTACAGTATCTCATCTACCAGGTCACCTGGAGGGCATGAAAAAATAGAGTGAACTCCAGTTTGCAGCAAATCCACCACAAAGGATTCAGACAGTTTTTTTGGTTTTTTTCAGCATCAGAAAAAGAACACTATATTCTTTAGATCTTGGAGGTTTAGTAAAGCAAATGGATGTTGAAAAGAAAGTAAGGTAATCAAAAATAAAAAGGATGAATGTAAGGCTTTCCTTTGTCCATGGGGAAGAAAGATATTTTTATATAAATATGTATAGATACAAACATGCCTTTCAAAGTATTTTATAAGTAAAAAAAAAAACCTGCTGCCTAAAATTCATTAAATCTTTAATATGAATGGCCTAATAAGAAGAAAAAAAATTGTACAGTTTGAAGAAAAAAAAAAGCAAACTATATTTGATAATGTTTATATCTTAAGTCTTTTCATATCAACCACCAAGCATTTTTGCAACTACCACTATAAAGCTTCACTGTAATTGTCTTTGACTAAGAAGTATTTAGTATAACAACACAATGGCAAATATAGAAGCAAAACAGCCCTGTAACTGCCACTGCTCCTTTACTTTGCCTAAAATAAATAACTGGACAGGACATGATTAAACAAAATTACACTAACAAGTACAGTTTACATGCATATATTTTTACAAATACAAACAAGAGGCAATACCATATTGCCACTGTCAACAAATCACCTTCGTTTGCAAGGATGTGAATTTGAGCCACATAGTTCCCCAGTGGGTCAAAATTAAAATGGAAGTAAATCAATTTTGCAATTATTAATATAATAGACAAGAGCTAGAGTGGTGAGCCATCAATTCTAATTAAAGGTTGCAATTAAAGGATACTTCAATCAATCACCTCTGTGAAAGTATACTCTTTTGATTGCTATATTAATTATTAAAATCATATTAAAATAAAATTCAGATTTAGTTATTTGCCAGCTACTTGAAAATAATATTCTGAGTCTTATAATCTAAATCAGTGATGTCATAACTAGGATGAAAATTTCTTTTTTTTTCCTGTAAAGAATGGTGTGAGACACTATCTTAGATATTCAAGTAGTGCAGTACTCAACTACTTATTCTTAGAAAGGATACACAAGAATTTTCCTTTCTGCCACAGTCTATGTTACCATTAACTCCTTATGGCAGCCCTTTACTACTTGCTTTTCCTCCAGCAGGATTTGTCAGAGTACCAATTTATGTGTTACACACTCCAGTTGTACACACATATCAGACAATCCTAAACTAGATATTTTAAGAACTTTTGACACAGACAAAACCCAGATCTGGTTGCAAAAGTAATAGGGAGCAAAGTTAAAATACAATTCATAATTTTGCAGCTCAAATTGAAATAAAGGCAGACAGAAAGCAGAGTTCATAGTTAAATGACAGCCCATGAGGTCCTTGACTCAGCCATGTTCTATGCTCCTGTGAAGAAAAAGAACATAGAGAAGACAGTAGTTGAAAAGATAATCAAGTCTGCCACAAGTTAGAGCCAATCTCAGTTAAGAAATGCACAGAAAAGATTGAAGCAAATATGCTGCCAGACACAAAAGAAGCAGAGCTATGGGTGTGGCAAGTAAGAATCGTGAAAAACTGCTTCCCACCTTAGTCCTTGCACAAAAAGAGCGTTTCAGTCTGCGATGATACAGACACAAAAAGCTGTTTGTTGCATTCTGAAGTACAGATGTTATCAGTATTATTGTAGGCAGTTTATTAATACCTGCAGTAAGCTGATGTAATGACAAGAAAGTAATTTACAGTTTAAACCCTCATGATTTCAACTGCACAAGTGCAGTACCTAGTGTATCAACATAATTGCTTTGTTACCTTATCAAAACAATCTCTCAAATATTATTTAAATGCAGTTTGAAATGAAAAGATTACCAGATGCTTTCAAAGACCTTGACTTTGAGAGAAATAAGTTAAAAATGCTAAGAATATCTCATTAAAAATCTTGATTTTTGTAAAAACCTCCTCCAAATTGTCAAATTCCACAGTTGATTTTAAGCTGGTAATCGTACCAGCAGGCAGCCAGGCTACAGAAATCTATGACAATAAATCTATGGATTTATGACTGCCGCCCACTGCTACTGACTGCTCTGCAACTACAGGCTGTAATCAGAAGAGAAATAATTAAAAAACACATGAAGGGGGAAAAGGAAGAAAAAGGAAGGAAAATTGTTAATTAAAAAAAGTACCTTATTTCATTAATCCAACGTCCATGTGAACAGAAATGAAAGCACAACCAAACCCTAGTAACCAAAAATTCCAGCTGTTTCTTCAAAAATAAAGATCAAACTTCACAAAAGAAAGTAAGGCTTTAACTAAGTAATCTAACTAAATATCTACCAATCAATCAAAACTTGCTTCTCTTAATTGTGTTCCACCAACCTTAGCTTCCTTTGAAAGTCAAGTAAGTAACAGCAGGCAAGAGCAGCAGGTGAGAAGGAACAGGCAATGGCAGCAGGTGAGATTAGCCATAGATGTCATATGCTGTCTGGCTGAATGCATAAACAAAGGTTTCAAAAACCTGCTATTGATTTAGACTCACTAAAATTAGTCTACTAAAACCACTACACCACCATTTTTTTCCCCCATTAAGAATATGCCTCTTTAGAAGGCATAAATCAATGAATTACCTGCTACCTTTTATAATACGATACACATTTATAAGGTGTTAATTGTCTAATATTATACACACAATATATCATCTAATCACATTTAACAAACACAAATACAAAGAGTGGTGGAGAGATAATTACCTATACTGATTTAGGATTTCAGACAAAATTTTTTTTACAATGAATATCAATAACATTGCTACAGATCACTTATCCTTTGAAATACCTATTTAGAAAATTTAGGCAATACTTGACGACAATAAATAACTCTTATCTGCGATCAACATTTCTTTCTTATTTTTTTAAATCATCATAAAATTATCAGTGCTTACTAAATATCACTAAAAATTAAGAAAATAAGAGCACAGTAGTAAGTATTTTAAAGACAATCGCAATAATATATTAAACTTTTTTACAAGCACAAATGCATTAGCATCAAGTTAGCTATTGAACTTTCTTGCCAGTGTGAGAAGACTGTATATGCATTTATGTAAAATCAGTAGGTTCAAAATAAAAAAAAAAAATCTTTAAAGTAATTACTCAGAAAAAAAACAGGGCATAACAACAAAGCAACATCTACTATCAATTTCTGCAACAGAACTATTCTGCTCCTCAAAGTGCCTGAGACTCTAGGGACAGGATTTTAAGAGCAGTTACATTTGTACAGTAACTGATGCATTCAGTTTTCCTTACAACAGTGATTAAAATGGCTCAGAGAAAGAGTAATTATGCTGAATGTAGTTAATCATCAAGGATTAGGCAAGCTGGCTTACAAAATTCTGATTTTTCCTATCATATGAAATTACTTAAAAAAATTAAAACTATATAATCTGATTCCACCAGTTATTGACAGTCCTTAATTTTCACTGACTTTGCCATTAGATGTAGGGATCCACATGAAGCCCAAGATTTATAATTCAATAGACCAGGAACAAAAATCACTTACCTAGTTTTACTGTAAATTTAGACCCCATCTACATCTTGGTAATACTTTAAACTTCATTAACCAAAGGTTTGGTTGACTGGTTTTAAGTTGCTGGTTTGTTGTTTTTTTTCAATTAACCATAGTTTTTACAAAACTATTTCTAAAGCTGTTTCTACAGTAACAGCAATTTTTAAAGAGAGACAGAATTACATTTTTGTTTGTTTGGTATGTTACATTATAAACAGACCATGAGTAATTACTAAAACCAACAGTAATGAATCTCAGTATATTTATTTTTCTTTTCGTCTTTAAAATACTGTACAGTTTATGCAAAGAAATACAGTAAATATTTGAGTATAATTCTTACCAGAATGCATTTAAAAATCTAACCAGATTTGTTATATTACAATCCTTTTTTAAAATTGTTCAACTGCCTTTTCATAAGGGTACTTGCCAGAAATATATAGACCATTACTCCGGGATTCCTTTCAAAGCCCTCTTATTGTGATTCAATACTATTAATTTTATTTATATTGTGTTTTTTGTTCTCAGCCATGATATACAGTATCTGTCAATATTAAATTACAGCCGACTAGTTTGTCAGTTTATTTTCAATATCAGTTCATAGTATTTCACCTATCTTAACATCTATGTACTATTCTCTCCTAACAAACACCAGCATTTCTACATTAAAACACCAAAACCACTTTACTGAAATAACTAAGATCAGAAATACTTTTTCAAATGAGGATTTCACTAGATCATTATAATAGAAAATAAACATCTTGAAGATAGAAAGAATTACATTTCAAAATAGAGTAGAACCAGATCTTATATACCATCATAAAACTGTAATTTTTTTGGTCCTGATTAAGTATAAACAACATTTTAGCTCTTGGCAAACAGGCTGTTAGCAGTGGATCGTTACACTGTGGATGTGGTAATCTGTATTTACTACTTAAAGTAATGCAGTGAATGAAAACAGAAACTGAGGAGAGCTTTACATTTTGAAGATTACTCAAAATAATCAGACCATTAGTGAGTTTATGAATAATAAAATGTGAAGATCCAGTAATTCTACGTGTAGGTGCAGACAATGAAGATCCTGACAGACATGTGGAAGGAGACTAAAATCGGACAAACAGCTAAATCGGTTATTACCCCAGTTGCACACAACCCTCTTCTGACAGATGCTGCTGCCCCTGAAACAGCGACATCTGATCAGATTAGAAATGAACTCCTGAACCTTCAGTTTTCAGCCTGACATATCAGGATAAACCAAAATTGGAACTGGTTTACCTGGGCTGAAACCTGTGGTAGTTCAGGAGTTGATTTGTGAGTGGACCATCTGCTCCTGTCTTGAGGACAGAAAGGTCAATCACTAGGGCTGCAGGCAGTAACAGCTTCAGCTGTCTGATTTTTAACCCCTGGCCACGTCTGTCAGAGTCTTAATGTGAGAGAAACATCATAAATGAACAATCACAGTAAACACTAGAAATCTAAGAATTACCATAGCAGTTAAAATCAGCGATCTACCAAATCTGGTACCCTGCTCCCAGACGTGGTTAGTGTCAAACACTTAGAAGGAAGCACAAAGAAATCCTGTGTCAGGTATATATGAATTATGATGAATTTTAATTTCATATTCTTTTACGATTGTTTATCTAGCCAAGGTAGCTAAGTCAGATCCCTCTCTACACACTTTTAAACATTCCTCATCTCAACAACAAAGCACGAGCACTGACTTTGGCACATTTGTATAAGATAACAAAGGCTTTGGAGCTTCCTGGAAAAGAATATAAAATCCAAATTATCGTCTTTCTGACACATGCTAAGTCCCATCAATAAAACGAGCTAATGACAACTTTGGAGAGATTCAGAATTAGAAAAAATTTTGCTGAGAAAGTAGGGAGTAAACACTGTGGTGGAAAAGCTCTGTATGTAAGCAGAACCAAAAGCGAAATTACTGAAGCACTACTCCACAAGCCCATTCAAGTCAATTTTTGTATTTATTATTATTTTCTACTCTTTTAGTTCTGTTATATTAGATACAATGGAAGCTATTATTAAAATTCCTTTAACTTAAGAAATATTGTTCAAAGTTTGCTGCTGTGTACTTCAGCATCCTCCTTTATCCAAGTACCTCTTCCTTTCTATTTATTTTATTCTTACTTTAGTTTTGGAAAGAATTGACCTCAGTACCTTAATTTATTCAGCTAAGACTAAGAAATACATCTGAAATTAGAATTTTGTTAGGACGAGAAATGTCTTCAAATCTTTAAACCTCAAAAGTGTTCTTGTGAAATGAATATCAGGACCAGTGAATATAGATTATGCTTACACTCATACTCTGAGTAAAGTATGTCCATAGCATCAGTCATTTTTCAAAGTAAGATGAATTTAAGTAGTGCCCTGACAACGAACAGATTTTAAAGGGTCAGATTTTGTAGAAAGAGTTTCAGTGGTCTAAACAATGAATTAATTCCCTGTTTGATATTATCTCCAAGCCTATTCAAAGCAGTTGGCAGGTGTGAACTAACTACTATAGCATATGTTTCCTGTTGTGCTGCCTTTTGTTCATGTTGAACCTTATCTATACCATATAAACAATAAGTGACTCTCACAACCATTCATTCATTTAAAAAAACCCCAAACTTTGTACAACCATATTTAGTTTTAAAATAACAGATAAAAGCCTATATTTAATAGCAACATATTTGTCCCAATTTATGGCAATGGCTGTTCTTGATCTCCCAGAAATGTCACTGAGCAGCTCTGCTCTGAAAGAAAGCACAGTAGCTAAAAACACCTAAAAATAGCTTCATTTTCACAGAAGTATGATTCTACAGTTCTCTATCTATTGGCATTCAACCAATCAGGTAGTTTTAAATCATATCAGTAAATTAAAGAAATGCAATCTGATTAGTGCAATATGCTCAAGTGATTCACAATGAACACAGACCTCATATGTGCCCTAGTTTCCTTGAATGGACCAAGGTATTAATTTCTTTTTAAAGTAACAGTGATTCTTTTTTCCTTCCAGAAAAGAAAAAAAAAAAAAAAAACCCACAAAAATCAAACAGTAAAAAGTGGTAACAATCAGCAAACTGTATTTTCTCATTGCTCTCTTAGAGATGTGGGGTTGTGGAGTTTGTTTTGTTTTGTTTTTAACAGACATGGTTCTACTCGAATCACTATTATTTTTGGATGTCTCAGTGGAGCTGAGCTGATGACCTTTATATTGTTTTTTGAAAACAGAGCACGCTCATGATAATTTTGAATTAATAAGACTTAGGTTTTAAGAACTGGGCTTCTGAATTGTTTCTAACATTTAAGCTTCAACATCAGGGTACACTGTAGAGTGAGTCATACCAGCATTCTAAAAAATATATATTGAACTCAAACATACTGAATTTTTGCCAATAATACATTATTCACATAGGATGAAAATTATTTACTTTCTAGATAAACTAGAGCTCTTTTCCACATCAACAGACACTAATTATCAATCACTGCTCTAATTTAATGTCTATTAAAATTCTAAGGTTCCAAGAAAGATCTTTTCTGCATTGGTTTTATGATTCAAGTGCAATTATTCCTGATTTCTTTAGGGGAGGTCAGAATCAGGCTCTATTTAGACATACGCCCAAAAGCCTTTTTTCCCTTGCTCAAAAGAGATGTCCCACTAAAAACATAAGAATTGCTCAAAATCATGAAGCTTCTATATTTTAGCACTACATTTCCTTAAGTGCAATGGGAGACACATACGCATGGTCCACATGAACGCTTTGTAAGAGAGAGGAATCTAGCCGTACTAAATTTAATGTACTTGGTATTACTTGGGGCAGAGAATAGGAACAGAAACACTATTATCTAAATAAATTATTTTTATACATTGGTCACTGGATGATGGGGAATAATGCATGGGAGATGTTCTAATTCCAACGGTTATGAATAAAGTGAAAAACAAAGGGAATATTATACAGGAAAACTTTAACCATCCTAAACTCTTATCAGGTAGAGTCCATAGTATCAACAACATATGTTTCTATAACATTAAATCCTTGTTTGAGACAAAATGCACTTTCAAAAACTAATTTAAAACCTGAAATTTAGTATCTGAATTCAAAAACTCAAAGTTGTAATAAAGCTCCACTTAGTATAAATGTAGACAAAGTTTACCTGAGGTTTAAAATTAAATCAAGCTCGCTTAATTGGGCTATACTGAAAATATCCCCCCACCTCAACAAGCTATTAGTGAGATTTACATTTTTCAAAACATGTACCTGGAAAAATAAAGGAGTCAAATTCTCTAAGACAACTTGAAAGGTATTGCAGCTGAACAAATCTGGAAATATATCAAGGTATAAAAACTCCTTTTCTTTGGTTGCTGATGAGCATGTGGAAAATCCATGTCAGGTGAATTACTTCTCTAATAGCTCCAATCAGCAACCGAAAAGTCAGTCATAAAATACTAAGTGACAAAATCATGTTGCCTCAACAGAAGACTACTTCACTTATTTCATGTCACTTTCTCTAGTTTATCAGCCATTTTTCAATATAGTGAAGGATCATACTGGTGTGTGGTGTCATGCTGCAGAATGAATAATGGCATGATGAAACTAAAAATTTTGAGAAGTAATTTTAATATTGCAAAAGGACCCTCAAAAAAAAAAACAAAACCCAAACAAAAACCAACCAGTCAATTAGTTTTCAAATATTTAACAATTTCACTTATTAGTCATGCATAGTCAAATGTAGATTAAAAGAAAACTAATCAGCTATGCTAAGAATTTTAACTATATGCAACAAGTGACTTTGTCTCACCTGCATTAACATTCTAGGTGGAATCCCCAACTTCTATTTCATTTCTACAACTGGTAAGCACAGGATAAGGTTGTCACATTTGGCTTCCTCATATTTTTCATGTTTCTATGCTTTATTAAATGAGTCAAGTGCCTATCTAAGTTTTTAAGTTTATTCAAGTGTGCAACCACCTTTGCAAAAAATATTATATTCATGTTATTTTATATAATTGCTATGTTTTGACTTATTTTCAAGACACATTGAAATGATTTCAAAATGAGTGTATTAAAAATGGGATTTTTAACTGCCATGAAAAATAGACAGACTGAAACCATATTAATACAATACATGAAAACCAGTTCTTTAATATTTCGGTGTCTTCATTCAATAAACAGGTCACCACACAACTAAGTGGAATTTGCTGGATAATTAAGCACATAACTATCTAAAATACATTTTTCAGAGACAGAAAAGAAAGTTCACTCTTGCTGTTAAATGGTTATTAATTGTTCATTGAGGACAAGAATTTAGTAAAATCCAATACTTTCTATTTTTTTTAACGTTAGTATATACACAACTTTTAACTAGATATAACAGCTTTTATTTCTGCTGTCCATTTTCCTGAGAAAATTCAAGTTGTTTACTGAACTTTCAGTACGGGTATTATTAAGAGGATGCAAAACCCTTTTATTAACAAAGTAACTTACTCCTTTAGAATGGTAAGGCAAACACAGTTAATGCTATTTCAATTAAAAGATTTTGGTTTTGCAAACATCAGAGTATTAAATCCTAGTTAAAAATGCAAATCTCTGTTAGTTTCCATAACTGTATTTCTTTTCCAATTTCTGTTCTACTTGTGTCATTCTTTTCACATCATCTTGTCTCAACCTGGGTTACCATCAAGATAATTTAATTTTTTTAGGTTCACAGGCTAGTTATCTATTGTTTGAGCTCCAACAGCCACTACTAGTGATGGTAGACTACTATCCATTCATATCTATGGGTATGTAAGAAACACACATTTTGTCCATAGACTTCACAGCTCTTTGCTTCCACTGGAGCAACTTCCTATTTCAGCACTGGAATTTGGCAAGTGCACAGTGTAGTTTCACACTGTCTTGTCCTCACATCCTGAGCTCTTTCTCTGCTCCTCCCACATAACAATTCTTTCCATCCCCTGCAATCCTGCATCTCCCACTGCACTGTCCCAAGCTGCCCAGCTCATTCTGAGCATCACCTTCCCCAGATAAGCCTTATTCTGCATACAGTTTTTTCTTTCCCCATACTGCCTTGATCTAACGGTGAGGATCAAAGGTTAGAGAAGGGAAAAAGAATCTTCTCAATCCTTCTGTGGCCAAAACCATAGATTCCTGGTAGCCATGAACAGACACTGCAGGGGAAACGGTATTTTGCTGTAGCTGTAATGTCTAAGGACACAGGTAAGCAAAGGGTAGGGGAGTGTGGGTTTTTTTTGTTTGGTTGGGGTTTGTTTTTTTGTTTTGTTTTGTTTTGTTTGTTTTGTTTGTTTGTTTTGTTTTTGCCATTGAATCAGCTGGTATAGTTGGAAAAAAAAGAGAAAGTCTGTCTAAAATGAAGTTTGTCCTGTTGCTTCTAGAGAACCGTCTTTTCAGTTCAGGTAGTCTTAGGATTGAACATCTGAACTGGAAAAAACTATCTGAAGTGCTAGGTTCAAATCCAGCTGGAGGGCAGTAACTCACAGTGCATGTAACCCAGGGGTCAATACAGGAGCCAGTATCCATCTTCATTAGCAGAGAAATGAGGAAACAGAAATTTCATGAAGTTAAAACGCAGTGCAAAGTCCTGCACCTGGGGAGGAATAACCTTATGCATCAGTACAGGATGGGAGTTGAGAAGTTGGAAAGCAGCTTTGCAGAACAGGCCCTGCAGGTCTGGTGGACACCAAACTGACCTTGAGTCAGCAATACACCCTTGCAGCAAAGAAGCCCAATGACATCCTAAGCTGCATTAGGAACAGCATCACCAGCATCTTGTCAATGTGTATAAATACCTGATGAGAGTAAATAAAGAAGGTGAACCCAGACTCTTTTTAATTGTATCCACTGAAAGGACAAAAGGCAACGGGCACAAAGTGAAACAAGAAATTCTATTTAAACATATGAAAAAGCTTTTCCAGTGTAAGGGTGATAGAACACAGGAACTGGCTGCTCAGAGAGGTTTTGTAGTCTTCATGACTGGATATATGCAAAACTTGACATGATGCTGTTGTAGCTGACCCTGTTTTGAGTAGCAGCCTTAGCCTGAATAACCTCGAGATGTCCTTTCCAACTTCAACTATTCTCTGTGATCACAAAAAAATCCAATAATTTTGTAGCCAAAATAACATTTATCTAATGACCATATGTTAACTTAGTTTTTCATAAGACTTATAAAGGAAAACAAAAATACATTTTCTACATGTAGTATATATATCTGCCAAGTTTCAAGATCCTGCTCCTAAAAATGTAATTGAAATGGAAATGTGTCTTACTCAACAGCTATATGTTTATGTTTTTTCTCTCTATAAAACGGCTCTAACAAAGTAAAGGAACTTTTCAAAACATACACTATATCCTGTAGGTACGGAAAGGAAATTTCATTCTAAGACTCTAATTAAGTTGCTGTTAATACAATCTTTGAGGATAATTGAGAAGTATCTTTCTGATGGTGACTATTTTTAAGATGTATTAACAAACCATATACCTTAATGGTTTGCATGAAGAACACCTAAACATCTTTAATAATGCCAAGTATCCAAAGCAAAGCTTTAACTACATAAAAATGGTAGTTAAAAACAAAGAAAATCACATTCTTAACCACTGCAGCTATGCCAAGAAAATCCTCTGTGCACAGAGTCTTAATGATATGCATTATGCAATTTGGGAAGATCATTCAACTCCAAGAGTTCAGTGACAGATCTACAGAATTCTTTTCCCAGTATACACTCCATACACTGGAACGTTGTACATTGGCATGTATTTGAATTAGGTCACTTAGAGCTAACTTAAGTACAACTAGCAATGTGCTTACATTAATATATCAGCTCAGGAAGGCTCATTAGCCCTGTTAAATAAACACACTAAGTTGTAAGACTGTTTTTAATCAATATCAACAGTCATTCTTACAAGGGAAATACAGGTGCCTACAATTCAATTAGGTTTGTTCATGTTAGACACTACGAAGAAAGGTTGTATAAATGTTTATTACACTTTTCCCATTTTCTAATCAGTGTTGATAAATGTAAGACCAAACATAGGTGGCAGCCGTTTCTGAAAGTTACTTATGGCCAGAGTCTGAAAAGCCATTAGCAACTAAAAGCAGCATCTTTAAACAGGCAGTGCTGAGCAGTCTTAATGCAAGATATTGCTCCACCCATAATTAAAAAAAGGAATCCTCCTTCATACACTCTTCTGAAATTGTAGTTGTTAGTAGCTGTCTGTACAGTAAAACTGAATGCTTACCATTATCATACCAAGCACGATTCCCTGAAATTGCATAAAACAAACCTCTTGTTTAGGAGCAAGAACTGCATACCAAGTACCTCCTATCCTACCCAAATCCACATGTACTAAAGAGCAGGTCTGAGCTCTAAAGTAAGTATTCAAGATCTGACAATGCCACCATTAATGATTTAAGAGGCCTAACAATCCTCACATTACTCCTCTACCTTCAGACATTAAAACTTAATTAGGGATTTATGTATCAACTTAATGCATTTAAAGATTCTACTATGAGTGAATCAATATTTTTCAAACAATAGACATAATTTTAGAATTTCATTGCTGTTGAATTTTCATGTCAAACTTAAGGAAAAGTTCCCTCAAAGTATAAAAATAACGAATGTTTAATCTGTCATTTAAGATTCCAACATTCAGATTTTACTGCTATTCATACTTCTTTATGCAACTTCACCAAATGTGAAAAATGTCCTCAATTAATAAACTTCCCGTGCATTTCTCCATATTTATCCAGGTATCTAACTAATTGAGTACTGACTGTCATGAGGGTTTGGACACTACTGAGGCTATAGCTGTGAGGCGAAGCCAGGTCTTTCTGCGGGAAGGTAACTGATTCAATTCTTTTCCTTTTTCTGTATAATCAAAATAAATGTTAAGAGAGCAGCTAACTGTGAATTGTGACAAACAGGCTTTTAGAAATTAGGTTCTGAACGGAGTTGCTCACCACTTGTTAAAACCTTCACATTATTTGGTAGGTTTTAACATACTGGTTGCATATTTTGCTTTTTGTTAAGGAACCATGCATTGAAATTTTTTTAACAGAAGTAGGTGTTGGTTAAATTTATCTTAGGCTGAGATCCATAAAGAAATAGAGTAATGGATTATGGCAATTTCTTGTGATATGGAACAGAACTGAAGTTTCACATTGCTACATTTTTACACTGAATAAATACAAAAATATTTTAATATAGAAACATTTTTCATTCAAAGCACAACGTATAATTCTGCCAAATAAAAAGACACATAGTACATTCAGAACCATAACACGATAGGATGATTTGGTGTGGTAGGACCTATTCCAATCCACCTCCCAGTATAACAGCAGCAACAAACTCCCTACATACCCAGTACTTTCAAGATACTATCATTATTTTGTTCTATAATAAAAAAATACAAATACAATATTTCAAGAATAAACTGTCTAGTCTTTCACGTGTCAAGAAACTGCGCAGCCACCTTCACACACACAGCTGTTCTGTCACATTTTCTTTCAGCCCACAGACACTCGACATCATCCTAACGGTAACTAGTGTTAAGTGGGAGTCCAGCAGCTCTAGGAGAAGCAGCAATTACGTTTATCATGGCTCAGGACTCGCTTCCTGCTTTTGAAACCCTGCTTCCTGTTTGTGCCTACAAAGCACTAATCTTTTCCCACCACCTGCATAGCAATTGTGTTGCTTCTCAATGGGATTCCCACAGGGCACAAGTGTCATATCACAGCATCCACGACGATCGTGCCCCAGGTCTAAAAGGATTCGATTTCTGACATACCTCCCTTTTGGAAATCTTTACAAACGGTGAGCGTGATAACCTACATGAGCATATTTTAAAAGAAAGGGCTGTTTAATACAAATGGCAAGGATACAATATGACAGATGAAAAAAATTCTCAACACAAAGTCTGCACAATCTAACTTAAAAGTCAGACAGCCTAATTTATTCAAAACACCTACAACTGCAGAAGAACACACCGCAAACTACTCCCTCCTCCAATATGTATTCAGATGGAATTTTATTTTTGGTCACTCTAAGGTTCTTTGTTCCAGTTTCCTGCCTGGATTTCCCCTTTTCCTGTGCCAAAGCAAACAGTTAAAGTCAGGATGATCAGAAATAAACTTTAGAAGCAGATGTTACCACACAGTTTGTTACATACTGGTAAACAGGGTGATTGTGTGTTTTCCTGACTATATATTCCAGTTACTGGAATTAATCCTTTTAATTTAATAAAGCAAAAAAGAAAAACTAAAGCATAAAAATATTTTCATAAAAACTGCCATTAACTCTCACATCTATGGATTTACTCCATAATCTCTAACCATTTTCCTTTAATAATTAGCTTTTGCAAAAAAAAATATTTTAATACATTAACTTTGCGCAATTAAAAGATAAGACAAGTTAAAATTTCTCACAGCACCTTTTATATGTTCATGTAGCAGGTTATTTTAATAATTGGTTGCAATAGCAAAAAATTGTTACACCAATTAAACAACAACTCAAAAACAGAAAAGTCAACCCATGTTACTAAAAAGTTGGGCTTTTCAGAATTTCTGGAATAGCATGCACTAAATTTTAACAATGACTCCCACTAACAAATGCACAATTTCCCTCACTCTAGCCTCACTCCCTTTTATCTCCTAATGTCTACTAACAGAAACTAAAATACAGGGCACTGCACTATCTATGCACAGCTGCAAAATGTGTAAATTCAGGCTTCCAATTGTAAGCTTTTTCCTTATGGGCTTAATCATTCTGCTGCATCAGTAAAATTTAAAAATATTTCAAATTCCATGCTGCCCACCTGAATTAAAAAACACCCTCTGATGAGTATTGGCCCTGTATCTTCTACTAGACATGTGCACGTAATTCCTCCCTAATGACTCATGGTAGAAATTTTCAGAGTAGGGTCAATGGTTGGACTAGATGATCTTAAAGGTCTTTTCCAACCTAAAAGATTCTATGATTCTATGTTTGGCATATTACATTTTCCTGAAACAGTTATGGTTGCAATGGGAGAGAAGAAAGTTGCCTGCCTGCTGTGCTGTTTCAGAAGGAACCTTCTGGTAGGAGAAGGCAATTGCTACTTTTCAGACCCAGAACGGTCTGCTCCTGAAATGATAGGACTGGAAAGCTAAGTAAGCAGAAAAAAATCCACCCTATAATCTCACAGTGAATGAGGAGGTAGGTTCATTTTCTACTTGTTTTTTTCTAATGTGTTTCTGCCTTCAGGTCTACGTTATGTCTATTTAAACAAATAACTATTCAAATTTATAATTTTCTGTTCTTGAAAAAAAATAAAAAATTTAAGACTAGAAACCCACAGTTTATCTTCTATTCCATGAGAGGGGGCGGAGGGGAAGGGGCTATACAGCGTTACATAGTTCTGAGAATAAAATATTTCCCAGCAGACAGATAGCAAGGAACAGCTAGGGACAGACTGGGTCAGTAACCCGTTCAGCTCTGTGGGCAACACACATCCTTTCTCCTGCCCATACCAGGTGTTTTGGCTACCTCTTTTACACCAGCACAAGTATTCTTGTGGCTGCAAAATGAATTAGATAAGCTCAGTGATCAGCTTGAAAACTAATCCTCCTAACTCCCTTAAAAAAAAAAAAAAATCATTTTCAAATGGATGAGCAAGCTGATGAGACCTACTGCAAAGCTGGACAGATGCTATTGCTGATGCAAAGAAAGAACTGAAATGCATGGCTTGGGGCAAGACTACCTTTTTGGCAGTGACATTTAAATTAATGTCAGAGGACCATAAAACCACATCACTAAGCCTCTGGGGAAAAAAACCCTCAGTTTCAGTTCTTTAATTTAGGTGTTCTTTATGTTTCTCTCTACAGAAGGATGAAGTGTTAATTAGTATTCTAACTAGCCCCACTTGAACTCACTCAATGTCTCACCTACCTGAAAGAGAAGACAGCAATAAAGATTATTCATTATTCTATTTTTTTCTTGGAGTGGAGTGAATCTCATCTATAACTGCACCATTAAAAACCTTACTTGAAAATATAAAATGTAACTGTTCAAGAAAGCTCTTGCAGTAGCACAGAAGGAGAAACTCTCTGGTTTGCAGGCATATTCCAGTGATGGACTAGGAATATGTCATTTCAACAGAGTATGCGTGAGTTTGATTCTTCACAGTAGGTGGAATATTAGCCTTTTGGAACTGCAGAAAAAAGTAATAAATTCTAAGTTATTGTGCACACTCAATATTGCACTTAGCCTGATTTGTAGGGAAATCAGATTACTAGAGATGACTGCAAGCATTTGCAGATTGTCTTCAACAGTTTTAAGTTATCCTGATACCATAAAATGCAATTTAGGAATATTGCAGAATAAGTAGATAAAGACTTTTTTTTTGTAAAATATCTTGAATATGAAATAAGTATAAAAACTGGCCTATTGCTAAAAAAGTAGGAAGATAAAACTATAATGCCTTAATAGTCAAAAGCTACACTTGCACTTACATTTGAGAGAATTATTTTACAATTTTTACAGAAAAGTATCTTCAGTTAGGTTTTCACACAATTAAATAAATGACAATAGAAAACCTCACAGAATCCTCTGGTTCCTTTGAAGCACAGTGCAAGAAAAAGAATTACCATGGAAACAACAAGCACAAAACTGATAAAACCTAGGAAAAATGCCGTTGCTTCTCAGCAATGAAGGAAAAATACTGTCAAGAAGCTACAGTAACTAATTAACGTCCTCAGTCTTTCAAATATTTACTCACACAAGTACACGTTATTCAAATGAGCCCTCCCACTAAACTCAATGTGACTCAATTTGAAAGAAAAAAAAGTGTGTGAGCTTCATCTCCAAGGTAGAAAAAATACCCCAAAAAATTCAAAATACACAGGACTTAGTAATTACTATGTGTCCTGGTTTGAGGTAACTGCCAAAGACTGTGCTGGAATCAGACGTTCATCATACATCTGTTTCTATTTATAACATTTTGTTTTCCAAAACATGTATGTATTTCACAGAGTCACAGAATGGTTGAGGTTGGAAGGCACCTCTGGAGATCACCTAGTCCAAACCCCCTGCTCAAGCAGGGTCAGCTACAGCAGGCTGCCCATTTCAGTGCTGTCCTTTTTTAAAAATGAGACCTTGTTACTTTCAGAATGAGCTACTTGATTAATTATTTTAAAGGTGAAGTCTTCGAAAAAAAGCCCATCACTTGTACAATGAAAGAACACATTTTACTTTAAATTGCAATTGCCATTTACATATATAGTATCCCTGAGAACAAAAAAAAAAAAATGGAGGGGGAAAAAAAAAAGCCAAAAGTTCATTTTGATGAAAATAATTCAAGTTTTTAATAAGTCATGTTTGACTCCTGCAATGTTATTTTCAGCTTCCTGGAATTATTTTTCTGTAACATAAAAATGCACTTGTCACTTCTAAAATGAAGTTGCTATAAACTAAAGAACTGTACACTGATACATTATTAAAAATAAAATAGAAATTTAACTCTTTTTTCTTGCTTTTTGCTTTCTGTTCTTCTAGGCAAATGAATACTTGTAGATAAACCTTTAACTCTTGTATCCAGGCTGCATTTACATTTCAGTATTTTTGCGTAACATCTCAAACCTGCAACGTTTTCTACTTAATGTATACAATCATAATTCTGAAAGTCTGCATTCTCATGGTATAGTTCTGAATCACCCACCTCTTTTTGTTTAGCTTTCATTCTCTAACTTTGCTGCTTTTACATCCATTTAAATGTTTCCTCTATTTCTTTAATTTCTTGTTCTACTCAGTTCTTTCCCAAACTTCTCTTCTTCACTTTTATTCCTCTGTGGTGGTTTCCTTCCTTTACTGTACCAAATGAAATATTTTCACCGTGCAATTTGTTTTGCATTAAGATCCTGGCCTTTTACTCCCAGCCATGAACACTCACTCATTTGCTTATCCTATAAACACCTGTACATTCTGTCCAATTTCGTCCTTTCGTGCTTTGAAACAACTTACAGTTAAAAGACACAAAATTAACATCTTAACATGTATTAAATATCTGTGTCACCATAATTCTTACTACCTGATAATGTGTCCTTTTGTGACATCTGTCATGGCTAATTTATGCATAAACACCTGTCTAAAATAATCTTCTCATCTCTCACTGTCTTCTCTTTCCACCTACTCCATGATCATTCACCTGCATTTTGTTTACAATTTAAATTGGGAATTCAGTAGACCCGATTTTATCACAACTGTCTTTGTAATGTCCTGCTCTAGCTGGGACTTAAGGCACCATCACAACATGAATAAGCAGTTAAAGATATTTTCTTAAAATGGGTCAAGGAATAGTACCCTTGCTTTAGAGCCTCTTGTTAGTGATTTGTGTCAATAAATCCCCAAACATCGGCATTTCTCCACTTAGATTAAATGGTAAGGGTTGTTTGAATGGATAAGCACTGCTAAAGGCATAATCCAAAACAGAACTCTTCTAATGAGTTCAGTGGACTCTGCATTAAACAGTATGTCGAACTACAGACTGTTAATTGCTACACTTAGTAACAAAACCAGATAATAAAACCCACAACCACTGTCCCAAGAGATTAAGTTTAAAACAAATGACTTAATTTAATTTAGTACTGAAATATTTTTTGTGTACTTGTGCTAAAAGTGCTTGGGCTATACCTTCACACCATATAGTCCCACTGTGAAGCAACTCACGTAACCCTTGCAGCTTCTTTTATAACCAAATCAACTGGTGAGTCAGGATTACAGCAAAGATTACTGACACCAAAAATAAAACCAGCTCGTGTACCCGGATAACCTTCCCTCTTACAGGTAAGTGTACACTTTTCTCATTTTTTAGTTAAAAAATATATACCTATGATAAGCACCTTGCCTCAGAAATTCAATAAAACTATCCGTAAAAAATACAAAACACTAAAATCAGACAAGAATACTGAATGTTCGTACTTATTACAGATCCCCTCACTTGCACAGACACATATATACGCATACAGAGACATACACACACACATATCTATAAAAGCTTAAGCATGTTTTTTTCTTTTTTCAAAGTAAATAAAGAGCTTTTTCCTATTACAGTTTTGGAAGGAGGAAAAATCATTCACAATCACTATTTAAATATGGTACCAATGAGATCAGGTGAAAAACTGAAATCAGCTAATGATTACACATTTTAAAGCTGAACATAAATGAAACTTCTTCATTAATAGGCAGGATTGAAATTTGTAAAAAAGAAACAAAGTAGTGCATTATTGCTTTCATCCTGTATTTTGTCATCAGTAAAGAACAGATTTATCCATAGGAAATTTTGACCATGGTTCTAATTACAGATTCTTCATGTACTGATTTGAATTGGAAAATATCTTCACTAAAAAATAAGCTACTATAACGTCTAAACTTAAATTCTACATTATAATACACAAATGCATCATTTTGCAAGCACAGATAAATCTCAGTTTAATTTGAACAAAAATAATAAAAAAACCCCAAAAAGCCTAGTATCTCTATGTTATAGTAAAGACCTACCAGAGAAAGTTTTTACTACCCAGATAATGAGCTGCTGCTATGCAAGGATTTGAAATCAAAACACACGAAGACTCTACTGGAAACAGAAATGGAAAACCACAACCATCCTGATGCAGGGCCAAGTAAAGCAATAAATCAGACTTAGGTCAAACCACACTCTAGAGAGTTTTAATTTATACCATAAACAGAAACAAAGTTTAACAGATTTTGGCTTATGCCAAGTGCTTTGATCTTTCAAGAAAGCTACAAACATATACCTAAAAACATTTAATATTGTTTCATAAAATATGGAACATCATATTAAATGCCTATACATAAAAGCCACTCTAGCTTGGTTTTTTTATAAATTAAAACAATATATTCTAGTTGAAGTTCTTCTAAAAGCTGTGGGCACACAGAATTTCCAACAATTATTTTTAAGAATATAATCAAAACTGTAGAAAAATAAATCTTCTTTTGGCAGACAGTAGTTACAATGGAAAACATGAGTCCATGTTACTTGATCTTTCAAATTAATCCTCAGCCTCACTGTCTTCAACAAGAAAAATACATTTAATTTTATAATCAAAGAACAGATGATTCTGTTTTTGTAAAAAGATTCATCAGGAAAAGTCAAGCAAACATGAAGCTTGGAGAAAAATTCTACTGAAAGCATTTCTTTAGTATTTTGCAGTCTTAAAGTATTTTTTTCATTATTTAATTTAATTTATCATTCCAAAAACGTAATGCCAACTGTGGTACCTGAAAGTAACCATTATCAAATACACCGAAGTTTTAGAGAACATTCCTCTAAGTATTATCTTGGATGAGATTTTCCTCCCAAATAATCACTAATACATACTGTAGCCAGGAAGACAGAAAAGCAGACAGGTAAGAATGTTAAGGTCAGTCTGTCCTGAGTGGCAGAGTTCAAACTGTGCAACAATCTACCCTGCTCTGTTACAATGTACGAAATACAGTATTAAGGAAACAGAATGAAATACACATAATTAACCTTTGGTGGTTAATTCCAACAATGCTGACAACATAGCCATTAAAAAACCAAATCACTACTGCAATCACCCAGCAATATGGACAAACTGTTTTAATATTACGACTCTGACTAGTGTCCCTAAAGTAAATTTTAGTGGGTTTTACTACACAATTTGTTTTGTTTTCGCACTGAATTTTGTTTATAGGAAAACATCATCACCTATTGAAAATAATAGTTTCTCACTCTCAAGCATTTTATTACAAACCACAGAGGAATGTTGCCTTTCCTACGGCAAAGAGAGAACAACCACAAATGAGCATCCCATATTATTCTAGTTAAAAAGCCTACATAAGACTTCAGTCCTCACTAAAATTAAAGGTCTGTGCTTAATTTCCAGATGACAACTCAAAGTCAAAATTCTTTAAATCGCAGTAGTAGCTTACCATAAACACCAGCTCTACAGCCCCAGTGGGATTTTCTTCTACTAGTTGCCGACAAACAAAAAACTTAAGAGCCCTGGTTTCACTAGGGCTTTGCATAGAGATAACTACCTCAGTAATAAAAAATTAAAATATATTTTTTTAAAAAAAATCATCTGACAGTGGCAGTTTTCTTGATACTTTTCTAGATTTCCTCCCATGTAACTAATCATAGGAAATTACAACCAAAAGATACTTAGACAGTTTAGTGCTTTAGTGTCTTAAATATAAATGGAGAAGATGAGTATAGGAAGTGAGTGAAGGCAGTATCTCAGAGTGGCAAATAAGCATTTGGGGAGGGCATTAACTCATTTAAGACTTATCAATCCTGACAAGTTTTCATTTGCAATAGCATTTTGCACTAGGACAATGAACATAAATTATTAATACGGAAAATGTGAACACAGAAACTTAAGGAATTCCTTACTACTTAACTTGCGTGCACACTGGATATCAACCCTTTTTCAGTAAAAACTGTTGTAGCATGAAAAAGTGTCCTGTTGCAGAACCCAAGGATTCCTAAATTCATTATGTAGACAAAGAATAAGTTACTAGCAAGTGGAAAAAATGTTTGTAAAGTTCAGACACACATCTGTGTAACTGTCTTTCTAATGATGAGAATGAAACATAGATTTACAACACAAATATTCAATGCTTGTATGCCTTTTGTCCTCAAAAGTTGGTAAAGAAAATCAAAAACCTGACTTTTCTTTAGAAAGAATGGGATTATATGGAACCTGGTCAGCCAATTATAGACCTACTTAACCTACTCATTTGGACAGGAGGAAAGATGCAGAAATTAGGACAAGAAGGTAGACAATGACGTTTGGAACCTTTAGCCATGAGAGCTACTGGAGTAATAGTTATTGAACACAGACACGCTGGTCACGAGCTACTGGAAAGTAGCCGAGATACTTATTCAGAACTTGGAGCTACTGTATTTCAGTTGCTCACATCCTTGCAGTACCAAAGTAGAAAGAGATCCTGCATTTGAATATTTTCCTGACAAATGATAAATAATATTAAAAAAAAAACCCCCACATCTGCAAAACAGTAACAAGCAAATATGTAAACTATAGTGAAAAGGAGGCAAAAGAAAACTGTGCAAGATAAGCTCCTGGAGCTTGAGCTTCTCTCGAATTTCTTCCAGCATATTACGCATATAAACAAAGATCAGTGAAGTAGACTAAAAGCCGCCTTTGTAATCTATCAGAAACTGTTCTCCTGACTCAAACATATTTCACTGCCTTGATCAGGAACAAAACCAGTATGCTTTATAAACCAGCCATTTCTTGTCAGAACCAAGAATGTGATGTGTGTTCGCAAGCCACTGAAAATTAAAAGAAGTCCAGATCAACATTTATGTTTCAGGCTAAAACATGATAAAACATCATAATTCCCAATTCCATATAATTTATTTCCTTCTTATAGCATTTCTTATTCAGTGTTCTTATTACACAACACACTAGAAATAGCAGCAAGTTTTATATAGCTTTCCACACTTAAAAGTGAATACTGCCAGGTGAAAGCATTTAGGGGAGAGAATGTTTTCACAGAATAATAATGCTTTATCTTACAGAATTCACCTGCCACAGCAGAGAGACTCATGGGGTGGTATGTCTCTTCTCATTCAGCTATTACACCTGTTATAGGTTTAGAATAGAATAGTGTGAGTCTCAACACAAAGATTAATTTAGGGAAGATTCTAAACCCCAAGAACAAGAGCAATCCTCCACACTCTACCCCTCAAAAATGGGTAGGAGGGAATGTTTAAAACTATTACAATTAGTTGGGTTTATCATCACAGGAATTTCTACAGACAAAAAGAAAACAAGGCTATATAAAACTAGCCAGGATACACATATATTGCATTTTATGGGATATCTTGAAAGGTTCATACGTGGGGAATCACGGTATTCAAAACAAAGCAAGGGTTAGGTACAAATGAGAAACCATTTAAATTTTGAGCAGAGTATCATTTAATATTTTTATAGAGCTGAAGAATGTTGTGACAGCTTTTTTTTCTTCAGTCCTGACAAACCTCTTTCGCCCTGACCACATGCTAGTGGTTTACACTTCAGAAGCCATAATGACACCAAAACCAAAATTAACCTGTCCTTTTTTTTTTTAGACCAGAAAGTCCAAGTTATCTAGACAGAAATTACTGAATGCCCCTAAGGAACTCCTGTTAGTAGTGATATACATAGGATAGCTTTAAATTACATCTATATTATTTTTAGTATTGGAGAGCTTGTGTTTAAAACAGATTACATGCTGTAATGATTCTTCAGGTTCAGAATCTGATGAACAACTTGACAAGTCATTGGGAAAAAATGAGGCACAAATGATTTCACTGTGACGAATAAGCTTGGTGTTATTCAGATTATGTCTCCAGTAAAGACAAGGTCTGGAAATCAGTATTTAGATTACAGATATCATTACAGTATGACATGGACTGAGAAATTCAGAAGCTGTCACCGGTAGTGTAGTGAATGATTCCAGGTTCCTCTTAATGGACAAGCAGACTGAAGACATTCTGCATCTTGTTTCAGCTAGCTTTTAAAATGTTAGGAATACAGAAGACGCATCTGAAGCCAGCATACCCACTATTTGTTCTGACAAAGGGAAGATTTTCTCAAGCTCGTTTTCACAGAAAAGCACTGGACAGACTGGAAGCAGCATGTCTTATCCTTCTTGTCTTTAGAGAAACAGCAGTGACAACAGAACAGGTAGTGCTATCAGTTTTCAGATCTGGGTGGGCATGAAAAAAAGATTCAAATTCCTTGAATGGGTGTTTCTGAAAAAGCATAAAAAGACATTTTCTATTCAACACCAATATAATTAGAAAAAGGACAAACTTCATTTTGCCCAATTACAAATGTTACTCTGATGAAGTAATATTTATTTATCCCTCCCCCCGCCTCCCACACCCCCAAAGTGCTTTGATAAGTTTCCACAATCCATGGAAAAGTAAAAGTGTTACTGAAGGCATAAACCTTGAAAAAGATCCTATGTAGCACTCAGCAAGATAAATAAATTATTATTTAAAACCCAGTGGATCCCAGGTAAGAAATTAAGAATATCTATAAGGATCATTTTAATAAACAATACAACAGGATTTTCATATGGTGAAAACCCCAAAATGAGACTTTAACTATGCAAATTAATGCTGCAAGTTCCTCTGAAAATGAGCCAACACATTTCTAAGACTCAAACGCTCACAAGAACTCCAGTAAACAGGCTCCACTTCTCAGAGTCCAAAGGTACCAGACAGGAAAGGAAGCACACCAAAGACACACAGATGGTGGAAAAAACAGTCCAGGTTGGCAATGGAAAAGGTGTTCTGACCAAAATAAGCACAAGACAATAAACAAACCTAGAATAATTCCACTGTAGAAAAACATTTATGTTGGTGTAACTTCAATTTACATTTTTCTTCAGTTCGTGATGGACTCTGGTAAACGTTACTACTTGGACTACATTAAAACAAACAGGTGGATCACAAAGAGTTTTCATACCATTGGCTTTAATACTACCACCCTCTTGAGCTACTGGGAGTAACAAAGAACACTTAAACATTCCCTTGTTTAATAAAATAAAAATGAAAATAAAGATTAGCGGAGACAAAACTGCACTGTCTTGTAATCAAAGGACTTTCTTAATACCCTGGGAGTTAAACATTGCATTTTACTTTTAGTTAAACTTCTGAGTGAAGGACGTGTTAGACTTACTTTGAGAAGAGTTAAGAATGGACAGTTTTACTGCCATGCTAGCAGGGGACGGGGAATGCACAGGAATGGAACCCCGTGCAGAGAAGTTGTTTCCAGCATTTTGATTCCTTCAATGAACAAGGAAACACAATTTTATCTACATTCTATGTATCTGGATAGAATTATGCCAGAGAAATACACTATTTGATCAAATCCACAATTCAGCTCCTAACACAAGTATCATAGAAGACACTGAAAACTGTCTAAAACATCAGGTAAAAAAGAGTAACACTAATTGTTCCTAATTCAGATCATATGTATTTCAGAAATCCTCAGTATGTCGCATTCACAGAGACAACTAAAAGGTAACACAGGGAAGAACACTCAGACAGTGTACCTCATCATATCCAATCTTTTTTTCCAGAGTTTACTGAGAAAATATCTCATAATAGCCAACAATATCGCTTGCAGAAAATGAGATGAAAACCAGAAGTGTTAAACAACACAATATAAAGACTAAGACAGTGGTATGTCATGAATATAGCCTAAGAAGAGGAAGACTGCCGTATTAAAATTAAGACTATCCAATGTCCCTTAAGTCTAGCTGGCTAACTTCACTTTCTACAGCACATTTCACAGCTGCTTAAACAGTGAGAACCAAACCATACAAATGTTTGAGATCTGGAACAATAAAGTCCCTAAATCTATCATGGACTTGTTCAGCATCACACCTGACATGGTCCTCCCAAAAAAAAAAAAAAAAAAAAGGGTGGGACCCCCCCTAAAATAACCCAAAAACCAATAGCGTGGCTCTGACAGCATCAGCATGAAGATGCACACAAATATTCTATTAGCTATGGAAACAGTTAAGGAGAAAAATCTTCTTGTGGCATATGTACCACCATAAGCCAGACCACAGAATTATCACATATTTAACTACATATATACCCGACCTATTTCCTCTTTAGAACTGATAGATAAAACAATCTCTATTAGACAGAATTTGTAAATATGAAGGCCATAGCCTCAACTAGTGAACTATTCTTGGTCATGAAGATCAGCTGGCAAGGACCAGCCTTCCCTGTATGCTAGTTAGTTGTTCTCAGTTACCAAAACAAGATGTCACATTCAAACTGACTACTGGACAAAATCCTCGCGACGTCCTGATAGCTGAACCATGCCGTAAATTGTTCAAGGGCAGTTGACAGTGGAACAGAACACTCTGTGGCAGGAAAAACTACCGGTTCAGTAGCAGAGCCACACACGCTTCAGTGCCTGAGGACACACTCGGGCATGCTCGGAGAAACTTGCAGATGGACGCAGCCAAAGACACAAACTTTTGCTCCCCATCCCCCCTCCTTTTTTGTAACTGTAAAGGGGATTATCTCAGCGGTTCGCTATGATGTTGAGATTCTTGCTGTTATTTTTGTTCATATCCTTTTTTTGGAGGTTCACATATTCGGGTTGTGCCTTTATGAAATAATACATAGAGCAATCAGCTTACAGTTCTGTGGCCTACTATTTTAATTCTTTCCTCAGGACCTTTTACTAGGGATCACTACTACTATTCCAGAACAAAAATGGCAATTCCTTACATTTCAGAACCGCCAATACACTAAGTTCATTTATTGTCTTCTAGTCTTTAAATAAGCGTTCAGTATTGTCATAACTTATCCACACGATCTCCATAATTGATTCATTCCCCTATCATTGCCATTGCATCTTAGTTCTTAGGATTATGGGTTTCCTTTCCCACTTTTGGAATGCCATCTCATGTGAAACTTAAGACTTCTGAAAGTCATGCTATTCAAAAATTAAAATAATCCTATTTAATAATGAATTTGAAGGCACTGAAAACCTTTACTTTCTTCCCAAAAAGGCTTTTAAACTGTCACCATTATGTTATTATTCATTACCTTTCTTTCTGTCCTTAGCATTGCCATATTTCTGTAATGTCACTGGTATTTGTTTCTATTTACTTCTAAAGGCTGAACACACCTTTGGTTACAGTAAATGAAATAGGCATTTTTTGTTGACATGAACAAAACAGTGGTCATCTGCTGTGTTGGGACAGATACTAGAAGATGCAACGAATTTGTTAAGAAAACTGTGCAGCAGCACAAAACTCAAAATTATAGTAAAAATCAAATAATTCCATTAAACATCAAAATAAGACAAATTAAGACTAAATTTTTTTCCTAAATGAAAGTTTTATACTTCTCATCCCCTCCCAGAAAGCAGTTATAATTTTCCTGATTCATGCAACTACGACTACTGGGGTATCTCTACATAAAATGCTCAAGCACATTTCCTCTAACACATTAACATGCTGACTTCTACCATAGTCATAGAATAAATAATTTGGGTTGGAAGGGACCTTAAAGATCATCTAGTTCCAACCCCCCTGCTATGGGCAGGGTCACCTCCCACTACACCAGGTTGCTCAAAGCCTCACTCAGCCTGGCCTCCACAACTTCCCTGGGAAACTTGCTCCAGTGTTTTACCACTCTCACAGCAAAGAATTTCTTCCTAATGTCTAATCTAAACCTACCTCTTTCAGTTTAAAACCATTACCCCTCATCCTATCGCTGCATTCCCTGATAGAGTCCCTCCCCATCTTTACTGTAGGACCCCTTTCAGTACTCGAAGGCTGCTATAAGGTCTTCCTGGAACCTTCTCTTCTCCAGACTGAACAACCCCAGCTCTCAGCCTGTCTTCACAGCAGAGGTGCTCTAGGCCCCTGATCATCTTTGCGGCCCTCCTCTGGATCCACTCCAACAGATCCATGCCATTCTTTTGCTGGCATACCGTGTCCAGAGCTGGACGCAGTACTCCCGGTGGGGTCTCATGAGAGCAGAGTAGAGGGGCAGAATCACCTCCCTCAACCTGCTGGCCACGCTTCTTTTGATGCGGCCCAGGATATGGTTGGCCTTCTGGCTGCAAGCACACATTGTCGGCTCATGTTGAGCTTCTCATGAACCAACACCCCCAAGTCCTTCTCAGGGCTCCTCTCACGCCATCCTCCACCCAGCCCGTATTTGTCCTTGGGATTGCAATACTGATCCCTGAATAACACCATTCACCACTGGTCGCCACTTGGATATCGAGCCATTGACTGCAACTCTTTGAGTGCAGCCATCCAGTCAATTTCTTTTCCACCGAGTGGTCCATCCATCAAATCCATGTCTCTCCAATTTAGAGACAAGGATGCTGTGCAGGACAGTTTCAAATACTTTGCACAAGTCCAGGCAGATGATGTCAGTTGCTCTTCCCTTATCCACCAATGCTGTAACCCCATCATAGAAGACCACTAAATTTGTCAGACATGAGTTGCCCTTATTGTATTGATTATGGTAATACCTTTTGTTACACCAGTTCTAGTCACTAATCCTCGTTAACTACTACTCATTTTTAGAACCAGAACCTCTATTTAGAAGAGAAACCACCAAGCTACATGCTATAAAAACCTAAGAAGAGATGATCTGCTTCCTCTATAGAATACTAACAATATCCAAAAGGCAAGCATTTGTAGATAAGAAAAAGTAAAAGCATTGAAGTTTTTTGCATGTGGATACCACTCAGAATTACACGTACACAGAAAGAACAAGATCTGAACAAGATCCAAACAAACCCACAAACTCATACTTGGATGAAGGATTAGAAATATCTGTAATAGCAGCAACTTTGAGATTAAGTAGTGGTGCTGGCATTAAAATAAGTGCATTTTTTTTTTTAGGCCTATTTCTTCTATGCTTACACACACTAAAAAAAAACCCTAAACTGTCCAGCCACAGCTATTATGAACGTGACTCAGACTTCACTCAGATTTTACACCCAGGACAACAGTTTCATCCTAGTTCACCAGCACAGCCTAATATGGCAATAAACAAGTAACAGCTTTGCAAAGGTCTAAGAAATCATCCAGAGTGACAAATAATAGAGTAAGAAATTCAAGGCACATAGTCAAGTATTTGTCTACACTGACTGGATAGGATATACAGGTTTTATTAAAACTGACAAGTTTCTGAATTTCCCTTCATTCTCTTTCATTTCATGTTTCGAATTTTCCAGCATTTTCCTTCCAACAAGCTGTGACGCAACTTCCTTCACAGACATGCATCTTGGGTAGACATCTGATTATGTAATTTTTAAAGAATTAGAAGCAACAGAATTTAGATTTATGTATTAACAAAAATATTTCAATGTGCCCTGTTTTGGTTTAATCAATGCTTCCTACACTTCAGATAAACTATATTGACTAATGGAAACCTCAAGTAGATTGATGGAAGTGATTATCCCTCTTTATTTGGCAGCTGTTAGACTGCTTTTAGAGTTCTGGGTCCAGATTTGGGCCCTCCAGTACAATTAAGTTGTTGATAAACTGAAGGAAGTTCAGTGGAGTGCCACCAAGACAGTCAAGGGTATGGAGCTTACAAGGGGAAGCTGAGGGAACTTGCCTTTTTCATGAGCCTGGAGAACAGGCAGCTTCAGTAGGACCCCAAAGCAACTCCCTAATACCTATAAGGTCATCAAGAAGATTGACTTATACTCTTTCCAGTGGTGCATGGTGGGAGGACAACAGACCATAGACACCCATTGAAATGAGAGGTTCAAATTAGACATAAAGAAAAAGCTTTTCATGGTGAGGACTGTCTTGCAGCAGAACAGGTTGCAGAGAAGCCATGCAGTAAGATAAAGCCATCCGTTATCTGGTCTTCCTGAAGAGCTGACCCTGCTTGAAAAAGGAATTTGGACTAGAGACCTTATATCTCTACCAAATTGAATTACTCTATGATTATATTCCATAGTTTTCTTTACTCTTTTTTTTAACTTTGTCCTTGAATGGATTTAGGGGTTTTTGTGCTATCACCCCACGTTTTCTAATGGAAATTCAATGTACTGCAGCAGTCTTTCTTGCTGTATTTTGATACAACCCCTCCCTCATCTACAGTGCAAAATTTTTTCTCATAGTATCTGGATACAAATGTGATCTGTGAAAGTCACACTGTTTATTATTAGGAAGTCAGGCTATCAATCTTTTTTTAGCTGTGCAAATATAGTTTTGAAAATTATCCAGGAATAATTTTCAATGTTTTGACATCTCCCAGTCCTTTTAGATGAGCGCTGTAAAGAAGAATATATGTATCAATACAAAGGTATTTAATTACATGACAAAGATAAAACTCAGTGTAAACAAGTGCAAGGTGATCCATGGAATCTGAACTACTTTTAAGGCAAATACAGGTTACAAATAAACTGTAACTTTTCTGGAAATAAACCTGGTTGTCAGTATCAATGAAATACTTCCTCAATGTGGAAATATAGGTTAAAGAAATGTTGGTATGGCAGGTATATGTTAGGAAAAGTAGAATATTCTACACTATATGCTATTGCCTAAATACTAAGCTTTATTTTGGCAACTCCATCTTATATAGACAATACTACAAAAAGTAAAGATCAAATACTTAATACTAAAAGAGAGTCTAGATGCATAGTTTCAAAAAGCTACAAATACAGTAACATAATAAAGAGCTGTAAAAATAATTAAGACTATAAGCCAAACAAGTTTTCTAATTGGCATATCTTAATTAATAAATTGCACAACACTGAAAAAGGATAAAAATTTAAAAAATCAGTATCCTTTTACATAAATAGTATAATAATAATAATTTTCTTGCTGTATATAAAAAGAGATAGGTATTTTAAAAGGTCATTATACTAGCTATACTGGATATTATAAAAAGAATATTTGCCCTTATGCATGAAAGTGTATGAAATAAGAAACTTGTAAAATACAAGTTTTAAGATATAATCTAGGAGTACTTCTGTACTTTCTTTCAGTATTGAGATAGAAAAGTTAAACTTTTCAATCTAAGTTTACTTTGATGTTATACAGTACTATGTTTTCTATATTGCCTCTTAGACAGTTTTTGTAGAACTTACAATCAGTAGAATCACCAAGAAAGATGAGATCGTAAAAAGAAATACAATACTTATAGGAATGATTCTAGGAAAGACTGCAAGATTACTGTGTAGACAGTGTGAGGAAAATTTGTTAGTTTTTTTAGATTTGACTAGCAGCTACATTGTACTAGTAACAAGGTAAGAATCACGTAAGATATATTAAAACATTAATTGATTCTGACTACAGATTTCTATACTACGTAGTAGTAGTAACACACTGGTCAGAGATGAGAAGACAACAAAGTTGTACCACAGTGTAAAGGATATGAAGAATACAGCATAGTTCTAAATACATATTTTAAATTATTTTCTAATAAGCTACTAAATTAAAATTTGAAGATTCAATGATTAAATAGTAGATTAAAGAGAATACTCTGAACAAGTTATATGAGGGAGACTGTGAAAGGTTATGTCCTAATTATAAGAGCACAGAGATTCTTTGCTGCGTCCTTTCCAAACGGTTTTCAATAAAGTCCTTTCCAAAAGCTTATTAGGAAACAAAACTGCTACAGAATAAGAAGTGGTGTCCTTACATGGAAAAATTAATGAATTAAAAGGAAAGACTAAATTATCCATTCTCACAATGGAGAAAGATCATTCACAGTATTATATAGGGATATGCAGTGAGGGATCTGGAAAATGGGAGCAGACATCTGTGTTGAGGATTGTGTTATTTGGATGATGATTGTTAGGCAATAAGGATGTGTGTCACAGTGAAGAACCACAGAAGGGTCTCAGGACTAAGTGACTGTCTAAGAGAACGGCAAATGACGTATGTACACAAATGTGATGTACAAAGGAGAAAAACAATCCTAACTTCATACACAAAAATAACGGCCTCTAAACTGATCATCATTTCACTCAGGAGTGAAATTTTGGATTATAACATCCATGAAAACGTTGGTTCAGTGTCAATAGTCAAAGAGGAAATACAATGTTAGGAATTTCTAGGAAAGGAATATAAAACAGAAAAGAGAATGACACAACATATGATGACATAAAAGGTTTATTTATATGTTTAAACTGTATTCAGCTCTGGTCCCTTTGTCTCTGAAGGATGCATTAGAACTGGAAAGGATTCAGAGGAGACCAAAAGGACAGTTAAAGCTACAGGTTGGCTTCTAATAAAAGAATTAATGTAAGCTTACACTCCTCAAAATCTGGAAATGACTTGAGTTAGATGTCAGATGTCTGCAAAACTATGAAGGCACAGGAAAGGGACTCATGCACTCTCTCTTCTAATACAAGCATTAGAAGTTTCATGGAGTAAGGTCCAAAAATAAATAAAAGGACATGGTGGTTCTTTTGTAAATGCTCATTACTAAACAGAGTTTCTGTCACCTCTGTACACATTTCACTTTGTCACAAATAGGCTTGTAATGGGTGTATTTCTGAAGATGAAAATCTGCAAAAACTCATAGTAATGCAGAAGGCTTAAATCACAGATTTCAGCAGAACACAATCTGCATACGTATTCAACTTTATTGCACATATGCAATACAGACATTCAAGTTCAACACAGGGTATTGTCCCTCCTGAACATGGAGGTTTTTCCTCATCTATGGCTTAGGAAAGCAGCAATCATTATACAGCCTGAGTAAGCTATTAGTGAAATACCATTTGTATTTTACACATTGTCAGACTTTGTGTTAAAAACATAACTCAACATATGAAGTGTAATTTAAAGGATAATTATTCAGAACATCAGATTTCATTAATCGGTACAAGGTCATTGCAAAATTGATCGGGACAGACATTACATCTTCTAAGTCATTACACAAGAAGATAGAATTGAGGAATCAAGATATATCTCTGTAACAGAAGAGAGAGAATGTAAAGTATGCATACAGAGAACCCAAGTGCTATGCCACTTACACAGTACAGGCAGGTTCTTTCTTTTCAGTTGTCTAGCAAGAATTTTTGACTATCATTCCTGCACTTGAAGGAATTTCAACCTATGTCATCATATTTTAAAATATAAATCAGTTTAATATATCAAGAAAACTTAAAAAGCTATAATTGCCAGCAAAACAATGAAAATTTTTAAAAGTCAATATTAAGCAGGAAGGCTGACATAACTATACTCACACAAAATATAAGTACACAAAACATAGTACGCTATAACTGTTGTAAGTTAACTAAAAGCAAAAGTGTTTAGAGGTTTTTGAATGTATTAAATATCCAGTTCAATGACTACAAAGTTAAACATATGAATGTAAAAGCAATGCTCTGGAAAACAGTTCTAGTAAATACATGCTCATATGCAGTCCATAAACACAGTAATTTATAAATACCTAGAATTATTTTTTTTCAATAATGTTTCCATCAAGTACACTGACTTTGAAAGAAAATCTCAGTGTCATAAAAAAAAAGTCTGCATAAAATTAAGTTGTGTAAAAGCACTGCTCATACTAACATTAAAATATCTTAATATACATAAAGCTACTAATTTGCCAAAATACAGAAAAAGAATGAAAAAACAATTTTCAAATCTATTACAAAACACTCTAAAGCAACATTTCCGTTTTAAAGTTAAGAAAGCTTGTTAAAACTTTGCATGGAAATGATAAAAGATACCAATTCTTAGTGGAATTCCTAGTTAAAAATATATCTTTGAGATAATTTACAGTACTTTGTAGAAAGTTAGTAGATGCATGATTCTGTGTTTTTTACATCTAACAGGTTATGAGCCTTTTGTTATCAGATTTCATCAACTTTACAAAAATACATCCGTCTGGTGTTACATAATGATAAAAACACTAGTCTGGTTTATATTAGCAATTGTTGTACATTTATCACCAGGCAGTTTATTTTAGGTTGAAATTCTTTGCTGAAAACAATAAACCTGATGTTGCCAACTCCTCCAAAAGCATTTTCCTGCAGTCAACATACTTATTTGACAATTAATTTTCTCCTTCTCACACACACGTAGGTTTCTTTGGGTCATATTGGTTCATTCTTTATGGTCCTGCTGCGTTGATTACCTTAGCTACAATAAAGAATCTATAAACCCCATAATCTAAGCAAACATGTTCACTGTTGTTCAAATGCCTACAGAATGAGCATTATCCTTAGGATGCAATTTTTATAAAATGAATACAATACTAATTTTTTAACTCTTTGAATGTTTTGTTATGTAGCTTTGGATGGGATGATGAAATAAAACTAAACAGTTATTAACATTTCTGTTATTTCATGAATGCTTACTGTAAAAATCTCAGTTCAGTAATATTTGGGTGAAACATCTCAATCTGTTTACATTACCAATTTTGTATTGATCTGAAATGGAAGTGAAGCTAGCTTCACAAATGGCAATCACTTAAAAGATCTTAATTAAAAGTAATTCAATAATGTTTTATTTCACGAAATAATAAACTACTGGAAGGATTTATGAATGCAAAGTGTTTGTAATTTTTATATATTACAGCATTTCACAGCTATGGAATTGTTTTCGATCAACTGCGATCTTCATTTTCCATTTCAGGTTTTATGTCTGCTTAAACTATACACACAGTGAGACTTCAGGCTGGAGTAAAACCTTAATCTCCACAAAGCAAGTCTGATTTCTGTGTTCTGGATCTTAAACAAGTGATTTAATAAACAGAATTTTTCTTATTCTTATTTCTGTCAGTCCTGAAGTAATAACACAGCTGAGAAACCATTCCAGCCTGTTCATCCTGAAGAGACTTGTTCAATAAATATCAACAAATTAAGCCTTACTGAAAGTTGAAGAAATATTGCTCAGAGCAGAGTTTGTTTAAAAAGTACCCTTCGTATATAATTAATCCATAATTTGTGTAATGAGCCTTAATTTGGGCTAGGGAACTTTTTTTTAATTTATTTTTTAATGATTGTGTCTTTAAATTCATACTTGGTTTTCAAGAATGACAGGTAGAAAGCAAATTTCAAAAAATAGAGCCTCCATGGAAATCTGTTAAAGTCATTTCACAATGCCATCTGTCAGTATAGTGCTCCCGTAGCATTTCAAATATTTTGAAGTGGGATGAACAAAGGCATTAGAAAGGAAGAAGAGTTCTTTCAGTTAAACTACAATGATTGTCAGCTAAACACATATGATTAGCATCTTGCACTGCATCATATCAGACAGACTGTTAAAAAGTTCTTAAGTTACTGTCTAAAAGCAGAATGTTCTAAGACATTTTCATGTGTACTTTCACCTAATTTCAACAAAAACTCTAACTAGTATATCAACTAGCAACAAGTTGACAGAGCAGACATAGACACATTTTATTTAACTTATATTAAAAACATCTGTCCCCTAATGTCCAGGCCTGTTTCATCTAAAAGCTCGTATTTGAACCATAGAGAGCATTTAACTTTTAACTGGCATTGAAAGAAAAAAAGGCAAGAAAAAAGTGTATCTAAGTAACACATAGGTTAATTTCAAATTTCAGAAGGAACGATTTAATTTCAGAATTATGGGGTTTATTTTTGCAATATCTTTAGAGTTAAGGTACAGTTACTTAATCTCACATTTAGAATGGATGGCCCCATTCTTTCACTGCAATCTACTATAATATGACACACAGGACAGTTTATTTTTAAATGCAACCTACAATTTAGTCCAATACATATACATATTCATTAAGTCTGATCAATCTAATCAAAGATGTCCTTGAAAGTATTCTCAAGGAAGACATTAAATCAGCATAAAATGACTATTATAAGCCACATAGCAGAAAGAAAAAGAGGATACTGTATATTGAAACACTTCAACACTATGAAAACTCAAAGTTTGTACATTTCTAGAAATGTATTCTAAATACTATGACCTTGCAAACTAAGTTGTAACGTATGAAAATATAGAATAGAAACTATGTGTATATACCTGATATTCAGATACAGATATATTTCTGCACTAAACTTGAAGTATTTTACTTACAAAGGTAAAAACTATTTTCATTCTTGACTAACACACTAAACATTAAAACAGAAATGTTTGAACATGAGAATTTTCTTCTATTATAGAGAAGATTAAGTATCTGATTTTATGTGCTGAGCAGCCATTTTCCCATTTTAATTATATGGCTGTTATTAATGCACAAATCTCATCAGAAGTCCACAAAGCATAGCTTTCAGATAAGTCGCATACTGGTATGCAATCAGTACTACCTTAGAAACGAAAGACAAAATGCCATGTGTTTTCTGTGCACTTCAATATTCTATTACATAACCACAATATAACGATATTTAAAGTACATACACAAAGTAATCCTTATTATTGAACCTTCTGCACAACCAGAGCAACAGGACAAAAATTCTGCAAATGGAAAAAAAAAAAGTATCTCTTTGCATTGATAATCTCATCCTTCAGTTTTACTGATGAGTTTAAGAAGTTTATTCTAGCTTAGTGTTGATTTTATAATTAGCTGCACATATTCATATTAAGATTCTTTCCTCTTTTGCCTCACTTTCCTCACAACAGAACCTCATGGCAGCAGATACTAACGGAAATACGTTCAACTATACTCTAGCAGAAAAGAGATGGAAGACGATATTTAAAGCAGTAGGAGAAAAGTATCAGTGTTTAGAGCGAAAGTGGTTTTATTTTTTGCGTGGTTTACTCTTTAAAATCAGGAAAGGGAAAGTGGTATTAACTCATAATTCATAACGTACAGCATCTGTCCAGCTATAATCCTTGGCATTTATAACTCCACAATCAAGATAGAGTCTACAAATAGGTTTGGAAAAGAATATAAAAGCTCAAATGTTTTTTAAGAAAGGCTTTCTTCATGCAAGGGATCACACATAGTTTGGGGCAATTATAGTTACTAACAAAGGCTGTGAATCCATCATGGTAAAATTCTTTCTAGGAAAAGGAGTTCAAGTATAGAAAACTCTGATGGGCAGGAACAACATTTTGCATTTGACAGGATATAGAATTAGCAAGCAATGAAACTGAAGTGGTGTGATCACAGAAAGATCTTAGTCAAATGACTCTGGAAGTAGCTTTTTGAAGAAGCAAAAAGTTAAGTACCTAGATAAGGCTCTGGTAACCTGTAAAGAAGAACAAGCATTTGAAGGTTTTTACAAACAGCAAAGTTTAGAAACATGCAATCTGAAATTCCATAGATTGTCTATGCAATTTGACACAAAAATTACAGTCTTGTAAAGAAAGGATAGATTATCCGCAGTAACCAAACACAGGTAAGAAGGAAATGTATGTGAAGAGAACTGTGATCAGCTTTAAAATTATTTATTCAAGTTCCAAGTAGAGTATCTACAAGAAGATGAGAACAGTCAAGACAAGATGTCCTAGGAATCGGGGACAGGAAAACTAGATACGTGGGTCATTGCAAGAAACAAAAACACAATCCTGACCAAATCTATGTGTAAGATGCCTTATATCAAGTAAATAAAGCATTTTAGGAAGGAAATCTCTGGCACGCAGACTGAAATGAGATGATGGCAGGCAATCTACCAAATAATATGAGATATTTGAAGACAAAGTCACAAATGGATAACAGTTTCTTGTAGTTGATTATGACTACAGAGCCATATTCAGTAACTGAAATGAGTGTGAACAAATTGCGTACATATGTGGTTCAGGAAGAAGAACAGAGAGAGGGAGCAAGAAACAGTAAAGTCATACAGTTTTAACGAGTGGAAATCACTAACTAATAGAACAAAATCTACAATGGATGAGCTTCAAAAAAAAATGAAGTTGGGATTAGCTCAATATTGGTATACACCATGTACCCCATTAGGTTCATGGAAGAGCTTTGTATAAAATGCATTAAAATGCAGAAAAAAATACAGGCTTACGTTTGCCAAACACAAAGTAACATAGAAAAACACTTTATTTCTGGGGATTGTAGATAGAAGTAAAAAAAAAAAATGCACTGATAACTTCCACCTAACATTACATTTATGAATCCGTAGGGAGTGCAATAAAAGGTTATAAAGCTGGCCATAGTTTTTCATGCTCATCTTAATGAATCATCTACAAATGCCAACTATCTAAAGAAAAAAATAGCAGTATAAAACAGTTTCTTAATTAAAAGATATTCTTTATGTTATGTATACATTTTTCTAAACCTATGATGAAAACCTGATCTTAATGATTTTTCATGCTTTGAGTAATTTTACAGAATGAGTTTGCTATTATACCTGAAAATATGTGTTTTGTTAGTGTCACTGATGACCTTAAGTCAGTACCTACAGAAATAAAAAAATCTATCAGGCTCTCCTTTGACATAGAAAAGGAAAAAGAAAAGTACTTTCCTTCAAGCTACAAACAAAGTTTGATAAGCAATCATAAATTCGACAAAAGTAGTAAGCTCAGGCAAAAGAAAACAGAACTGAAGGAAAAAAAAAAATCTTGCCATATCGTTGAAGTAACTATTGAATTGCCTTTTTTCACTCCTTTTCTTGTTTTTTCCAAGGACATTATTTTTTGTCTCTACTTACATTATTGTCAGAAATATTCATTGGAGTGGAAGCAGCTGAGACTTATTTTTCTTGAATCCTGTGTTAGCCAGTGAAATATAATGTTAAAAAAATAGCAAACCTTATTGAAAAGGAAAAATAATTTTATTACCAAACCTGTAAGCCCTCATATAATGCAGTATGACAAAATATATAATCCTAAATCGTCATGCTGTCAGATGTGCGCTGCTAACACTGATGAAAGCCTACTTAATCTGCTAGATTTATTTTAATGTGGTACTGATATGAACAAAAGTGGCATAAAAAAATGAAGAAATTAGACTGTAAACTGCAAAAAACAGAATAGGATGATGTAATATTAGAAGAATTTCTCACAAGAATCCTGTGCTGAATTAGAGCAACTTTCCAGCGATATGCCATTTCCTTCCTGTGTCACTCCATACTCCCTGAAAATATATAAAACGGAATGGGTTTTACAGTTGATGGAGTCATGTTAATGTTCAGTTACTCTCTAGGCTTCATGATTCCTTAAAGAGCATACCACAAAAAAAAAAATCTTATTCTACAAATAAATTCACTTTTTGCTATGATTCTTCTCTGTAGGAACCATAATTGTAATAGTACTGCAGACAAACCTGGTGCTACCAAGATACAGTCAACGAATGTACTGGAACAACTGTCTGCAGCTCATCCTGTGCTGAAATACCTTTCAGCAACATCACACTGTTAAGATTCACTCTAAAACTAGAAAATCTCTTTTTCTAAGAATAAATAAGATTCAAAATTTAGATACATTTTCTGAGGCAGAAAAATCAATGAGGAGAGTTAATGATTTTGGAGCAACCAAACTTACTAGTACATGGAATAAAATTTTGGCCTAATTTGAATCAATTGGCTATCATTGACTTCAGAAATCTGTTGTTCAAGTCAAACCCTAGGAAAACACTAGAACTGCATTCCATACAGCATTGTTTGCTTACTAAAAGACAGTATTTTCAGGAAGCAACCTGCAAGCAACTCCAAAGTATCTTCTCCTTACTCATATCTAAAAAGCAAAAAATTGAATGTATCCACAGAACATCTAGGAATGTCTGGCAGAAAATGAACTTTGAAAATAGATCTAAGGTCCAAATTCAACATTTTAGTATTTTTGTGTACCAATTTGGACTACAGAGACTTTAAGTATCAGTACCTTTACAGGATGGGAATTACAGCTGCCTGCCGCACTCTCCTTCCCAGCAGTATCAGCCAAAGCTCACATTTCCAGTCTGTGATATCTGGTAAAAAATTGAATGGAAGGCCATGTCACTGCTCTGCAGATTTCTGAAACTGAAGTATCTGCTTTTTTTCCCTATGTAATGACTACAAGACCTCATACACTGTATCTTCTCTAACAAGCATATCAGATTTGAACTAGTCCTCTCAAGTCTAACAGAACTAAGGTTTGTAGGAATGTATGGACTAATATGCTTTGCAGCTCATTTTGAAAACTAGTGAATACCAGAAAAACTCTAATGCTGTACTCAGTTGTCTGGAAAAAACATGCCACCTTTGTTTAAGCAGTATACCTACAATATTGTTGCTAAAGAGAAATGGAGACTTTTTGACTTCCAATGCACTCTTCAACTAGATGAACACACCAAAGGCCTTTGATTTGTTCATCTTACTAATTGTTCTTCCACTACAAAAGTGATGTAGTGGATTAATGTATTAGCGGTAATGAAGAGAAATTAAAACAGAAGTTTAAACAGAGCTGCCATAGGAGGACTTAAAGGTAAAATTATATTCCATAATGGAAGATGATCCTGTTAAAGCAGAAGTCCTGCAAAATATCCCTGACAAAACTGGGAAATAGAAATCACAACAATTTTTAGATTTGTAGCTGCGATCTTGAATCTTATATAACAAACACTACACTTATCTTAAAGAATACTTATAGTGCTTTAACTATGTGCTTTGGAACATTGATTTGGTGGTAGGACTTCTGATTTTAGTTTATTTTTGCACAAAAAAAATAAAGTGGTTGTTAAAAGTAATTCTAATACAATTTTGTAGGAAAGTAAATTACTGAGATTTTCTTGTTTTGAAGTTAAGCTCTTTGGTTAAAGAAGAGAAGCACTGTATACTAATGGTTACTACATGAACAATCAATTTAAAAGCTATAGAACATTAACATCAAGAATTTTCTTCTCAGTACTTGTTATGTTCCAACTAGACTTAAAATACAGCACAGGCTGTATTTTAGTATAACAAATCCAAATAGCCTCCGTGAAAACAACACAAGAGTTAAAAAGCAGAAAAAGAGATCTTTTTCAAAAGCAAGTCACAAACTTTTGTACATATATATGTGTATATTTTCTGATTCTATAAATCTTTTCAAATAGGCAATCAGTAGCTTTATCAGATGCTCCTTCAAATTTCAAAACTTTGCAAGAGATGGCAACTGCCCAAGTACTAAATCCATGCAAAAACGCTGTTACTGCTGTAACTGCAATAGAAATTGAAGTAGTCATGAGACAAGGGAAATATTCAGAAATCTCGTAATAATTCACATATCAAGAAAATGGATAAAATGATGCGACTACTTATTTTTTTAGCAAAGCGTGTAGGTAAAGTGAAACCATGTAGGTTGCTGCATTTAAAGGAACAGATTAAGTTCTTTGGGCTGGGGATTTCTTCAGTTTCAACAGCAGCTTTTGGACAGTTCTGTTTTTCACAGTAAAGACAAAAACCTTCTCAAAAGTTGCAAATAACATGCACATTTTCTTTTTAGGTATGATGGCACATACACAATAATTAAAGTTAGGTGTGAGCATATAGATTATATATGTATTTATCCATTCTACATGTTCAGTAAATCAGCTGAAAAAGTTTATTTCCCTTATTTTTTGTGTGAATAAAAATATTTTCTCTTGGCAGAAAAAGTAGTCACACCTCTGTATTACTACCAGTACCTTCTCTATATTCAGTAAAAAATTTAAAAATAATAATTACTTTGATCATGAGATCCATAGTTTGCTTCACGTTATGTGTTCTGTAAACCCACTGAGTATATATAATACTCAAGCTTAATGAAGAAATGCTTATATCTAGACTTTCTCGCCAGAAAATTTAAAAAAATATTCCTAATATTTTTAATGCAGATTTATATTTCATTTAAAATGACTTGATGGAGTTGATGAAGATGGATGTCTAGTTACCCTGCTTGGTTTTATATTTTAACACTGCAGGACTGTCCTCCTAATTCTGCAAATATCATCATTTAAATTTCACATATATCATAAAGTGCAACTCCCTCATCTAAGTGTTTATTTAGAAGTGTGATTATAGTTTTAATGAAACACTGACTATTCATTGCCCAGTATTTTACTGAATGCATGAAACTGATGCACTACATCAAAAATGGTGACTCATAATAAAAAACTTACTTTTACGATACAATAAAAATGTTATATTTAAACTTGTTTCAGATCCTATTAAATATAATTGTTTTGGAGAGATTTGATGACAAAAGACTCAGGAAATATAACAGTAAATGTCTGGGGTTGAAACATTTTTCTCACATTTTTTCTTCAATATAAAAATGCATATAAATTTGAGGTGAAAGTACTGAGGAATGCAAATCTTTCAGTGAGCCAAATATGCATTTAAACAAATACAAACACCACCATTCTACAGCTACTCCATTTACTAGAAAGAAATTAAAACATTTGGGTACTCATGTATTTATTCCCAATACAATTAACATGATCTAACAGATAACAGGAAAAATATTTCTGTAGAGAAGTTTTATTGGAAGCCAATTTCCATAAATTTTTTAAAAGAATCTATTTCTTTTATCTTAAAAAGAATACATATGAAAGAAATAGATACATACATATATCAGAATTATTATATTCTCTGACAATTTCGGTATACTCCTGTATTTCCAATTGTTATACAAATGAGCGTGTGTGCTTTATTGATTATATATCCTGTACTTTATCATACATTTTCACAGTATGAAATAATATTTTGTAATATATCACAGCACATGTGAAATCTAAAAATATTTAAAAGAGGGGATTTGATTTGATTTAATTTTCCCATAGTAAGCATGGTTTTGCAGACGTGAACATATAGTTATTTTTGTAACTGGCATCAGGTATTTGCAAACAGATGACTGCTCGTCTCTTTGGAAGTATTTATCTAAAATGAAGAGAAAAATTTGAAGAGTAGCAAAGATATACAGCCTAGAGTCCTTTTTATTATTTCACACCTAAAATGTCATTTTAAGAAAGACTTTGGAGTTGTTTCTAATGCCGTAGATGGTATTTAGGTGCAATGGGGGGCAAGGGGTTTTAATGTCAAAAGAGATTTTGAACAAAACAAGCAACAGAAACCCTTCCTAAGCTTGAGGTCACCTTCACAGTAGCACACTTAAAAGAATTCTACCTCTATAAAGGGTCAATATCTACACTGAGGATTTCAATTAAATGATGCATTTATTTTTTTTTAATTCTAGAATTCACACTAAGAATCTGGTACACTTGGAAAAAAGTAAAATAAGACAGGGGACATGAACATGCATTGTTCATTCTTTAAGAACATACATCAGTTATGAAGAACAGAAGGAATAATCAGATTAAGAGCTCGAAAGGAAGAAAGTGGCAGGATGTTGTGTGTAACTAATCTCAATAAGCATACTCAAACTCATAACCTTAGGTTAATTAACCTATCAAAACAGAACTGGCAGCCTATACATTGGTATTCCTAAAGTCCAATTTCAGCCGAGTTCCTTAACATCAGTACTGCATTAATGACTTCACATCCAAAGCATTCCCCCCTGAGAGTTAGATTGCTGAACTGAAATTTAGTAAAGAATAGAAAGCAAATATTCAGTCATGCAGCAGTGGCAGTTCAAATGCATTCACTTCATTTTTTTAAAAGGAAGTACAGTTCAAGACAAAAGACACAAGTGTATTTCAAACATTTTTTAATCATGCTGATTTTCTTGCCATGTTTGCTTTCTATTTCAGTAATAAAGAAGAACAGTTGTGCAGTATTTCCTGCTTCTCAACTACTAAAACTGAAACAGAAGAAAATAAATTATCAAATACAAGGTCCACATACATTACAAATTATTTAGTCTAGCTGCTCTTATGTGAATTGAAAACAGAAAAAGGGAGAAAAAATATTGTGGAGTTATTTGCAGCACTGAAGTTCTTCATAACTAAAATGTAACTGAACAAAAAATGTTTCAGTTTATACATAAGGTCAGTCAAAATTTTGTAGATGCAAGTGGGAAAAAATTCAAAAGCATTTAGTTTGCAAAGGAACTCCTACTTTTATATAAATATGAACACACATATACGTGTGCAATTTCATATGGTTTTGGAAAGGCATTTCAGTAAGCCTTTTAAACTAAGACAATTAAGTTTGTTTAATTACAAAATTAGATTGTCTAAATTGTACAATTAACTAAAACTAAATTGGATAATTTAGTTCTCATCTTTAGTTAAAAGCAGAAACTTGTACTGTAGAAGCAAGTCTTCAAACACCTGCTCACTGTTTCAAAAGCAAAAAGTAAAGGTACATGAAAAATAACTACCCTATTATTTCAGAATCCAAAACACACAACCAGAGTGTTCATTTGTAATCTGCCTTAGAAAACAAACCCTATGACTTGACAATAATTTCTTTTAAAGGCAGTTTTATTTTACCACTCTAATATGACAAGACATCCTCATTAAGACACTGGAACTAGGTTTATAATACTGTTGCAAAAAATATGCTTTTAAAAATACATTAATAACAATTTTCCCTTCAGTATTATATTGCATTGTAGTCTTCTGTACTGAGTTAGAAATATTAGTGATTATTCATTTTTACAGCTTTTATCACTACATCGTATACTGAAGATCTGGAGGAAACCAAACACTAACACTCTTATTCTCCTTCACAATAATACATTCTAAATACCGGCAAATGAGACATTCAGTTGAAGACCAAAACTAAAACAAAAGTTGTTTTTTTGTTCTACTACGAGATGCCAATCATACAATAGTTGCTTTTCACAGTAAGGCAGCTTGTATTTCAGTTTAAAAGCTATTCCAATAGCAAAATCAAGAACTAACAGGCATCCATAAAGTACGTATCATATGCTTATACAAGACTGAACTTTGCAATATTTACTATCCTCTATTCACACAAAGCTTTCATCTCCTGTTTCAGGACAGAACAAGATACTCCATAACATAGTTCAGAGAAAGAACAATGTAGAATAAAGTCAAAGAATAAACCAAAATATAACTGAGGCTGATGCAACTATAAAGTAAATAGAGATGCTGCCCAACCCAAAATCCAAGTTGAGATACAGACTGTCAAGGTGGCAATAGTAAGAGCTTTAAAGCCTCATAAGGAGAACCTTGTCTAAGTCAGGACTTGGTGATCTAGTCCTCCTCTGCTGCTCCAACAACTTCTTTTTGGGGTTTGAGGGGTCTTTTGTTTGGTTGGGTTTTGTTTAAAAAAAAAAAAAAGAGAGAGGCTAAATGCCTCTCAGTAAAACAGTGACTGCTTGGCAAAGTATATCTAAAGTCAGTACTGCATCCCTATGAAATTCACCACTAAGATTCAAGCAAAAAAAGATAGGTAAAAAGGGCACAAATCAGAACTAAAACTCCACTAAACTTAGCATATCACTACACAGGCTACAGGATTTAGGAAATGAACAAGCTTTTAACATTATGGCCTTATAAAAACGCTGCTGTTTTTAACATGAGGATCCAGAAGCAGTTTGTTGGTTGGTTTGGGGTTTTTTTTGTTGTTGTTTTTTTTTTTCTAGTGATAGCTAGTGGTTACTTATATACTACTAAACAGATCAGAAACTGTCTACAACTCATGTGACAATAAGCCTAGGATGCCACACTATTTGGGGGATGCTGGGAAGAGCCTTTTATTTACTTAGTTTTTGATTGGAGGGTGCTGTTAAGGTGAGGAGATTAGAGGAAGACTATTAGACTTTATCGTTTAAAGTTTCAAAGATATATCCCACTCAGATACCTGAAAATTATACAGTTTCAATTGCTGGTGACTGACATTCAGCTTTCCTCAAGGGTAGAGAAGTGTAATGAATTTTGAAAAATTGATTTTAACAAAAGCTGAATGTATGGACTTTATCAGAAGTAGATTAGTGTTTAGACAACTTCAACTATCTCAAGCTTAACACTAGTATAAATGAAAAAATTCAACACAGGAGATAATGATAATACACCTGGAAGATGGTAGAAACGTGATGAGCTAAAATGTATTTTAGTACATTTCAGAAATTGCGTTAGTAAGAAAGCATGCTACCACCAGAAAGCATGCAAAATACATTTATACTCATGTGTGTATATTTCTAAACAGGTAAGCAGACTTCATTTTAATTCATCTAAAAAGATTTTATAAAAAATCTATTTTGATTTGTTACTGCAATATTCTTGTTTTGATATACTGGTAATTCATGCTGATTTTTTATATCTGAAAAAGGTAATAGACAAATTGCTACAAAAAGACACTGTTTTTCATCAAATAGTAAGATGGTATATTTCTCAATATACCTTACACAAATTCAAAGTGACCGCTTGATTTTTTCCAACATATTAGAATAAGCAAAGTTCATATAAAAAAAATTCCAAAACACTTTAAAAGAAGGCTTGGAGAGTTCTTCCTCTTCTGTTATTTTCTATTAGCCACAAGAACTAAGAAGAAACTGTCAACCTCTGCCCACTAAACACAAGCTCAATATGCTATTACATAGTGAATTTGGACTATCATTAGTAGGTAAGAGCTGATCTTGTTGCAGGTCAAGCTGAAATAGCTCATACTGCTAACGCTTTGAAGACTTCATTATTATGTATTATTAAATGTTATCTAAAATACTTTCTCTAAACTGAAAAGTACTAATATTTCTTAATTGGTTTATCTGGCATTTAGATAAATTTCCAATTACCACAATTTGGTACCCATGTACAACATCTAACTGCCTGTTATTAATTTGGACAGCCAAGGGAAAGCTTAAGTACCAAATAACCATTTGGTGATTTGAGACTGAACGCTCACACAGCCTAGAAGATGCCACTCCTAACTAGATTCAAGGACATTGTCAAAGTAGAATGGGAAAACTTAGAATACCTTTAACCATTAACAATACTTAATTGTCAAGAAAAGCATGGAGTTCTTTATGCCTCAAGGATACAAAGTGTGAGTAATTGCAAAGAATGAATCATAGACGGGCTGCTAAGTGCATCAGCCAATGATTATATGCAAGATAATTATGATCTTGTTACAGAGGCTATTAAAGGAAACTAGAGTTGATAATTAAATACTGTATTACAACCCTCTGAAGGACAACCTTGTCAATATTAGTTAATTCAGGAAATAAAAACATAGCATTTTGAATAAGTCTTTTCATTTGTAAGCAGCAATAACTTATTTTAACTTTGAAGGCAAAAATCTAAAAAAATCTCAGAAAACTACACCTGTAAAACATTTGTTTAATATTGAACTAATTTATGAGACAAGAACAATGTTAAATCTTAACTGCAGATTTTGAAGGCACAGATGTATTAGTTAACATACTTTTGATGCATAGAAGTCATAGAGGTGCTTCAAGACACCTTTATTCAAGTGCTAGAGACATCATCAAAACTGCTATTTTGTTTAATATAAGTTCTGTTTTACGCAGCTTGAAATCATGCCTGAAACCTTTCCTCGATGAGGTATCTAATACTTAACATATAAACACTTAGAAATATAAACATATACTGAAAAGGAGTTTTTTATCAAGCCTACTGATAGTTCAATAGGAAAACAACATTCATATGAAATGAGGTTGGAAATAATTCTCATCCAGATTGTTCTAAAGACACTCAGAAGCTAATTGTGCTGTGAAAATCTGGCTACATACTGTATTGCCTGGCCATCCAGTGTTCCCACACACCTAGTATTTCACAATGTGAAATATAAACACAGTAGTTCTTCCAAAACAACAAAACAGAATCATTTCATTATCTCAAGATAATGAAGCTTAATTGGAGAAAACATATTCTCTGTTATAAAAAAGGAGTCACCAGTTTTAACAAATTAAAAGTAAACATGTAGTGCAAGTGACACATCCATGAACACCCTAGTTGGGAGGACAAGAACATTTACAGTCAGGAAGAGTTAAGAGCAAGTATAAAATTCTCAAGACTCCAGCTTTCACCTCTAAGGTCAGGTCATGCACTAATCCACAGCATTTCACACACTTAAAACCATCATACTTGTTACTGCAATTTACTGAATCTAGGTAACAAAAAGACCATTCATTATGAAATGCAGAAATCTATCTTTTCACGAATGCAAGTAACTATAAGCACGTTACCCTGATATGACAACTCTCTACACCGACTTTATACCTTATAAAGAGTCAAATTCAAGGTCACTGGCCTAGCATTCAATCCCTTTGAAACGGTTTTAAGCTACTTATCTCTTTAATAATATTTTTTTCCCCACAAGTGTCAAGCAGCTAACCAAGTGTGGCAAACAAAAATGGAGCCTCATTAAAAAAACCACACGTAATTCACTCTTGCTAACTACACATCACAGATTCAAAACTAAAATAAAACAGGCTTAACACACAATGACCATTTTCGTATAGTCATACCTGGATGGAAAGAAGTGCAGGAAAGCTTAGTTTTGGGTTTGTTTTTTTTTCTTCCTGGAGTTAAGCAAAATGCACACAATAACGCAACAGGGAAGAGCTATAAGGTTTGGCACCACTTAAAATGCACCAAACAAAAAGCAAACAGTAAAAGTTACAAAATCTTAGTGTTTTAAAACGTAAAATAGTTCATTTTATAACGACGACCATATATTACTTCTCTAATAACTTCTGAAGCAGAAGTTATTTAGACTAGTTAATGAATAGCCTTAAGTGGAAATTCCAGTCTTGTTTTTATATCGGATTAGATTAATGCAGCAAGATGCAAGACAACAGTAACAACTACTGGGTAGAGAGAAAAGTATTCTAGTTAGTATATGAGAATTCAGCGGGAATGGATTCAAGTGCAAGTCTGATGGTTTATCCTAGATAAACCTAGATAAAATTCTAAAATTAAGTTTCAGAAATCCTATCCCTGTTTCATTTATCTGATTACCACCTCCATGTTACATTGCTGTAATTAAGACAAGGTTGTTCCAACCCACATCTTCATTTCTGTAAAGATCAGAGCAGACATTGAGGTAATTTAGCTCAAAATATGTGAAGGTTCAAGCACCTAAAACAAATATTTTCCCTAAAAGGCCAAAGATGGAAAGGTAAAACACAATGATCTAGATAAAAATGCTAACATTCAAGTTATCAGGCAACTTTCTACAAAATGAGAAATAGTGTGTTTGTTAATTGGGCCTTTAGTATTACAATACATTTTAACATGACTTTACTGCACTAGTTAATAACAGAGCTTCCAAACAGAGAACCATTAGCATACTTGCTATCAAGTCTAAATAAATTCTCAGTAATTATCACTGCCCAAGGCAAAGGGAAGCGTAACTTCAACATACCAAAGACTTAATTGATCAAGGCTGGATGAATCAGCTAGAGAAGGCAGGACACTTGCAGACCTCTGTCATCACTCCAGAATACCAAATTAGTATAAATCTATTCAGTATTTCCTGTGAAACATATGGAAACTTTCTCACAATAAAATTTAATTTAAATCTCAAGTATAATTCATGAAAATTGGATCCATTACTCAGAAATCATATACAGAATATTTTGGTGCTGTAAGTTTTTTCTCAATTACACTTACAAAAATGCAAAAATTATGCTGCACTGGGCTCAGAAGTTAGACTTTTGAATTTCCTGAATGTATTTATCTCTGTAGAATCTTTCCTCATTGATGCAGTGATCTTCTCTCATTGCTTATCAAGAGATCGTGATTTTTAACAACCATCAGAAAAAGAAAAGAGATATGTCTAATTGTCAAACTATTAATTGTTACAGGGAAAAGGCTTCTTCACATTATACTATAGAACCAGTAGAAAACACATACTACAGTGATCATACAGTGATGATTTTAAAGTGAAAGTGGGGACCCCTAGCAAAAACTGAGCCATACAATACCATAAAAGTATCAAGGTACTGGCTCATCTCCCAAAACAGAGACCATCTGGCACGTTTTCTTTTATAATGCCCAGGCAGCCTTAATATCAACCCAGAGTTTATTTAAAATTTCTATATATGAGTTTCTGAAATGGCAATGACCAATTATTACCATTTTTTTCCCCCTCTTGTAAACTTTAGTTCAATTCCAAACTGCAAGTCTTGCTTAGCAACTCTGCAGGTGAAGTAGGGACTTTAAATACTTCAATCTCATGTTTGCTGCTAGAATGTGGCAAGTCCTTAAGCAATGTTAAAGAATCTACACAGAAAACAGATTGGTTCACAAGGACAGACAGACGAGTGACAGCGTCTGGGGAAGGAACACAAGAGGGCTACTTTACCAAATCATCACTACTACATCTTCTTCCGTCAGAGATATTCAGAAATTACATTGCACAGGTCTTCCATAGCTGTTCTCCCTTTTCTATAGCAGTTCTACTGTAACTAAGTGACCTTGGCTACAGGAAGATTTCATCACTCCCCTTTATGCTGTGATTTTCTACTTTTGCCATCAGCCATCTAATAAAACAGTGGCAGTTATTGCATGTAATCAACAACAGATTAAGAATACAAAATTAATATTGCCAGAAAGACTTTGTGTTTAATCCTCTGCCTGTAAAGAAAACAAATTGTTTTCCTATTTTAAGCAGCATAACAGCTTCTGAAAGTCTCCAATGGGACTCTCTTAATAGCAAGCTTCTTCAAATGGCTGTGCACTTATAGTCCATTCACTTTATAAATACGCATACAGCATCTACCCCAGAGGATTAAAACTTTTAACCTAATTTTTGAAGTGATCTGAGACTACGCGTACAGTAAGAGGGCTTTGCCATCTTTTAATTACTGGACTGGAGTGGATACAGCTTATTCTGCAAAACTAATACTATTCAGACTATAGTTTCGATACATGCTTTTAGCTAAAATGTTACTTTTTATTGCATGATTTGTCCCTCATTATCTTGTTTTTGTAAGCTAATTTTTGGAATGGAAACTCTGATGCAAGAACTGTATCCTCATAGCCAAATAAAATTATCTATTACCCTGAATGCATTAACTAATAAAATACTGTTTTTTATAATTACCAAAGACTACTTTTAGAAGTGCATCTATAGAGTATTACAAGTCAGTTAATGGGGATCAAAATTAGACATGAAGAAAACATGCTAACTTGTGCTTTTGTAAATAAGTACATACTAAATACGCCTATTTTAAATAAAAGCATAAAGCAAATGTATAAGAAAATACAATCTGAGAATTTAAAGATTTATGATCTCTTTCTCTATACGTATATCTTTTAAAAACAGGAAAATAAAGGAGTAAAGATTTTATTTTTACATTGGACTATCATAGCTAAATACATGAATGCATGCTATTAAGTTTGAAAACTTCAACTATTTGAGAAAAAAACCCCATAAGTTCATAAAACAAGCCATTACAACAGTAAACTTTCCTATATCAAATGAAAGATATGGACATATCTGTCCTATATAATAAATCTAACTCTAAATCAAAACTGCATCCCATCCTATACATGCATTTATGTGTGTGTGAAAGAGAATGCAAGACAGAGCACATGCATCTGCATCTGAGAGACTGTATGCAAGGCTGCTTACTGGAGAAAATTCTGCAAGTTGCATAAGTGTAAAGGAAAAGGTATATTATCAATAATTATTGAAAGTGCAAAATTCTAAGCATAGCATGCTATCACTTTAAACTACACACAAGTATACGTTAATGTCCTCAGTGAAACCAAACAAAAAATATCAGCAAATGCACCATCATTTCTCACAGACTTCATATAAGCATTTTTTCCATACTGCTTATCCAGAAAACATTCAATTAATATGGGACCTAAACAGATGAGTTTAAGGACTCTACACACGGTCCGAAATCAAACTTAGAAACAAAGACCAACAAACAGGTCCAAGATATCATTCAAATGAGTTTTCATATTAAATGGATTTCTTCTGACTTGCAACTTTTTTCTTGAAGTCATCAATACAGTACCATGAAGATCCTCTATACTATATCGCTTCCATAAATTCAGACTCTCAAATTAATATCTCACTGCCTGCTGTCATTAGGTCAACATTTTGAACACAGGGGAGTGGGTGGAGAGACTATTGTTCTTACTCCTATTTATTCACACAAGCAGGTCATATTATCTCAAAAACCCAACATAAATTAGTTTATGTAGGGTGTTTTTTTTTAAATCTTTTTATCTTAATTGCAACAAAATGACCAGCATTGCCTGGTAAAATCCCAAACCATCAATGTTAAAGCAGTCATGACATTATTGATGTTGCAGTCCATACCCAGTGCAAGACAATAACAACAACGCAGTGCCATAAGTACAAGAATCTAGCTCCTACTGAAAGCACATGAAAGGTTCTCGTTAGTCAAACACGAATGGATTATAAATGCAGTTGGTCAAAATGAGAGCTAATCTTAATGAAAACAAAAATGTCAGCTAAAAAGCGTGAAAAATTTAATTGCACGCACCTTACAAAACAAGGTGAGCTAAATAACAGTTACAAATCTTAAGATATTTAAAATGGCACTTATGTGTGGTATTTAAATAAAATTAACAACAAATACATAAATTAGAAAATAACTTAAATATTTATTTACAATTTCAGGCCATTATTTGTACAGAAAGATACATTAATTTCCTTAAGTGAACAATTCTTTTGAAAGGGGATGTTTGAGAACTGATTTTTTCAATCTTGAGTCTTTATGCTCCCCTGCTAGTATTCAAATATTTAAAATATTCGTGAACCTGATGCAAGTACAAGACCAAACAAAAATTCTCAGTGACTGAAATTCTAATCATTTTACCTCCTTCGTAAAAGTGTCTTACAAATTATTACAAGTGATTCTCTGATCTTGGGATTTGAGGAATAGTTTACAGAAATGAGCTAAAAATAAGTCAGTGTTAAAAGGTAGGGTTGCCAGTTCTTTCATGGTCCCAGAAAACGTAGAGGAAGTTGGCAGGATCAGCTCAGCTCCACTGTGCTCCTGAAAAATATAAAATACCAGTGTCCACTGGATCATTGGGTCCTTAGCACTCTAGTACTATTTATGAAAGAGATTTTGGTGATGACTGTAATGGTGCTTTAAAATATGGAGAAAGACAGATTTGTCAGTAGGTGTGATCTTTCCTTTTTAAGGTTTCATAACCTAAATACACATTATTTATAAATTAAGGGTAAAAAGTGCTTTGCATAATCATAAACATATTAGGACCTCACCTTTGGGCATTATTACATAAATAGAGAGAAATGTTAGGAAAAACTGAATTGAATTGAAAGAAAAAAAACTAACTGAAAACTGTATACACCTGTTTCACTCTATTTTTATCTAATGAAATTACATTTTAAGTGTTAATCTCACATATATACTAGCGATATCTAATTGAAACTAAGGTTGAGAGCCTCCAAAAGGCTCATAAAAACTCTCCCCTCACAATGCAATCAAGTAGTGTAATTCCTTTGATGGTAGCAAATACAAGCTTACAAAAAATACAAAGCACTGGCATCTCACTATTACTATCTAGATATGTTAACTAAACCAGGACTTCAAAACATCCATGGAAAACTTTCAGGGAATCTGGATCTGGAGATGACACCACTGGAAGTCTTGCTGGACGAGCCCTCTTACAACTGGAATCATAGCTGAAACTGTATCAGCATTATACAAGTCAAAGATTTTGCCAAAAAACTTTTGCTTGGAAAAAGGGCTCTACAATAAAAATATAAAATAAAATAAAAATAAAAATTAATAATTCTAAAGAGCAAAGTCAGAACACTTATCATTCCGTACCTGCTCAGCTACTGTCATCAAAGCAACGAAAGTGCTTCTGTACACAGAAGCACATAGATTCAATAAATTTGTTACTTAACAGCAGTTTACTAAGGAAGGCCATCAGTATTCTATTTACTCAAAACTGGCCAAATCCTGTTGTAACCCAAAAAGAATTTATCTAAGCTTGAACTGATTTTTAAAGAAGTATTTAAAATCTGTAAAAATAGATACATATTTTGCTATATAACATAGCAGTTGCTACATAACAGTGCCTATTAAAAGGAAAAAGATCACAGGAAAAAAGTTAAACAAAATTTGCATACATACCTCACTGCTCAATAAAACACATATATAATGTTATATCTTGTTAAGATATTCAACTGCAATACAAATTTAAAACCTGGACTACAGTGTTGTGCAAAGCAGGCAGATATACCAAGCAAAATGAAAAATAACTTTAAATATTGATATTGAACCCAGTAAACTACCTCAATTTCTCTACCAGCACTAGAATAGTAATGTATAGTTATCTTAAGATTCAAATTTGGTTTTAAATTAAGTTTTACTACCGCAATAAAATGCACCACACTTCAATTCTATCTACCAAACAGGAAAATGTACTAATCCAGCCTCTCTCATCACAGTGCACAACCACAGATACTACAATGACATGAATTTCTCAATATGCAAAATGAGTTCCAGAGCTTTCATATTCTTTCTGCACTCCCTTTTTCGGTATCTGTCATGGGAATGCCAACAGGTAGATAATAGAAATGTTAACTAGCGGCTGCAAACCTAATTCACAGTACTCTATGCAACTGCTTGTTTACCAACTGCAAACAGATGCTTTAGCAGAATAAAAATTTACATTGTATATAAGAGAAAAGTCAACTTTGAAAGGAAAAAGAGCACAACTTCCAATGTCTAGGTCCTCAACATAACTGAAAAGAAAAAGGACAAACCACAAAACCAAAAGATTTAAGAATGAGATCATCTTCCAGTTTCATTCTATTGGGTAAGTAAAGCAATTGTGTCTGATTTTTTCAACTTCCACAAGCATCAAATTGGGTGAAATCTTCACCCCCACTACATTAATAACTAAGACATCAAAAGACCTAGTCTTCTACCATATAAAATAGTCACAGCACAGTTTAATAGCTTGAGTGGTGTTATAGTAAGTATAAATAACTCTAAGAATGCTCTTCTGAAATGACAACTTCTTGGGAAAAAGAACCAAACACAATCAACATTTCAACTGAGCACTGAGTGAGTTTTAAATCAAAGATAGTGAACCTCACAACATGGAGGGTAGGTATTGATTGCCAGAACCTACTCAGCCCACAGCCTTTACTTTCAGGCATTGACAGAAAACTAGCTACAACCTGCATGAATTATCCTCCCAGCTACTGTCCAAGAGCTCCAGTTCCTTTCTCATTCTGTGACACGAGTATCATGGTCCTGGGCAACTGGCTGTAGATGGCTCTGCCTGAGCATGGGGGTTGGACAAGACCTCCAGAGGTCCCTTCCAACCTCAATTACTCTGTTATTCTGTGATACTGTAAGTCAGGTTGTATGTCAACCTTCATAACAGGTATTTAAATACAACAAAATAATACAAGTAGGGCTAATACCAATTCTTTCTACTTAAGTTGCCAAACTCAGTATCTCCATCTGATTGAATTTGATTGTGTTAGCACAAGTAAGTATTTCTGTCTACAAGTAAGGTTAAGAGTTAGCAAGACTTTTATGCAAAAGACACATAAATGTAAGACCCTACGTGAAGAAGGCAACTGAAATAGATTTGAGCTTACCCATAGAAACTTAACACCTTTATTTCTCAACTTTGCATGTCCATCTTAATTTAGCTTAGGGGGGAGGTCTAAAAAATAGTATAGAATATCCACTTAAGAGTACACAGAATTTACGCTGACTAAAATAGGGAGAGGGTAAGCAATAAATTGAAGTGAACATGAAAAATGTTACATAAACAAAACAAATATAAACTAAAATGCAATATTTAACTAAAACATGCTGTTTTTAATTTACCATGTATTACAGTGAAAGAACAAATTTAAATACTGGTTCAGTCAAAATACTGTATTCTCTTTATCTGTGCTAATTCAGGGTTTTTTTAACAACTAAAACCGAAGTGAGACAGACCTCTCACACACATCTTTACCTGGTCTAAGAGAAGGAAAAAGTTATCTCAAAATGGCCAAGGAATAAAGGAACTTTATTTCAAAAAGAAAGGTTGTACAATTCATTCCGATAGTGATCCAGAACTAACAATTAAATTCTCCCATGACTTTGCCAAAGAAATAGAAGCAGTTCTCATGATATAGCACAGCTTTATTCTATAGTGGCAAAAACAATTTTTTAATTCTAGGGATTACAGAAAGTGCTATCTCCTCATATTCCTTCCTCTGCTATTCAAACATGTGTTTTTATACAGAAATTTTAATTTACTTGGAAATCACACGTATTGTAATATATATCACATTGTTCTAAGACAAATGACTGCATTAGCTAGGCTATACTCCTTGTAAGCTTTACTGCTAATGTTGCCTGAGTACTAACCTTCTAAACATCCTTTCATAATTGTTCATATAATTCTTTGAAATGTAGTTCTCAGAATGGTTTCCAAATCTATACTCTGCCTTTTCTTTGAGAAACAACTTTTTTTTAAATCCAAATCACTGGATTTGAGCCGCTCCCAACATCTTAAAGAGGTAAAGTTCAAGTGAGATTTGGTGTAGACTTGACCATGAATTTAACAGTGTCTATCAAAATTGACTATAACTTTTCAAGAAAAAGAAGACGTAATATAAATCAATGTATGAAAAAATATATAAAAATCATTTATAGACAGAGAAAGATAAAAGAATGACAAGCATCTAGGACAGTTCTGGAACAGCTGTAAATTGCTACTCCTATCCATTTTAAGTGTTTTTTTTCTGCTGCTGATAATGCTCAATTTAAAAAAAAAGAAACAATTTATAATGTGTTCTACTGCTGATAAGACCTTTAAGTTACTTATAGCTTAGTAAAAATACAGCTATTTTGGCTATTTCTTGTACCAGATAAACAGTCAAAATATTTACATTTCCTAAAGTCTAAGTGCTTGTGTTTTTAACTTAACATTTAACATATATTTTGAGAATGTTTGGAGGTTTCTTTTTTTCTTGAAAATATAGTATGTGCATGTCAATGACAGAAAGGTAAATATAAGGGTACATACTCCAAATAATAAGAAGTCTGGATATATTGATAACAGTGCTTCAGAAGATACAGCAGGACATTTTATAGAAGAAAAATTGGAATTAAAAGCATTAGGAGGAAACTTTTGAATATTTCTGCTGAATTCCAGCTTTGGCCACTGAGCAGTTATCAATTACATTTGCATATCTCAACTTCCCTATATTCAGTTGTCCCCAGGGTTTATCATCACATTTTAATCATCTATCCAGTCCCTCAAAAATACATTCCCTAGCTGATTAATGTTAACATTTTCTATTCTTTTATGCAAATGAGCTACTTCACCATCAAATGTACAGTCACTCACCTATCAAAGGTGGTTTGTTAGGAAAGGAAAGAAAGCGTCTCTGGAAAGTCATGACATACTGAAACATTGGAATTCTAGTACAGATTATTTTTAGATTTTTTTTTTTTTTTTTACATTTAAACAAATACTGCCAAGCAAATTATAAGAAATACTGTGACACCGCAACAACATTACAACTGCACCTAACTACAGAGCACAGCTGTACACACAAAGATTTAAAAAAAATTCAAAGAAATTGTATTAGCAAAAAAATACATCATTTCAATAAAATATGGGTCAAGCAGAATACACATATGGATGGCACAAGAGGATTATTTTTTTTTTTTAATCTGCCATACATTTTTTAGGAGGCAGAACAGTGATAAACTTATCAACACAATCTTTATGTTGCAGAACATAATTACTTGCAACATAATTTCTTGCATCTGAGACCCAAAGATACTATGACTGCAAATGAATAGTCAGTCACACTCAGGAGAAACTGTATTGAAGACTGTAAGAAAGAATAGCAAGATTTTAGTATTACAAAAAGACTACACAGGAACAGCACAGAACACTACCTGTTGCTTGCAATCACAAGGTTGAAATGTTTTCAGCTACCCATGGTTGAACTTCTCTACATGACAAAATAATTACATACATTAAACATATGACATGTCCGTATCCAGTAGTTGGTAGATATAGTAATATGCCTTGTTTGCAAGTCTGACAGTTGAGAAATAACGGGGTAAAACTGCATCCAGTTATGACTGCCTCTCTGAAATTGTCTGAGGCTTTTTTTTTTTTTACTATATTTCTATTTCAGGTACTTAGTAACGAAATAATGCTTGATAATTCATTGATTATCTGTGACAATTACCCAGGGTTTTCAACTGATTCAGTTGCTCGTCTTCCCTCCTGAGAAACTGTTTGTACCACACAAGACACACAGAAGTACAATAACCACAACTACATGAGGGATAAAGAGCACTTTACTTTCCCATATGACAAAACAGACTGACTTCCTACAAAACAGGCATGGTACTATTTCAGATACAGGTACATCATCACAGATAGAAAGGACGTATGGGAAAGAGGGAGCACAAGAAAGCTTGTCAGTGTCCACACAGGACACTTCATATTTATCAGATGAAGTGTTTCTCAAGACCCCTATTACTTTTCATAACATTTAAACATACATAACTTTTACATACTCTCAAAAATAAAGCCATGATTATACAGCATTTCTTTGTCAAGCCTACCTTTACTTTAAGGTCCTCCAAAGAGTTAAACTAAACGCACAGATCATGAAGCATCTAGAGCCTCAACCGAACTGGTTCAGATGGTCTCAGATATGATCTCAAGGTATGAGGAACAGCAAGGAAAAAAGTGTGTTTGTAAAAATAATACTGAATCCAGAATAGCATCTTTAGCTGTAGGACTAGAAATAGTCAATATTCCACCCATTTGGCCTGGAAAATTGCTCTGCTAACTTAGTTCACTAAAACCAGAATGGCAGCCCAAAAGGCAATCACACCAAACCCATATTTTAAACTTTGAGTGACAGAATATTTACATCTATGACCTAATAATGTTGAGTTTTGTTGGTTCGAGCCTCAGTAGTAAGCAATGGTAAACAAGACAAGAATCTTTCCACTGTCATCCTCTAATATTTTGCAAAATAACTTAACCTTGCATTTTAAAATCTCTGCCAAGATTCAAGTTTTGTGAGAAAAATGGATTAAATAGGAAGTAAATTGCTTTAACTTAAGGTTCTTGAGACTTTCTGTGTTACTCTGCACAAACTTACCAAGACTTGCGCTTTGAATCCATCTTGTCCAAACTGAGTATTAGATTATATAGATCCCACTGAATTCTCCAAATAGCAAAATCTAAACCACATACTTGGACAGTTGATTTCCATATAAAACAACAAAACCAACAAAATCTTTTTCTGATTACTGTGTAGTAATTAGAATTTTTTTATTTTTTTTTTAATGAGGTAAACGGTCAAATGGCAACAGGGTTGGAGCCAGATGCCCAAACTAGGCTTTGGCAAATCAGACCTGAAAATTAAGGAAGCCTTAGAATAGTGAGGATAAACTATCGAATTGCTTCTTTGAAAAAGGTAGGCCTTATGCTAAAAAATTACCTAACAAAGTGTCAAGAGCTTCTCCACTTAAGAGCTCTTTCTGTGGAACAGCATATTGTTGACTTTGGGTTATATTAACCTGCCATACATATTTAAAACAACTGTGGGTGGGAGATGAGGGTTAATAATCAAGTAAACAAAAATATTACCTGCCTCCGAGAAATTCCCTCTATCTTAGAAGTACTCTAAACTATCTGTTCTTACTGATACACAAATGCAGATATCTGGGGAAAAAAATTCCAGCAAGGTAGCTCTTCATCTGTGACTGGAAAAATTGAGAATGCTTTTTTATCATGCTAGAAAATTATACAGTGGTGACTACCACAAACATTTTGCAAAAAAACCTCAAACTACTTCCAATACAAATGCAAATAACATCATTTTAGGATAATTCCTTAAGTGTTCATTATAATTTAGGGCTCACTGAGCCTAAAATCAAATTACTGTGTAAGAAATATTAGTTTTCTCTTCTCCTGTATTAATGGTAAGGCAAGAAGGAAGGCCAAGCTACATAAGATGAAGAGGACATCTTAGGGTTTTAATTACAATACACAGAGGTGATTAAATTCACCATAGTTTTAAACATGAGATGACAAATACAAATAGTCCAAATTAAAATGAGAAAAATTACTGCTGACAACTTTGAGTAAATTTTCAGTACTTTTAAATACCTTTTGATTGTGCTTAGTCTTATTAACAGGTGTATAGAAGGTTCTTCTGATAACTAATATTAAACCAGGAACATTAAAGAACTTGCAAAAACCAAAGAAGAATTCTGTCTTTTGGCCATCTACAAATGAGTCTTTTTCCCATACTGGTTCATTCTAGCAAGTATAACCCAAGAAAAAGCAAACAGGGAAAAAATGTATACCATCACTGATATTTTTAACCTGTAAATCAAACACGTTGCTAACAGTTAAAATCTAGCACACAGGCTATTTAAGAAATAAATCTAGCTGTGTAACTAGCTACACTTGCTTTCAACACATACAGGAGGCATCTCCAGTTGCTAGGATATTATGTAGTATATTAAGTTACATGTAAACATCCTCACAGAGTTGGTATATAGAGCTTGTCATAACATTCAAGAAGAGTAAAAGCTTTATAAATACTACTGCGTTCAGAAAATAATTCTGTGTAAGAGTTTGATTTATTCAATATTCACTTTTAGAACCTCCAAAAGTGATAAAAACCCCACAACAAAACCAGTCATAAGTGTTTAAAAGACAGCATTGGATAAAAGAGCCTCCTATTTAGGCAGACAGTGATTCTCCTCTTACTTCCCCTCTGTTGCTGAGTGTCCTTTTCTGCCTCTTGCCTGACCATGTAATGCAGATACAAATCTGTCACCACAGTTAAATCAGAAATTGATCACTTGACTTTCTACCGAAGATCAATACAGATTTCTTCCAAGCCACCTTATGCCATTTCTGAAACTACTTATAGTTTTTCACTGTAATATATCTAGGTTTCCCTACCTAGTTAAGTTATATTTAAGTTCCTCATACACAGGATCTAAACGCTACAACCTTATTTCTTCATTTTTTAGTTTATTTTTAGGGGTTTAGGATTATGAGATTAAGTTTAGTTCACTACTTCCTCAACTTAAAAGAACTCCAAAATTATGCTTTAATCACCTGCATCAAAACTTGGGCTATGTGTTTCTCTATAATCTCTGCTAGAAACAGTAAGAAACCTCTGAAAATTCGTATGAAGTAGAAGTAGTCAGATCCTGAGATTATTCAGCGTCAGTCCATTTATCTTGTTTAAACTCTGCAAATGGAAGTACCAAATCTAGAGAAAGCTGAGATACCCAGTAATGTGCTTGGACTCCTAAACCAACCATCTATCAAGACATATCTCAGCTTCACTTAAGGGTTGGACAAGATGCTCACTGTAATCAGTCCATTTTCTAGCTTCCACAAAACAATTCTCCCAAAGAAAGGCAAAATGGGACTATGCCAACTCAATCAAGTTTCCTAACGCATACAATCAAGCAACTAAAACTCCAGAATGTTTTCCAAGCTGTACATTTTACACATAGCTGTATTACTCAGATGCAAGCATACTAATTTCCCCTCCCCTCCCCTCAGCAAACAAAGCCCTTTACCATAATAGAAAGTTCTACAAGCAGGATAGTACAAGTCATCATCTGCTTAGATCCTGGTCATTAAGAGCCAAGAACACTTTCTAGAAATTGATGGACACTACTTGACCCTTCTGATGTGTCTAGACAACATTGAAGCTGAAGTACTCTTATTTTCTAATCAGCATCTTCATGACCCCTCAATTTGATAGTTACACTTATTCTTACCAATATATGAAAGTAACAACATAAAAGAAGTGTTACATTAGATTACAGTTGGCCACAAGCTAAATTTACATTTCAATATTTTGCTTTTAGCTAGTTTTTACACTACAGTGGAGTGCAAACCTGAAATATAAAACTCTATAAACTCCTTCATGAATCCTCTTTGTTCAGTATGAATATAATGTCCCAAAACAGCTACAATCCAATAATTAAGTTGAATAGAAACTTGAATTTCATTAGAAGAGACAGAACATGGGCCTGCCACAGGGTGACAACAAATCCATACATGCTGTATCGAGAAGACACCATCTGAACTATTTATGGGGTAAGCAACTTACCTGTATGACCTAATTACAAGAGTATGAATGGTTAGAATGTGAATAAAACGCTGCTCTTCAAGGAAGAGGGAGGAAGAGAAATAACAGTTTAGCTGAAAAGTATTAAAATGCAGATTCACAGGAAACAGCCCTCGTGTGGGTCTAGCAAAAAAAACCAACCAAAAAACACACACCCCACCACACCAAAACCCACAAACTTAGCTGCTTTTCTATATGTCCACTGTTAAATGATTTCTCATTGAACATCATGCAGTAATTTCAGCTGCAAACTAAATTACATTGGACTAGGAAACTCAAACTCCATCAAAACAGGTAAAGCTGCTTTTAAAGTACATCTTTTAAAAAATAAACACCTGTAACTTTGATAAATGTGGTTTAATGTGACTGTAGCCATTGAACAGCCAGATTTCTATATGAAAACCTAGGATTCCCACTATCAATTACATGACCTGGTATGAAGTCATTACAATGTAGCTGTTTTCTCTCTGTGTATATTATTAACAACTCATAACTGTGTTCCTTATGATTTTGCAGACAAATAAATACTAGCAAAACCATTTATTGTTGATATTAATGTAACACTTGTGCTGATAGTCACTTAAATATCTCTATATTTGAGACAAATATCTGTCCTAATTACATTAATACCATTACATGGCTTTTGTACATTAAAAATGAACTTTTGATGCAGCTTCACATGTATTAATAAAAAAGAATATTCAAAGGCATAAAGTGTAACAATTTTTTCACTTTATTACAGAAAAAAAATTGCAATATTTACATTAAAGATCTGTACCTTTCTTTAATTGCTTGTTTTTCAAAAAACATTGTAACCTAATGAAAAACTGTATCTTTTTTGTAGCAATTCTTCAAACAAAAGTCAAAATTGTCTGTTCAAGTACTATTCTAGCTCCAAGGTTCATTCCTAAAAGTTTATGAACCACAAAACACTTCACTTGTTCTGTACTTTTAATTAATACTTGGCAAATATACTGCATTATCACCTGACTTAAAAATATGAAGACTGTCTAACACATTTAATCAGGGTCAGTACTACGCAAGTTACCATAGCTTTACACCTTCACTTACTTATTTACAATGGACTGTTGCTTAACCCATAAAGAACAGTCATAAAATTTATAAACAAATAAGAATTCAAAGAAATCCGAAGTAGAAATTAAAAAAAAAAAATCTTGCATGATGTTTTATTGCAAAGGGGGTTTCCACTAAGGAAACTAAAAGATGCCAACTTATCAGGAAAAGGCATTGCATCAAACCTTGCCACTTTTGGTTCAAACAGATGGGAACTACAGGCATAACAAAGAGCCAAAAGGCAACTAGCCTGAGCACCTTTTATTAGTACAAGAATATCCAGTACCAGTTTTAACATAATAAAGGAAAAAACTACTACTGTTTTTCTCTACATGTATATCAGCCATGTACCAAGAAAAATCATACAGTATTTGTCTTAGGTCTAACTACTATTTTTCAGTGAAGTAAAACAACTATCAAGTATACGTCAATCTTCTTTGTCAGCAAAACGAGTTATAGATCAATAAATCATAAAAGCTCCTGATGCTTTTTTATATTCTACCTCTTGAAATTGTTGTCAGACTCATGACATAGTAGTGGCAAAAAAAAAGAAAAAAAAAATCAAAACTATTTCCACAGAACAGCAGCTGTGATTTCAGGTATTTAAATCAATGAAAATCATTAGCCAGGAGCTTATAGAATGTTAGAGCAGGGCTCTCAAATTTATTATCAACACCATCAGCACTAATAGAAACAGTTTGCAGGATATAAATGCCGAGGAAACCACTATTTTGCAGGGATATGCATATCATATCACAGCATGAAAAATTTTTAAAATCTCCAAAAATCAGAAACTTATATTCTTAGTTCCATGTGAAAAATAAAACAAACCAGGTTTCTTTGGATTTATATGCTATTTTCTGACCCGCTACTGCTCAGGAGTAAACTTACCAGCAAAGCACTAAGTGATCATTGCCTGTCTTACAGGCCTGATAATAGAAAGTCTTGCCTGATTTGTTGCAAAGCTGAAAGATATGCACAGAACAAGGAAGTAAATTGCAAAAGGTTTCTCTTTAAAAACGGATTTATTCTTCCCACTGAGTCAGAGCAGACAAGAGGGAAAGTAAAAGTGAGAGCATATGCAAAAGTGGGGAGGGAGCAGGAAAGAAAGAAAGGGGAGACCCTGCTCTTTGAGTGTCTGATTTGACATCTTAAGACCTATTTTACATAAATGTTTAGCATTCACCATTTAACCATGTTAATGAGAGTTATGGATTGAACATGTTTTGTGTTACATAATAAGAAATACTAAGTACTTTAAAAGTGATTTTGTAAATAACTCAAATATCACACTCAAAATTAACAGATACTTTTGATCTGAATCCCTCTGTGCCTCATTTCTTTATCTATGAAATGGTAATATTAATGCTTCAACCCTACAGAGTGATTCAAACTGTGTATGTAGCTCAAATACTCCATAAGGACCATAAGGAAATTAGCAATTCTGTTTTCAGAGTAAAAATAACATGAAGTAACATGAAGTAAATAATTCAAGCAGCTGCTTGCTGGCCAATGATGAAACAGTACATACTGAATAGGCAGTCATCAGATGACCAGAGATCATCCTTTATGTGAAGCGCCTGGAATCTTGCGTTTACAACAGTACACGATAGTCCATCCAATGGATTTGTCATGATGAATGTATTTGGGGGTAGTATAGATATTTCCTAATTTCAAAGTTCTGGCTATGCAGTTTTCCTACATGTTTTATAGTATGTTCTCTTTTTATCTTTCTTTGAGACAGAAAGACATGTAACAGTGGTAGGACTCTCTGCATGGGTATTTATCTATCCAGAAGGCATAAATGTGGAAAGACAGGATGTAAGTTATGAAAATAAAGAACTCGCTGCTCTCAACAAACAATGAGAAATTTTTCTGTTTCTTTGAAGAATGGAAAATTCAACTCAATTTCGATAAAATAACTTTTTTAAAGTTTGTTTTGTATTTTTAAATATGAAAATAGTAAATTCTAAGCTCACTTCTTTGCTTTTTAATATATCTAGACCACAGTAAATATTCTGATATTCTCAAAAATAATAATTTTCATCAGATTAACATATGTGTCTGCCAATGAATGTTGTATCTTGTACTAGGCTTCTGTTAGGATAAAAAAAATTACTGGCATTAAAATTAAGTAGTTTGCATGGTATGAGGCATACAGATGTTTTACTTGAGATTTAATTTTTTTGTCATGTAAATTCATCACAGCATTTAGATTTTGCTAACATATTCTGATTTTCATAGAGATTCTTTCACATACAACCCATTCAATCCTCCTGCTTGATCCTGCAGGAAAGACATCGTGCTAAATTTAGGTTATTACAATCATTTCTATGGTAACAGATGGATGTGAAACACAGGATTATGACTTCACTGCACGACTCTGCAGAAAGAAGTCGGATGGTGGAGGAAGAAAGATCATATTCAAAATATCTGCAGCTGTAGCAGGGAAGCACACACAATCATTGAGAAATGGAACTGTCCTTTTTTTAAAAAATACATGATGTCTTTTTTCAAAATCTCCAAAGGTAAATCTTCCCCTAACAAACACCTTCATCACAATGTCCATATGCTTTTTTCTTTAAACCAGTATCTCTAGTCTGGCATAACTAAAAGAAAAGAATGCTTCAAAATATAGGTTACACACAAAATTATAAATAGATATGAATCTATTTAGAACCTCTAGAGGTTAAAACAAAGGAAAAAATACAAATATGAAATTCTAATAGAAATGCATTGCATATAAAAAGGGTAAAAAGGGAGACCATATTTCAGCTAATACAAACGAGAAAAGGGTTTTTTCATTATTCTTGCTTTTTGTGGATTATATTCTGCGATGTATACAACAATTTCATGCTAGAAATGCACATAAAATTATATCCAACTAAGAGCTAGAAATATCACTGAATTATTACAGCATATCATGTCGTCACTATTTTCTTCAGAGTTTGATTTCATCTTAAAATCCAAACAAGTCTAGATCAGAGAAACCAAAACAAGGGTGTTTTCTTATATTGTTATAAGCAGTATTAACCACACAAAGTATTCCTCAAGCACAGACACTAAAAACAGCCACTCATAGCATCTGCCTTAAAAATATTGTAGCCCTATACAAAATTCTTTACAAGATGGTGGCTGAAATACGTTCTATATTTAATCACAATCCTTAATGATTCAGCAATGAAAGGCTATTTTAAAAGGCAGAACTATATTTAACATTTCTGGGTTAGCTGGACACAGATTACTTAAGTACAGAACAAACATGAATAAACCTGTGACTAATAATGATTCCTAATTTAAATATCAAATACATACCGTGATAACATACTCATAGCATAACCTTTGGTTTATAAAGGTTATGCTATTTGAAAACAGTAAATGCAGTAAACTTTAAAGGGATTTTTGTTTCTATCTTGCAGGAACAAGGTATCTATAATTGAAAACAAACATCTTCATTCTATTTTCTTTGATTTAAGTTTGCTTGGATTTTCAGATTAAATCTAACCTATTAAAAAAAAAACCCAAGACAATAGTAACTACTTACAAAGAATTCCTGAAACACATCAGATATGTAAGGTAAATATACATAGCTGTTATACTTTAATAAATATAAGGATATATGTGAAAGTCTTTAATCAGTATTAAAGATAATAACTCTGGATGCTGAAGCTGTGTATGGCTCAAGAACCCTTCCACGCATTTAAGATGTTTATGTACTACTAAACTAACAATAAATGTCAACATTAAGGGATTTGCTGATTAAGGACCTTTTAAGGGCCTTTTCTCTCAACTGGCAAATTGTTGCCATTTTTCACAAAACATGGGGGATCTTAAAAAAAAAAAATAAAATGCTTTGAAACCCCAATCCTTCTGTGTGGTTTAAATGAGCAAAGAGGTCAGAAGGGACCAGAAGGGACACACCACAGTCTCAATCCTCGGTCACCTAAGGAAAGTAGGCTTAACAAAAAACAACAAAACCCAAAAAACCTCAGTAAGAGTAGAAGGAGAATGTCTGACACAATTCTCCAAATTAGAAATTCAGGTCTTGGCTATCCCAGTATTCTCAGAAGATTCTGTGAAGGACTGCAACACTAATAAAATTATGACAGGAATTACTAAATAAAAACTGATATGGAAAACTTTTTTCTTTTTAATTCAGACCACCAGACCATTTAAAACTTTGTTCTTTTTTTAACTTGCAATTAACCTAAATACATTTCAAATACTCCTTAACCCTCTGGGAGGAAAAGTTCTCTTTGTAAAAGATCTTACAGCATCCACCTTTTATTTAAGAACTTAGAAAGAACCCAAAACACATTTTTTCCTTTTAAGAACTTTCTGAAATCTTACATTAAAAAAAAAAGCCATAAATTGATATTTCCAACATTTTAAATGTTTGAAAAGATCAAAGTTATTAAAAAGAAACGTCACATTTTTTGGGAGTAGGGCAGGAGGGGAGGAAGGAGAAGGTTGCTGCTTTCATACACAAAGCTATACATCGTTCCCCCAACACCTCACTTTGCTCATTCTCAATGCAAAACTTCCTACTTAAGTGCTGATAATCCTACACAAATGGTTTGAAGCAAACAGCTGAAGATACACACAGCAGGTAGTAAACTAATGGTCTGACAAAATTACTCCTATTTTCCTCGCCATAAAACTGGGTCATCCATCATGAACATTGTGATGTAACTGAGAACTGAAATAGCAACACTTGGCTAAGTGTTAGCATGTTTAGTATCTGCAATTGTATTTCTTCATTAAAAACACATTTAAAATCTAAAACCATCTGTTTTCATAGACTCCCAAGTACAATTAATCAACAATGGAATGCAATGACCATAATATAGTACAGCTATATCCACACTGTGTCAATATTTCCTAGTCAAATCCATTTAAATTGATAGCAAATGCTTGCTAGGAAGTTCAAAAACTCTTCTGAATAAGCAATTCACATAATGCCACCAGCAAGTCAACAAGTACGGTACTTGGTTTTAATGAATAAAGGGATCCAGGAAACTTAGCTGACGTGAACTGGTCCTCCACTAGCTTCTCTTTTCGGGTGGTAAATGACCAGCCCTTATGGGACAGTAAAAGGTTTTATTTCCCTTACCTCACCTGGGAGTTTGCCATTTTCATATGGATTTGGCAATAGGCAGAAGCCACCCACAATTTGGCCAGCTATAAAGGACTTTTGACATATTAGAAAGTATTGAACCATCTGCAAAGAAAAAGTTAATCAGCTGTTGCTAGAAAGGCATGACTGATCGAAACCAAAAGAATTTTACTTTCTTAATGGGAACAAATTGATGGACGGGAAATCTAAAGGAGTATTTAATGTTTTGGGATTTTCCAGTATTATTTAGAGTGGTTAAATAAGCAAGGAGCTGTCCTTATAAATAAATAAATAATCTGAAAGGCAGGTCAAGGATACTGTATCGGCACAGGGCCAGGCAACAGAAGGTGCTAAACAGAGCAGACTGGTGGATCTGATGACCAGAGTAAGAGACCTCTGCATTTCAGTATACCAGAATTCCTTGTCTTTACACTGTACTATCTTAACTGGATGGCTAAGTTTGGATGGGTACACATGGTAAAAACTATCTACCGAAACAAAGAACAAACTTCAGCACAGATAGATATGCAGAAAATATGTAAGTTAAAACCAAATAAAGTTGCAACCTATCAAACACATTAATTCTGTGTTGCTCTTTTGGTTGCATCACAGCAGTGTATAGCGGTCAAAGAGCTAGAAAGGACGTTTGCAGTTACAAACAAATACTGATTGTTATTATTGAAATTCTAAAAAGAGCTATGAGAAATGTTTTAATATATAACAAAAGGGAATGTTTAGTGAGGGTATTATTTTTCCCAAGGTAGGTATATTTTTTTCCAAGTATTTCCTCATTCCTCGTATATATGAAACAGTCACTTGCTATTTGATGGTTTAGCATTTAGAGAGATATATATTTCTAAAAAAAGTTAGAGAAATTTTGAGCCTTTCACTGTGTAAACTACACAACTATGACTGAAAAGAAAGTGTCTCGACTCATTAATTACAGTAGCGCACTAACTTGTAGCTGTCCAGCTAGGAAAAACAGATGTTTCAATACACGTTACACAGAAAGTGAAAAAAGGGACCAAGACAGGCAAAAGGATAAGAAAATTCTTTGATCCTACTAGCCAATCAACCTTTTTTCCCCAAAATATGACTTCACAGAATTAAAGTATAACTCCAATTTATCGCTGTAAATAATAGACTTGATAAACTAATTTTATTTGCATACTATTAGATGTTCAAAGTTGATTCTGCTATAAGTTACATTAAACCCAAAGTGCAAATAATGCATTCCCAGAGATACCTTCCTGAATCTTATTACCTTTTTAACCTTCAGTGTGACTTCTGGCAATAGAGTATCAATGAATACAAGGAAAGATTTGTGGGTTTTTGAGTAACAAAAAAAATGATGCTATTAAAGACCTAAAAACCACTATTTAAAAGATTAGGCTTTAAATTACTGAAGGTCAATTTCTTTCAAATAACCACATTTAAACTCCTGAATAAAGTATGCTGCTCAAAAGACCTCCTTCTATTTTAAGGACATAGTAAAATAAGAATTGCATTATACAAATCAGCAGGGGAAGGAATTACCAAAAAAAAAAAAAAAAAAATCAAGAAACCCAAAGCTAAAAGCTTTTCATTTTTGTGGTTCCAAAAGACTGCTATTGAATAAATGAACGTACCCAGTTAACCAAAAATAGAGATAACTTAAAACCACAAGTATTTACAGAAAACATATTTTAAGCCACATATTAAATGTAATTTCCCTAGGAAACTGTACATTATACTTAGTGGTACATCTAAATTTTAAAAGAAAACCAAAGGCACGCAAACAAGTCTATATCCCTGTAATCTCAGGAAGCCACAACTACCACAACCCTTTTATATCTGTTATTAAGATAGTCCCCCTAGTATAAGAAATTTGTTCAACACATCAGTCAGATTTGTTTTGTCACATCACAACAAACAATGTGGAAAAAACTCAGTGTGGCACTTCTCTGCACAAGAAAAAACAAACAAAACAAAACAAAAATCTCACCTTCAGCGAATGAAAAGCATAAATTTATTTTCAATTTAATTTGAAGAATCAGACAAAAAGCTAGTGAATTTAAAAGTCATAGGGTTCTTTGGTTTCTGAAAAAAATGCTATAAAACTCAAGTGATTATTCTCCAAATTCCTAGAATCATCAAGTTTTCTACAAATCACTTGATCATTTTAAAATTAATAATAACATTGATTTTTTTCCCTTTATAATTAAGGTTGCCTAACACTTAATATAATTTGTCTTCACTCAGTTTTCAGTTTGCCAAAGCATTGCTTATCCAAATTATTTTTTTGGATCTCTGTCTTAAGCTGGTTGGTTTTCTACTTCCAAGTTTCAGCAAGTGAATCAGTGACCTCAAATAGAACTATCAAAAACCAGATAATTTCCTCATGTTAAGCATGTTTTAAACTCTTGTCTAAAAAATCTCTTTCTTAAAAGTGAGAGGTATGCTTTTCACCAGCCATCCCCCACCAGCTCCACTTCCAAAATTAAATGTAGTTAAGTTAGAATCCTCTGAACAACTGAAATTGGTCAAGCTCAGGAATCAAAAGGAAAATTTACCCGAAGAGGCCAGTATTCTCTGTTCCCACACAACTTCTACACACCGTTCTGACTAAGGCTCTCTGGTTTTGGAACACAACTGGGTGCCTTAGTTCATGTTTTTAAATGTTCGGTATAATTCCTCTTTCAATTGCCTTTCCTGGTAACTGTGACCTGCTGTTGTGACAGCTACCAAAACCTAAGCGACAAACCAAGTTGTACGCAACTCAAGTTCAAAGGGGAAGAACTAGACAACATAATCTGATTTCATGAAGAACAATGGTAAGCAAATATGGCTAACTTTGGCAGGCTAATGGACATGAGGAAGTTTCCTCATTCACAAATGAATGCTAGCTTTTAAAAACCAAATGCCTGAGAACACTCCAATACAATGCTAACAAATTCAATTCAGCCTAACTTTTCACAGATGATCACTGTGGGCACTATTTATTAATGTCCAGTTTTCAACAGGAGCAATTTAACCAGCAAGCAGCAAGTCAAGCAAATACAATGCTAACCATCCATGACCAATATATGGAACTACAAAAGAGTTTTACATATCCTGACAAAAATAATTCTGTGGAAGTTCAAACTGGATACCCAATGTTTATATAAAATTCAGCTATAGTTCTCCATTCATTTCCTCCTCACCCCAAAAAAAACTAGGGACAACAGCATGCCTTACACCCGAAGGATGCTAAAGTAATTATTTATTTGTATTTATTAACTACTGTGAAAATGAGAATCAGAAGAAAATCACAAGCAGTCACTAACACCCTGTTTCATGTATGCTCTCTTAAGTTAGGAGTAAATATAATGTAGGGCAGCACAATGTTAATAAAACAACATATTAATACAACCACCAGTTCAGCAAGTACACAAAATCACTAATGACTTACAAGTCATTAAGTAAATACCATCAAAAAAATCACTCAAATTATTTTTTCTGCACTCTTTTTCTTTACTTTCAATGGTGTCTCTCCTCCATATCAGAAACTAAAAGTTAAAAAGTGACAATACAGAAGTTGACTTTTCACATATGTACAATAGCAATCGTGTCTCATTTCCTCTCACTACATCATTATCACCCCTCTGGACTGTTTCAACGTAAATAAACAAGAGAAGTTACAAGGTAAGAGGAAGGCAATGACAATTGCTACAAAACAAATGCTATAACAAACAAGAGACTACCACCTCCATTTAATGTTACAGAAAAAGTCTTTGAAAAAAAAAATTAATAAAATATCAGATGAGAACTCATCCAAGGCACACTAACACTCTTAGCCCAGTGAGGTTACACATCATTAAAAACAACCCTCATTAACACTATAAAGTCTTTGCTTTTTTTTTTTTTTCTTTTATTGCTAACGTCTGAATCTAGTTTGAGACATAGATCCCTAAAACAGAAGTGGTAACAAAAGTAATAGTATGTTCTGCAACTTTCTTCTTCTTGGAATAAAGATTTGATTTTCTTTCTTGTATAGCAAAAGGTACAATGCAAAGCAAGTAGTTTTTAAATTACTTTCCCTGTTTCAAGAAGAAAAAAAAATTGGAACTTATCAGTCAGATCATTTGTATGCTTTACTATCAGCAGGGAAGGAAGTGCCGCATGAAACAGACAATGTACTTCATGCAATCTCACTGGGGTTCTTTTGGGCCAACTCTTGAAACTGAAAAAATATATTAAGCATTTCAAAATATATAGTTACAGAAAATAGGGCTCTTCTGATTTGTATATGGATTTATTTGTTTATTTATATGTTTGTGTTCAAAGGAGCGATCACTGGCACCAAAATGGTCTTTAAGTTATGAATTTTAGGATGTGTATTATGGATTATTTTTTTAAATATATATATACACACATGTATGTGTATACAGATACATACACAGGCACATACATCATCCTTTGACCTATCAAAATACTGTATAATCTTTCATTCTCATTGTAAGAAGACTTTCTTTTCATTCCATTTGTAAAAACATTTGTTTAGCCGTAACCCACAACATGAGCTACAAGCAAATGAACAAGATTCCAGCTCTGATACTTCACAAAGATAAAAGTTGGAAGTACAGTAGGTATTCAGTGCTTTACACACACCATAGAAATATCTCTGCTTTTGAACCCAGCAGCACACTGAGCATAAAATCTCAAGCAGAACAACCATGAAACTGAGAATTAGACTCTTCAGTTCTCAAGCAGTAAAATCTAGAAAGGAAAGCACTTAGGAAATCGTAAGATTTCAAACAACTAAAATGCACAATTCTGTCAGTTGACTTGAAACCTTTTTGGATATGACTACCAGAAAAGTAACAGCAAGTACTCTCCTCTTTCCCATTTAATCAAGGTCAGCGTTCAAACTCAAAGATGCTGCATCCATGTGCTAGAAGAAAAACTCAACGATACATTCCGCCCTTTCAGTCTGCCAGTAACATTGATTTCCAACAAAAATAACTGCCTTACATTCAAGAAGAGTAAGACAGGTGTGAGGAAAATGGTTATTCTTGCCTACTTCAGCAACTGAAGAAATGAACCTGTACAGTTAATCATCTGTATCATTAATACACTTGTCTATTAGGAGATATAAATTTTCAGCCATAATAGGACCACCATTAGGTTTTGTGCAGAACAGTCACTGTCTTGACACTTTTTCTGATTTCCAATGCGCTTGATTGAAATGTTTGTACTGAAAGTAAGAAGCACCATACTAGTTATCTGACCAAGGTAAATTTATGAATAATACGTTTGAATAATCAAGAGAAATAATGGACTTATGGTGAGTTTACATTAACACAAAGCTATGTTAAGAAGCAGTAGGCTACCTACACTATAAGATGCTAAAACACTATTGTCAATACATCCATGCAATGAGTTCTTTTTCAATTTTTTTTCTACATAATTGAAGTGAGAAATCTTGGCAGCAAGGAATCTAGTTGAATTTGATTTTTCTAATTAGTTCTTTAATTGCATTTAATTTTTTGTACAGATGTTCACAGCTTGTTCGGGAGATCTATTTTGTAAGTACAAAATTAAAAGTGCCTGGGATGTTCTAGACCTAGGACACCTGAGCGTTGGGAAATTTTTTGGCTTCACTTTAATCTGTTGTACTAGAATAATCTCCTTTACAGGGAACAACAACCACCACCACCCCATCCCCCGAAAAAACCCACAACCCAAAAACAGACTTCTATAGAAGCCTAGACATACCATATAGAATTATGCTATATATAAAAGGTCTTTAAAAAGAAGTAGCTTTAAGTCCATAGGATTTGACATACCAAAAAATAACACAGATGTTTTAGCTATGACAAATGATCAAAAGCAAAAATTTCAAGTACAGCATCCCTACTTAAAAGTCACACCCAAAAAAACCACAAACAAACAGGAAATTCAACATGCCTCTGGCATTTTACAACATATAGCTAATATGGGGAAAATATATCAGCAATTCCTTTGAGTCTTATAAAATCAAGTTTTGCTTATGTCTTTCCACAGCTACCTAAGAATTTTATTAGTTTGAAGATGACTCGTGTTTTCAAGCTAACCATTACATTTGATTAATCTCTAGCAATAATACCTTTGACAAATTCACTTTCCAGCCATCCTATAATCCTATCTTCTTTTCCTTCTTTGCTCAGACTTACAAAGACAGTACAGACTGAAATACTTTATATGTAATTTATATACACATACACGAGGAATTTTTCTTATATTTATTTTCTCATCTTTTTAAAATCACAAAGTAGACACCAAAATATCTGAAACAAGCTATGAGGATGTAACCTATGCATGAAAGCTCACTCAACTTATTTCCACTGATTCCATCAAGGAAAATGACCACGAGAAGCCTCAATGGATAGTATCAAAGTTAGAACAATAACTACGATAAAAACTATTATTCCCAAGTTTGACCACCTCCCTTCTCCATTCTGTATTTTCCCAAAACATGCTTCTTTTCACTGGGTGTCACTTAGGTAGATGAAATCCTGTTTTAAAGAATGTCTTAACAGCTGATGTACATATGTGAGTACATCTTGTATTGAGCTGGTACATACTGATATTCTCATACTATTCCAATTTTTTAACTCTAAATTGAATTTAGCTCATTATAGTCCTTAAGATATGGTGCTACTTCACTTAGAACAGTATAATCTATCAGATGTTTTTGTCCTAAGTATTGTGAGATCGGGAATAAAAATGTGCATAAACAGAAACGTTGCACAAATGGTTATCAGGAATGTTCATCCACTCTTCATTTTCTCAGTTACTTTAAAACAATATCAGGTAAACTTCTCATATCAAACAGCAGAGAGAGGTCAGGCCCAATCATTTTGAAGTATTACTCACAATGCATGTAGTTTTTAGGAAATGTCCTTTTTTAAATATTTTTTTTTTTAACTTCTACCGTATTTTAGTCTTACAATATACATTTGCATTAAGTTACGTAAATTAGAATATGAGATATTAAACAAATAAAAGATTAGTAGTAGCTACTGATAAACATTCCTGTACTGCAACACAAGAATCCTTACTGCTAATATCCTGGGTTTCAGTCACATCAAATTTATACTAGTAATGTTTGAAATAATTGCTAAATTTACAAACGCCCTGAATATGACAGATGGTCAAATTTATAACTGTTCAAATCTACCACATAAAAATGACAGAAGACAGTAACTTCTACCACTGGGCTCAAAGCTGGCTCATAAACCAATAATAGAAAAAAAAATATAAAGTAAATATAATACTGGTAGAGCAGCATAAGGACCTCAATATCATGGACAAATGCCATTCCTTCCAGTAGCAGCATGTGAATATGAAGACAATACTTAAGACAAGTAGATAATCTATCAGTGCCACTTCTAACTAGCAATGAAGTCCTTTGATATTTTCATGAAACTAATTTTTTTACTCATAACATGCAAATTTGCTATACTTTTTTGTACATCAGTTTTGCCTTAGCTTTCTAAATGCCATTTTCCTATGTACACAATAAAAAACGTAGCACTGTTCCTCTTCTGTTTCTAAGCCAGCATTAGTAATAAACAAACGTGAAATATAATTTTGGAATAAAATGAATCCATTGCATCCGCGACCTTTTTTTTTTAAAAAAAAATATAACTTTACAGATCCTCCAAGAAACAGATTTGAAATGTGTAATTCCTTGCTTACTTGAATATTCAGGGCCTAAGTTAACTGTAGTTCTTCACATTTTGACCTAAATGATGCAATTTTTTTCCTCTATTTGTATAACCTTCTCCTTGTTCATAAATAAGAGTTCTTCATGACCAACTATATAAAACGTACACATCAATTAAGAAATTGCTTCCAAAACAAATGCTTTTCAATTTTAAATTCAGAACCATTCTGTCCTTGTACTTGCATCTAATTTCCTCAAAGATAGGTGAAAAGTCCTTCAAAACAAGAAGGGAGAAGGGAAGAGGAAGGCATAAGAAATGTAATATCACAATTCTGAAAAGTATCACAGCTCATTTCAGGACACAAGTGGGGATCAGCTTACTTCTTCAAAATCAACTCTGTTTAGCACTTGCATAGAAAATAATGTCCACAGGCCACTGAACAAATATACATAGAAGTACAAGCAAGAAAATTAGAGCATAAGACGTCCACCACTTTCAGTGGGGAAAGCTCTCAATGTTGACTAGCAGCTTTATTCTAGGAAGTAAAATGTTGGTTGTTGCACTATACTATGGAATGATGAAGAAAAAAGAACAGGTAAAAGAAAGGATAAATAAAGAGTATTATTTTGGTAAAATATCTAGGAAAAATTAAAAAGAAAAAACAGACTCCACTTTCAATTAGAATATTTAAAGGTAGTACTTCCCCCATCAATACAAAAAAAAAAAATACATTTTTTTTTAATGGAGTTATGGTCAACATGTTTTAGAGTATCTTCTAACTAACATTAAAAAAGCTTTTAAATTCAGGTAAGATTAAGTGACAGTCACAAAACAACTTCACCACAGTAATTACTTATCCTGATTGTTGATTAAAAACTAAAAATTAACATAAAGTGTTAAAAACACATCTGCTGCACATATACACAGTAACTGGAAAGTTTTTATTAATTTTGTAGGTTCTTCAAAAAAGGAAAAGTCACTCCTCTCTTTTTTTTATTCAGTCCGAGACACAAATTTTGATGAAAAAATTTATCAAACTAATTCTGTAAACTAATTTAGAAAAATATACCTATAACAATACCATTTTGTTTATAAATTTTCTTCCAATGTCATATCAACACATATATGTGGTGTGTACATAAAACATATACATCACATTCTTACATGAAGTTAATTCCAAAACCTGTTCTCACTTCCTGAACAGTAACTGGGGAGGCAAATTTCTTGGGGTAAAGGACAGATTTTTTGTTCTGCTTTTCTACAGGAGACAGAATATGGGAATCCTATAGGGTTCCTACATGCTTAGTCAAGACACAATAATCTTCAGGTTGTCAGCAACGAATCTAAAACATACTCCATCTCACTTTGCACATATTGTGAGGGAACTTCAAACTGTAAAATACTTTCAACTGTAAAAATGGTCTTAGCACCACTTCTTACACAAATTTGTAAGAACTTAGAACTGCCAAACTTTCTGTTATGCACTAAAGCTTCTAGACTTAAGTTACAAATAGAGTGGAACTGTGCAACACAATCTGGAAACTGATTTTATTATAAGTTTTATTATAAAATTCCTCTATTACCAAGGCAGCAATTGTTGTTAGTATTTAGATGTGACTTTTGCTTCTCTTATCCAACTACACATAGAAATTTACACACTATTAAAAACTACAGCTACAGTCACTCCTAAAGTTTAAGATAACCAAATTAAAGCTTAAAAAAAAAGTTACTGACCTCTATAAAAAAAGCAGTTACCAAAAGCTACTTTAAAAACAAAAATGTCTTTTATTTTTTTAAAAAAAAAATCATATGTAACATACTAAAGCAGTCTAAAAAACTAAAACTTTCCCCAGATCTCAAGTTTAATGAAACAATATTCATCACAGGCCCAGAGCAATCAAAAAAAATGCTCTATATTCCATTTCTCCTTTCACAAAAATCACTGATGTTACACAGAATTTCTTGAAACTTGAATTTAGAAGTTGGTAACTTTAGCCAAATCTTTAGCCAAGGAATTTAGAGATCAAATGGCTGAGCGTTGCTTGGATGAAGTTTTTGAAATTGCTTTCTCTTTTCAGTTCCACTTCCCTGTCCCTTTTCTAGAAATCATCAGTCTGTAATTCAGGCAAATTCTGTGAATTTCAGAGTAGGTCACACTGAAAATATAACCACTGTGAACAAGAAAGAAAAGGCAAAGGATACTGAAATGACAAGAAAGTCACAAAAGAACACTAGGAAAAAAAGGTAAGACGTATCTAACATAGCCCCACACTGCATATATGTGGGCACATATATCTTTGAAATGACCTAATACCTTTGCACAGACATGCAATAGCCATCCCAATATAAAAAGTTCTGTCCCTTTTTATAAAGACCACTGTGGATAGTGCTTGAAGCCTGATTTTAAAACTCACTGCAACTGAGCTAGAGAAGCAGCTATTTCATCCCATTAAAATATTTTCAAAGGGGGCAGAATTTTTAGAGTTGAAAAAACCCTGCTTTGATTTCCTGCCTGCCTTTGCAAAACCACTGCAACAAATCTAAAAACCCCCATCCACAGTGCCAAAGCAGCGGCACTAGTACATACCATAGAACCAATCACTGAGGGGTTACAGAGTAGCTACAATCAATGACAGTGAAAGAGCTGACCAAGGCAAAGCTCTTGAAACACCTTGCCCAGAAAACATTCCTTTCCTCCTCACCGATCTGTTCACACACAACTGTCTTAGCATCTAGTTACAAGATTATATACCCTTTTCCACATTCTTTCCAAGTACAACAGAGATACAATTAACAGCAGCAAACTAAAACTGTGAAGGCTTTCAGCTACTTGACTTTGAAATTTCACTCTTTCAGTTTAGGCTTGGGGAAGGCAGAGACAACTGGCTGCATTTTTCATACGTAATTCTTTATCACAATAAAAAAAAACCACATACAAAGGAGTCCAGCCTAAAAATGGCTGAGGAGCATATGGAACATGAATGAAAATATAACCGCAACCTCATGCAAATTAGCAGCAAGTATGGTTGGTTTAAAGGTAATAGTGATCTGCCTAGAATGCCGTGTTTAATTCCAACTCAGTTTTTATTACCAAACTAATTTTCAACTCACATATTAATCTGATGAACTTCACCAGATATTCACGTGACACTATGCTTGGAGTCACTTGATTCTTAAATTAGAACTTGTCAAAGTTAAAAAGTTAGCTTAATACTAGTTTTTTTTGTGAAAGGAATCATGCAAACTTTCAGGAATAAAGGCTACTGAGGGAGCAGCAAATCCCAGTGCTAATGAAATCATACCATTTCAGAAGTTTCTATTTGTCTTAAAAAGCATTTCCATAGACTGGGGTTATGAATTACAGCTACCTGCAATAAGATGGAGTTGGACTTAATGATCCAAGAGTATGATTGTATGAGTTTGATGTCCCATTAATAGTTCTGTCAAAAAAGGATAGCTGTTCTTTTCATTAACTAAATTACATTTATCTTATAAAGGAAAAAGAAATGGCCCCTTTACTTTGCTATAAAAATTTTACTTTCCCACCAGCTTCTTTGAACACTCTCATACAAACAAGCATCAAGCTCATAGGACACTTTTTCCTTTGTCATCCTCACCCTATTTCATTTAGGACATCTCTTCAGTGAGTAAAGATGCTTCAGAGCTTTTCCCAAGCATTTCTCTTGGGGAGAAGCTCCAAACTGGCATCACCAGCTCAATTCTGGGGCAGGTGGAGGGCCTTAAAAGGGCTATGATTATGAATTTTTATGGTTTTGTCTGGAAGGACAGTAGAGAACTGGATTCCCTAATCCATGAGGTCCTTTCCACACCTACTTCCTAACAATTCACTTGAATTAGCTTCCCAAAAGACCTCTCAGGTACCTTCTACACTATGTCCCTTTTGAACACAACCTAAAAGTGCCCCAAGAATGACCTACGTAGGGGAACACAGATGACGACCTAACCAGTATCCAGAGCTGTAAATTCAACTAATTTCTGTAACTCTTAGCAGTGTCTGCCAGTACACCAAGTGTGAAGTTTTGGGGTTTTTTTTTCCTCCCCCTACATTTTCAGAAAGGCAAAATGTTTACACAACACAAAAAGGTTAATAATCCTTGTGGTGGGCTCACCCTGGCCAGCAGCTAAGCCCTCAAAGCCGCTCACTCCCTTACCCCCCTCCTCTAGCAGGATGGGGGAAGAAAATAGGATGAGCAAACACAAGAAAAATCATGGGTCAAGAAAAAAATAGTTTAATAAGCAAAGGAAAAGAGGAAGAAAAAAAAATCAACAAAATAAGTGATGGAAAGGCAATCACTCACCACCTCCCACGGGTACACCACTGGCCAGCTACTCTCTGAGCAAAATGCTACCTAAAACCTCCTCACCTCCATTTTGTTACTAGGATGATGTTATATGGCATGGAATAGCTTTAGTCGGTTCCGGTTATCTGCCTGGTTGTGTCCCCTCTCAACTTCTTGTGCACGTCTACCCAATCTACTTGCTGAGGGGTTGGGCAGAGTGAAAAACAGAAGGCAAACACTGCTAAAACACAGTTTTAACACAGTTAAAACGTGAGTGTGTCATCAACACATTTTTGGTCACAAATCTAAAACCTAGCACCATACAAGCTGCTACAAAAAAAAATTTAACTCCACCCCAGCCATATCCAGTTGTACTCGGAATTTTCGCTTTCCTCCCATGACCTTTCTGTCATATGTAACCAGTGACTTATCGAGCAACACAGTGTGGAAAGGCCAGGAGTGAGTATTTTAACTGCTGTTAACAACTCTCAAGTGCTTAGGGTTGACAATTTTTTTTTTTTTGCCTTAACTAAAAAAGTGAGGGAAGTTCTGCACTGAGAAAAACAGGCTATACAGAAAAGAGCAACCTTTATTCTTTCCTCATTATAGACATTTTATTACAGTAAACATTTTGACCATCCCTCAATACTAACTGTATCATTATTTTAAAAACTCTTAGAATTCTGAAATAGACAGAAATGCCTAAAATATTACGGGGAACACACACCACTCAAAGATTTTACTAAAAATACAGCAGCTTATAAATAGGTTTTAAGTTACCAGAAGATGGGCTTTGCAAAAAGGTCTGCCATCATTACCTACAGGTTCATGAGAGGGAATCAGAATAACAGAATTAACAGCTTTCAGCTGTAAAATTACTAATTCCAGTAATACAGTACATTAAACATGCCATTTGAGATATATGCCAACTTAAACTACCACATATGGCATATCTATCTAATTATCACAGTTTGTGTTTTCATATGCAGAGCTGTTCTAGTTTTTAAACAATGTCTCAAAATGCACTGTTTTATCTGAAAACAGAAAATGCTATCTTTTATAATACCAGTAGGTCAATATGTATTTTTAAGATGCAGTAAACTGTGTAAAAAAAAAAAAGAGAGAAAAAAATTAGAACAAGTCTCTAATGTTTTAGTAATGCTTTTAGCTCTCTTATTAGTAAAATGTTAAGGTGCGAAATTAATTTTAATAGTAAGATTAAGTTTCTCAAAGATAGTATTTTCAATTTTTATTTTTCCTTTCAAGTCGTTAATTCACCTATTGACATACTAAGTCTTAACTGACAATGGACAAATAAAACAATCAAGTTAGTCATTCTCAGTTTTGCATAGGATTAAAAAATACTGTGAAATAGCACGTGTGCAGACATCAGTTGCAGTGAAGACAGACCTCACTTGTGTTCCTTCTTCATGTGCAATTTGTCCTCACTAAGAACAATCGCTATTGCAGAATCGTACATTCTAATTGCAGTTCAATACAAAACATGCCCTAAAATATCTGATTTCAGATTTCCCAGTTAGTGCTTGGTTTCACTTCAGATGTTCAGAGAGACTTTTTTTAATGTTTCTCTGCGTAAATAAGCAAAGAACTCACATATAATTACCATGAAATATTACATAATCTTAATATCTCTTTTTGCAACTCAAACAGACCAAAATGCACATGAAAGGAAACAGTTAACACCTTAATAGCCAAATAGCTATGTAGCAGCCATTCTAAGTACTTCTGGTTCTTGTTCAGGAGTATAAAATAAAGGTAAACATACGCCACTCAGTCATCAACTGCATTTTCCACTGTCTCCCTCAGTTCTCCCAAATTGTAGGTGGTATTTTTGATGTTATTTCAACAGAAAGCAGATAATATCAAGATACACATTGAACATACTGTCTTACTCTAAAAACACAAATTACATTATAAATAAGAACATAGAAGAGTTTAATCACAAAGTGCCTCCCTGTTTTTTTCCCCCTGTTTGTTTTTAAATGAGCATCAAATCCTTGAATCTGCAATTATCTTTACAGGTTTCTATTAAGCTCAAAATTAAACACATGCAAAAATAATGTTTAATTTTTTGCTGAAATAATTTGAAAGGCATTAGAATTTGAACTCTAAACCACAATTTTTTTTAGATTTTAATTTTCAATAAATACATGAGGGAAAGATTTTTAAAAGAATAAAGGATTGTGTAAACCACCAGACTATCCAGAATATAGGAAAACCCGAAGCATTCCAAATTTTTTCCTTACTGAAAAACAAATAGTGTATATATTCAATTTCTTCCATATGTAATTCATCAGTCTCCTAACCGATAAAAAGTCCAAACAATCCTTCTAAAAGATGAGTCAAACGTCTTATGTAATAATGAACAGAAACAGGACAATTTGACTTCATGATTACTATTTTAAGTCAAAATGCCAATATTTTGTTAGAATTTATTTTTAGAAAGTTTACCTGTGCCTTCTAACATTTCAGATTACAACTTTAATTACAGAATCCTCAGATTAGAATTTTAATCATAGAATCCTTCCCACTAATTGTTTTGATAATTCAGTCAATTCCATACTTCTTCATAAATTTTGACTTCCACCTTTCAAAATTGAAATAAAACAAGTATGTTGGAACAAAAGAAAAAAATGTAATGCTTTTAACAAGAGTAATGATTTGCAAATGGAAACTGATTTTAGAAAATGTTTAGTTTGAAGAGGATTTGTAACAATCTGGATTAGATCTAACACTTCTCTTAAAATGGACCTTTTAGCAAGACTGGCATACATTAACACAAAGCTGGTATCTTCATACACGGAATTACTGAACAGATTTACAAATATAGTAAAAAGCCAGTATATAAAGACACAGAATTATTCTTTAAATATCAGAAAATCCAGCTACGTTTTGAAGCAAAGCCAAAGAATAAGACAATTACAAAACATCATTGATTAGATACACTAAGTTTTTATCATTTGTCCTGTTTTTGGCATTAGTAAAGGGTTGCATTTCTGCATTAAAAATTGAAAGGAACTTTTAAAACAATGTAATTTTCCTTGTAAAGAGACCATGAACTAAAAGAAAAGGGGAGAACATGTATGTTTGGCAAGTTCATACTGACAACCTGTATTATACACCTATTTTTTATAAACATCTGTTTATAACTGAAAAGGCATCCTACATGATCCTCACCAAAGCACATGTGTTATTGCTGTACTCATCATTTATTTGACCTTATTAAAATTGAATGTAGGAAGAAAGACATCTCCAAATACAGATTCAAACAGCTCTATCCAGCTGAGAAAAGTTCAGTTACAATTGTTTGCAATGCTAGAAAATGGTGAGAACACATACCTCCTCAGAGGAGAAGGCAGTAATGTTAACTACCACAGACAAGCACCAGGAGGAAAAAAAAAAAGACAACACAACCACAACAAACAAACAAAAACCCTAACAACAACACCCAATACATTCCTTTGCTAGAAAAAGGAAAACCCATAGAAAGAAAGTAGTCTTTTACCAAAAGACCTAAACTAGAATCATATACAGATTTTTTTATCTTTTTTAAAAATCGCTACTATTCATCTATCCCTATGTGAAAACACACCAATATGGGACTATGTAAAATGGATGCATATTCCACCTTGCGTAAATTCAGTACTTACCTGAATTTAATGTTTGTATACAGAAACTGCTGGTATTTTTACTGCCTTCTAAGGAGTGCCTCTTACTTTCCTGGGAGGCAGGAGCAAACAGGAAAGAAATTCTCATTTTCAGCCCTTATGCTTAAGAGACAAGAAAAAGAATTTGTATTCCTTTTTGCTGAAAGTAATAGAACAGCAGCAGTGATAAGATGGAAGAACTGTATCTCAGTGTACTAACCTGCATATATAAAGAGTTTGGATAACTTTAATACATGCTCAACTTCAGTAGAATATTTGATCTCAAATAACACAAAGAATGGGAAACAAACAGATTTTGATTACTTCCAAAAGTCTTCACCCTACTCTAATAAATGGAAGTTTTACTTACCACAAAATCTGAATTTAGAGTGATGGTTATATTTTGCTGTCAGAATTTCCATTCTGAACAGCAAGTATAAAAGTGGAAGTAAAAAAGAAAATTCATGTTAAACTGCTTACAAAATTTTCCAGCACTTAGAACATGCTGAACTACTAACTCTGAGATTCAGAATTCAAAGGTTTGTGGAGGGAAAACTTGGAGCTCTAAAAAATAACTTAAAGATTAAAAATTGAAATTAAATACTTGTTGAGATTGAATCACTGTTTTTTTCCCAAATAAGCAGCATATATGCAGTATTTTTTGGATTAAATATATCTTCCTAATGATCTTCAGCATTTGTAAGATGGCCTGTCAGCAAGATTCTTCAATTTCCCCATGGAAGGAGGCAAACATAGGGGACATCCTACACCTTGAAGCAGATGACACCAGTAAGTTATTTCTACCCAGGAGAAACATCTCTACAGAAATCCAACATGAAAACCATCTTTTGCTTTTGAGCAAGGGAAAAAGAAATTTGGGAAGTGATAATCCCCTTAGAATCCAGGATTTAAATGCTACATGTAAACTGCTGCACTCTAAAGGAATTACCATAATGGAACCTGCTTAAAGCAGAGTGAAACTTTAAAAATTATTTAATACTGAGAGATAAAGTCTGCTCAAATGTCATAAGGTATTCTTGGTCCTTCCCTTTAAATAGACACTTACCTACGAGGGTTCCAGAATATCTATGGATCTGAATCCACACTACAGTTCACATGTCTATTTATAAACTGAGATCACTTCACATAAAATACGCCTTCATTCTCCCTTGATTCGCCAGTAAAATGCATCACAATTCAGTAGATAACTACTAACAGCACTTTTTCCTCTAAATTAGCATTGCAACATTACACCTCTTTCTAGACCTACTGAAGTAGGTCATACTACAAATATGATATTTATATTAGTTCCTGAAATACTTCTAGTTTTAAGCACACTTGACTTGAGTATCAGATAGCCATCATCAGCCAATCTGCACCTTCCAAGTAAGCATACTTTACAATATGAAAACCTCATCACACAAAAACTAGTATATACTAATTTACACCAAAACCCTCACAGGCTTTCTTAATTTTGTCTTCATAGAACCTTTGACAGGGAAAAATCATCCAAATTAGGACACCTTAATGCTTACAACTACCGAGAGCATTATGATCACCTATTATGATATCCTATGCAAGAACATTTTACAGAAGAAAATCCCTGCATTATCTCAGAAGCCAATTTAACTATATGCATATTTTTAGGAAAAGGTCATTAAATTTTAATTGCAGTTAAAATACCACAACCCTTAGTAAATTGTTGTCATCACTTCTGAAAGTTTGTAGTGGGAGAAACAAGGCACCCAAATAGGAACTGGCCATTCTAGTAAAAAGCCAAATACTTAATGATAAATAAATAATGAAAAAAATCAATGGTCTTCAGACAGCCAATACAAAGCTGCCAAAATTTACAAGGAGAGACTTCTTTACAAAAGAAAACACACAAAAAGAATTTTGCATAAAATGAAACTTAACAAGCTCCTAAACTAGACAATACTGAAACCACGGTAGTCATTTACACACCATATTAATAAGTTATCCCATCAAAAAAGGACAAAAAGTGGACAAACAATGAGGAGTTTATTTTTCCTCATCCTGAGTATACGCATGTGTGTTGGAGAAAGGAAAAATCAAGGTACTTATTTTACAATTGTGCATGAGTAAATTTTGTGCCCTTCTCATGTCTGTACCCTCCAAATCAGAAAGTTCTAAGATAATGAAGCATGAAGGACAGAACTGGAACTAATTCTGAACATCAAAATCCACATTCTTTCAAATAGTAAGTACTACCAAAAACATAAGCCATTGGAAAAGATAATACCGAAACAAGAGAATGACTACTAATCAAAAAAAGTACTATTTAAAAACTGAAATAAAAATTAAAATTAACTAGGTATAAATATATTACTTACTTCAAACACTGACCTTGCTACCACTATCCACTCTATGTCTCCAAGACTAGAAGATTATAAACCATTTGCATAAGGTGAGGGTTGGTTTGTTTTTTGGGTTTTTTGTTTGGTTGGTTTTTAAGGTACAGGAAACCTAAAGGAGGACAAATATAGCTGTCCATTTCATTGATTTTTCTCATCAAGAACATGCAAGACTAAAGCCCTGAGACTAGAAATTACACGTGGATTTCTACGTACACATAAAAATACTGGGTTTAATACCCTGATTTAAAAATCAGGCTGAGGAATTATTTGTTTCCTTCTTCTAAATACTAATGATTCAGAGAAAGAACTCATGATGAACTCAAGTAAAATGAAGAGGTACTGGCTACACAAGGTAATTTCCTTTTTATAAAGGATCTTTCCTGTTCAATCCTAAGAGTTTACCTGCTCATCACACAAAATTGTCACATCTTTTTTCTGGTTATTTAGGATCAATTCATCAGAAAAAAAGAATTTATTCATATAATGCATCATATTGGCACTTACTAGAACAGCTAGTCATAGATGTAGATCCATACAGAACCAGACAGGCTTATAAAATTGTAAAGTAGGTATTTTATTATTGTTAAAAGCAGTGCAAATATTAGATGAGCACTTGGCATTACCAACCTAAACAAAACCACAAAAACTTATATCCCTGAAAAAAAAATCTTTGTAAAGTTAACACTTCTTTTTTTCCTTTTTTAAGCAATTCAGTATGCCAAAAATTATATGCTGCTTGAGGGAGAGCAATCTCAACAAAACCTGGCAGACTTAGGTTTGCTGCACTGAACAGTAAAAACACTCAGAAGATCGGAAGTGATATAATTACAAGGAGTTCCAGAGGAATCCAATTTTTACTTTAGATTGACAGAGTCGCCAAGTGTTCATCTAATACAGTAAGTAGAAGACATACAAAGAATGAAGTGTGCACACACATGCAAGATGGAAAACAAACCCCATACATGTTCTGTCTAACACTTCTCATTGCAACAAATCATTTTTATAAAGCTTTAAGGCATCCAGTAGCAGCATTTCATTGCAGTCCTTTGAAAATCAGCACAGACAGAATGCCAGAAGAGCCTCTCTTGTTCCACAGAAGTTTTCTTCAAATCCAGGTCAATAAACTGCGAAATAGCTACCTACTTCCCTTTTTTTTCTTTTGTTCCTCAGGAAAACTGTTGGTAGGCTGCCAGATTACAATACAGCATAAATATTCTATAATTCCAGCTCGATACTGCTGCCAAAATGGTATCTGCTGCAGCACCTGAACCGCTACTGCTGCTGCTACTACTATACACTATCCTACCTAAGCTCTGGCATTTCTTAACGCCAGATTACAGATGGGGACAAAATGTAAACCTCAGCTAGATCAAGCTCCAACTCAGAATATGGCCCAACTGGTCTTCCCCCCCCTTCCCTCATAGCCATGATATTTCACTGCCCAACTCTTTGGGAATACACTCTGATACAGTTTTAATTCCATAAGCACACTGGACGCTCAATGAAGCCAACTGAATGGACACGTGCCATTTCCTACTTTTCCAGTGCATAACTTCAAATAAATATTTTCAATAATTTAAGTTATAAAAAGAAAGACTCCACAGTTGTGTATCCATTCAAATATTTATAATTTTTCATGTACAGTTTGAAAATCAGAGTTTAGAACACACTAGGAAGACGATAAATTGCTGCTGCCTCTAATTATCTGGTTCTCTACAAAGAATCTCCTTCCTCATATTACCAATGAAGAATCTAAAAAGAACTAAAGTCACTACTTGAAAATAAAATAAAATACATGTACATACAAATCTTCCAAGAGCTTTGGAGGTGTGCACTATGGTTCTTGATTCAAGCAAACAGGTGCCACTCTATGAAGTGGGGGAAAATAGTACAAATGTGTGAAGCTCTTTATGTGGGAAATTACAAGAGAGTTAAATGGCACTGAGCAAGGCACAAAAAGTGCTTTTAAAATAGAAACAAGGGAACATGCAGAGAACCCCAGTATCTAATTTAATTAATGATTGAGAATGCAAAGGCTCCAACTGGTGAAACATTAGCAGCAGCCATGAATTTCACTGTAGTTCTGTATAACAAGTAATCTTACCTGAGTGATTCTCAAAAAAATGTCAACACATCGATTGTATTTTTCATCTGATCCTGTCAATGCTGAGATGACAGGCCCTGCAGGATGCAGTGAGAGATCAATGATGAAAAACATATGTTTAGTCTTTTCACAATCAAAACCTACAAGACCAGGCAAATAAGAAATTTTGTCTGATATTCATGCTTCTTTATATCCAAAAAATGATAATGTTGCACAATCAGTTTCATACACATAAGTTGACAAAGGTATCTCTTCCTCACTTACAAGAGATCTGACACCAGAACATTCATATCACCAACGTAAAACTTTAAACCTGGTCCTTAATACACTATTCTTTCAAGTGCTACCTGGTCACATAGCTAGTTATTTACATCAGCTACTTCATACATCAACCTAAGTTCTCTGCCCTTTCATGAAGGAGACTTAATTTTGTCCATCAATTATGCAGAACACTTAAACCTTACACAAAATTTACTGCAATTCAGAACTCGAGAAGAGCAATGCACAATAGCATTGCTCATCACTAGCTCAAGCAAAAAGTGATAAATTCATACTCAAAAGTTACAAAGACATGCTAGCGTTGCACAGTTGGGAGCTGATTTCCATGGATGCGTTTCCAAAACTGACATTTCGATCAGACCAGTTAAGTACTTGCAAATGAATTTGAATGCTTGGCTATAATCAAGAACAGCATGTTTAATATTAAGTAAAGCCCAATCAGATTCAACCATAATTAATTATCAAATAAGTTAAAGTGATAACAACTTAATATGGGGGGATGGGAATTTAGATAGTCTTCTTTTTACTACGTATTAAAATATTTAATAAGTCTATTAAATATAGGGGAAATTTAAAACAGAGTATCCTGACAATCATTTCTCTATTTTTAAATTAAAATACAAGCAATGTAGTTAATCCTTATAAACCTTTGAACAATCACAAATTGGGATGCAGATACCCCTGAAGTGAAAACAAAAATAGGGTGGAATAGAACCTTACAAGTCTGTAACGTAACATTTAAAAGATCTCTAGGCTAAACTCTGGTTTGATATTTCTTTTGGGGGATGGAAAGACAGAATGGCCCTGAATACCAGGATGAATGTAAGGAACCTGATAGTTTCCTAAAGCCATGTCATGCAGTCAGGAAGAAGACAGTAGTATATCTACAGTAAATTAATAGTCTCACACATGCACAGCACACCCATTTATTCCAACTGCCGTATAGCAAATTCCAATTTTACATGTTTCCATCTTAATAGAAATCCTTGAAAGAATCACAACACTGAGCTAGCCAGCACGAGCACCAAGCATACCCCACTACAGAGGATACTACAGTACACCAGAAATTCCTACCAGACACGAACAATATAACTCTTTTCATTTACAGACAATTGTATTTGTTGTCAGAATAAACAAATATTTTTGCTAAGTCCATTATAACGGTGACATTTCAAAAACATATTTATCAGGTTCATTACTCCACAGATATATTTGATAAACAGGAAAAATGTATTACAGTTTTAAATTGAAGTACATTAAGAATTTTACGCTAGTGTCAGACAAATCCAATTAGAAAACTAAAAGGCCCACCTAGAAACATGAACATGAATGAGAGTCGAAAAATCAGCCTTTCCATTTCCAGTATGTATTGCGTTTTATACCATGACACTGCAGCCTCTGAGGGTCAGATTAATTAAGATCAACAGCAGCTGCAGTGCAACGTGAGAAGCACACTGTCACAGCTCTCACCAGTCCAGCCCAATTACCTGCAGCGTTCCAACACTGGACAACTGACAACTACTACACTCCTCATCAAGTCATTAACTCCCACTGGCCTACTGATAAAAGTTGAAAAACAAACTAACCTCTTTTAAGATGGACTGCAAAGTGGATTGCACCTGCTGCAGGATGCAACGATGAGTCCCAGAGAGATGCTTGCCAGTCAAATCTTTACAGATGTTGCTTAACTTTACGCTAGAGCTGTATCCAAAGATGGAAATGAGACAGCAATCAGGTGCAAGCCCTCCTCCCAAATCCCTCTGTGCTCCATTTCTAAAAGCCAGGCTGACAAATTCACTAAATCCAAGGTTTTCTCCCCTGGCAAAAAGCTACTAACCACTGACAAAATAAATTCTGTGGTCAGCTACTGAGGACGATATCCAAGTTAATGCAATTAAAGAACAAACAAGATCAAAGAGTATTTGAAAAAGTTATTGCTTGTTACAGGTTTCACCCATTAAGAAAAGTGAGAACACGTTTCTTCTACTGCACAAGGGAGAAGAGGAAAACAATTAAGGGATTCAAACATTCCCTGTTTATATTTTTAAATATTAGCTCCAAGACCTATGTTCTGACAAACACCCATTAAAAAATTGATCTATCTGCAAAATACCACCAAAGTATTTTATGGAAATTTTAAACTTTGTGAAAGAGGAAAATTTAATATTTTCAGTGCATACCAACTTTGGCTATTTTTCTTAGGTTTTGGTTGTGTTTTTTGTTTGTTTGGGATTTGGGTTTGGGGTTGGTTTTTTTTTTTCAGAATGCATAAGTCCAGAAAAATAGATATTCTTAATGACCAATTGCTTTACAGAAACCTCAACTTCATCAAAAAACAATACTGTTACTAGAAGCATCTTCATCTACATAAGCTTTCTAATTTACTGAGAATCCTTTGCTTTTCAATTATATTGAAAGCTAGTCAAAAGCAATCACGAGAAAAAAGTTGAAGATTATTAAATATGGCATTTCCTGGTGATAACAGCCATCCTCACTTTGTTCTTTATTTTGCCAACCAAGTGCAAATATAGTTAGTCTGTATCATTTACTAAAGGAAGACTAACCATTCCAAATCTATCACAAGTTGGTTTAAACCTGTCTTATACAAGACCTAGACACAGCACTTTCATGCAAACCAAAGCCATTTACTCTGTCAAAGTTTATTCACTCATTAACATAAGTCCCTACATGTAGAAGAGTTCAGTGCAAAATTTCTACTTACACTTCCACTCAAAATTTCTCCAAGTCTACCAAATGAGAAGCTGCTAAGCGATAGCACACTAGGTGAGTTAGATTTGTAACAAACTCAAGATCATACCAAGTTACATATTCAGTTTCAGTTTCCTTTTAAATGTAAAATACTAAGGATCTGCTGTCTAACAAGCTAACTTTTTTTATTCTGTTCCGGTAACCAGGCAACAGACAACTGTCCAACTGAGAATTATCTCTCTGAACAGCTGGCAATCAACACTTGTGGGTTTTTGGTGGCTGGGTTTTTTTTTTTTTTTTTTTTTTTTAAACTAGTAGAAAGATCAGTTATTCCAGTGACTACTTTACAAACCTACACAGCTCTAGATTCCACCTCTGAAATCTCTACTCACTATTTAGTCATTTCCTCAGTGCCATTATCCTCAAAGTTACTCATATAACTAAATGTTTACAACAGAATCTGAAAATCTTAGATACATACTTATGAAGTCTCTAATTAGCTAATGTTAACACTTTAGAAAAAATTAGAAGTATCAAGAATAAAAGTGAGATGCATTTATTGATGTTTGGCAAACCACCTTCAAGGAACCATGACAACAGACAACTAATAACTAATGCCATTCTTGCTTTTAACTCCATTACTCCTTTTTCTCTTCCATAGCTAAGAAAGCAGTATTTGACTTCAACATTATTTCAAGTGTTCATTCTTTTCCCGACTAGATTTTACATTATTTTTAAGAGTTATAAATTAACATTACAATTCCTTTATTATAGAAAAGAAATAATAATGGTGAACCAAGCTTGATATATCATACTTTCCCCCTTCCTAACAGTTTAATAGGAGTAATGAAGCTAGAAAGTACACTTATTAATTATAAATTCCTGTAAAGTTGTGTTACTTACACATTCAATGTGTTTGAAAGGTTTTTAAGAGTCAGAATAAGAGACTTTTCAAAAGGGCATTTGCACAAAGCTAAGCTAGACTATCCCCCATAATACACGAATGTTTCAAAAAAAAATCTGATATTCAAACACAAAACATCTCAAATACAAGTTACTTGGTAAAAACATAATATAGCCACACAACACTTCATATACTCTCTACACGAGGTGGGGGAGGAAACTCCCACTTTTTGAATTCTCCAAACATTTAGATCACTACTGATTAGAAATCTGCTATGAAAACAACACAGCTAATCTATTGTTAAAAGCAGTAAAACCTTATCCCCATTTAATTATGTTTTTATTAATCTCTGTTCTTAATATTATCTAATTTCAGTACACATATGACTTCATATTCCCATAAATTGAAAAAACACTGACCGAGCTCAAATTCACTCAAGCACCAAGTTCCGACCAGGCAAGATCCTGTTGCAAGATAAACAACACGATGCGATGTAACATAATTTTGTGTGTGCGCGTGTGTGTATGTGTGAGACTGGGGCGGGAGCACAGAGAGAGCGAGCAAGCGAGAGTGCGCGCCAGTATTCGCAATGGAAAAAAATACATATGTCCAGAGTAGTTTTCAGTCCAGCGCTCACTATAATTCAGAATGGAGAAACAGATAAGACAATGAGAGCTTAATATAACAGAAATACTGACTCTTTTTTTACAGTATTCAAAACAAAACCATACATTAAAATAGTTTCACAGAATGGCCGCTTTCTTTATGAAGTTCACTTCATTAATGTTGAAGTAGCATGGCTACATCTTTATTTAAATTTTGGACCAGACCCTACTAGTCAATACACACTCTGCACTTCTCTGCAGAAAGGATCAGCACCTATTAGTTTAAAAGTAGGGCATATTTTGCCATTTTAATTTCATTTCCACTAATCTCAGGGGACGAGCCTGAACAGAAAAGAATCAGGGATAATCTAAGCACAATAACCAAATGCAAATCGCAGAAGTCCAGACAATTAGAAAAAGTCAGCTGGTAACCTGAAAAGAGAACAATAAATCATGTACTCAAAAAATAAGACTGCGGTGGATGGTAATGTGTTTATATACTGCTTCCTACTTCGTAAACTAAAATGTTCAGTGAAAAGCTGTTTTTTCCTTCAATTTCTTGTAATTAGAGCTGCCATATAATTCTTCAGTAATTATGTCACCTTTTGACGCACAAAAATAATTCCAACAGAAATCAGTCTGCATACTGAAGTCCTATATCACAGAGGAAAAAAAAAAAAAAAGAACACTATTAGATCATAGGAACCACTCATGACTTCTGTTTTACAACCAACTTCCTCCTTTCCAAACAGCAACTTAGACTGTGCTAAAACTTTTTGGAAATACAGAAAAGTTTCACCGAAGCTTTGGCAAGAAAACATTCCATAGTGAAATGTACATTAAACACATTTATAGTCAGAAGTATCAGAGGTACAGACTATGTAACTTCTATTAGGAAAACAGAATAATTGTTTAAGAAACTTTGTAAGAAAAATAAATTGTATCTTTATATTAGCTATTTCACAAGGTTTGTATTCCCTAATGCTATATGAGCACGGGAGTCTGGAAGAAACCCAAAAGTCATCAGCTCAGAGAATGCCAGGACCTCCGAAAATTCCATGGGCTGGTGGTCAAACGCAAACAGAAAGACTAACAAGAGCTAGCCACACTGGAATCCATTTCTCATCCCTGCTCCATGCTTTAGCAGGTATCAGTCACCAACTTCCTTAAAACACTCATTTTCTGTACGACACAACGTGGCTGCAAATTCAAAGCAGACTGTTTGAAGTCAAACTGGAACTTCATTTGCACCTGTTAACAGTGAAACTGCTTGAGCCTTGCTGCCCTAGTTACTTACATTATTACTACTGATTTTAAGAGAGAATGTGTTTATGTCACAAATGTTACTACTCGTATCATTCTAGCTTGCTAATTTTTATTTCTCAAAGGTTCTTCTGCTACTACTGCTGTATCTTTACAATTTGCTACACAAAAAAATATGTAATTCTGATTTAATCAGAAAACAGAAGAACTATGCTAGAGCACTGAACAAAAGATCTAATCTTTGGAGCATCCTTTCCAAGTGAGTGTAAATAAACTGTAGTAAAATGAAAAGACTTGTAATTTGGTATTTGGAATATTCTTCATAAACACCAATTTTCTGTAACATCCTTGCATATCTGATACCACCTCATGTATAATGCAGAAAATCTATTTCATTTTCATCTATTGACAGTGAATTTAATTTACTATTGCGGCTCTTTACCCAGATTATGTTATTAATTCTGCAATCAGGCTCTTTTGAATGCTTTTATTTCTTCCAAGAGTTTTCACAATTCTATATTGATTTCTTTTTTCCACTCTAGCATACCTTTCAAAATAAAGGATCGTTTTTTCTAACTTTCTAAAGAAAAGCAAAAAAGAAACAAACCTCAAAGACAACAAGCGTCAGTTCATAAGCTGTATCTTTCAACAGGAAAAATCTACATGCATCACTTGAACTTCTGACATTTAAGTATTATAAACTACATTCATTAAGGAGATGTACAACAGGTGCATTAAAATTTCCACATAAAAAATCATCATTGTAAATAGACCACAATCTCTCCATTAATAAAAAATTATCCACTTCTGCCTGACACTGAAGTTAGAGGACAGGAAAGCTAAATACTCCAGTTTTAGAGTTCTGTTTACATCTGTACCAACCGCCTTCACTATTTGGTAGAATTCAGTCATCTTGTTAAACTAGATCAAATGCAAAGCAGCTCTTATTTTTCTAACAGAAGAGAGTCGGTAACAGCTAGTCAACTCAATTCTAAATCACCAGTTATTCTTCAAAATAACAAAATCAAAACACCAAAAAAAGTGTTAGCTATGTTATTATTTTGCATTGGTTTTTAAGGAGTCCTCTAGAACAAAGTTCAATTACAGAACGCTAATTTGTTCATCTTGAGGAAAAAAAAAAAGATTATTCAATTGCAGTAGCTAAAATATCATGTATCATTATGTAAGACTCCCTCCTCAGAAATCTTACAAAGGAGAAATGCTAAATCAGGTATTTATTATTGTTATACGCAAATTATAAAAACTTCTTTATTGTGCATTAATATAAATTAATATAAAACACTCATTTCTTTATTCATCCAAAGTAATTCACTTTTATAGTAGTTTTCTTCCACCATCATGATAAACATAATATAAAGAATATCTAAAGAGCAGCACTTGTCCTCTTTACTTCACTCCAGAGCCAGTGAACAAAGCAGTGAAGCAGAAAGAAGGTACATAATGGATTTAAAGTAAATGGCCCATTCTTTAAGAGGCGGCCTCTCATTTTTACTCATTCTAACTTAATTGTCATTACAATGTCTGGAAACTTCAAACGAACAATTATTTTTACGCCAGCTGTCGTTGGTTCCTTAAAGCTAGATTTTATTTTTTTAAACTAAAAAACAAAGCAATCAAAATGTTTATGAAAATATCCTTTTGCAGAAACACTGTAAACATCTTTAAATATATTTCAAGCAGTTAGTGCCCAGTCCATTCCATACAACAAGACAGACAGAACATTTATATTCACTGTTGCACTTTGTAACACACTTTTCTGAGAAATGCTGCTTCCAGCTGCACTGGAAGCTTAGTCGTCCATATATACGAAACAGACTGACAAGTACATATATCCCTTGGGATTTAAAAATAAAGAATTGGCTAATTTTTGCACCTACCTGGGTAAAAATCTTTGGATTTAGACAGCTTGATGGTGGCCCCAGTCTCTTTCTGCAACTGAACAATTGTCTGTCCTCCCTTCCCAATTATAGATCCAGCAGCATAACTAGGTATGAGGACCTTTAGAAAATACTGGCCATCCTCTGAAAAATTGAGATATGTATGGTTAATATGGTTTACAAACTTCGACTTTTTTCCTCCCCAGACCCACAAATAAACAAAATGTTACATCTTTAAACTCGCCTAGTAATTTATGCATTTACATCTAACCAGTTGCGTCATTCTACATGTTTAGACTATGCCTTTGACATTTTCAAATACGTACGTTTATTCTGAGCAAATTAAAGAATCCACATAGATCCCCTAATTCCGTAGAAGAATAAGAATAAAATCCACAATTATATTTCAAAGGTGGATTTTTTCCCCCCCCAATGGTAACCACAGCAGGCAGAAATGATCGGACCCCTTTTAAAAAAAAAATAAAGCCCTGCACGAAAACGTGCCTAGTGACAACTACAACCTTGCTTGAAAATACTGCAAAAGAAATGCCAAAACTAAGAAGGAATGAATTGTAAATTCTGATGGGCTATTTGTTTGTCATTAGCAAACACATGAGAATAGCAATTAGCTATTGCCTGCATTCTTCTTAAGTGAGCAAAACGACTACTCTGCTACCAAATAACCCACCCAAAATGTGGGGTTTTATTCCAAGCATTTCAGCCACTGCCAAGAAAACAACTCAACATGGTGAGGATGGAATCACTTGCCTAAGTAATCCTGATGTATTCCTTTAGCACTTCTTAAGCGACAATGATCTCTTTTAAGCTCATTAATTAAAGGACATTAAGAAGAATTTTTCCCAATTGATCAAAAGCCTAAGTCACTTATTTTAAATACACTTAAAAGGTGACGAGATAGACAATGCCAGTCCTCTACCCACCACCAGCGTTAAAGCACACAATCGGAACAGGAAAAAAATATATATAATGAATGGAGGGGAAAAAAAGAAAAAAAGGATTCCCAGTCTGATTCGGCAACGGCACAACTGCCTGTACCCTCACCCCACTGCTAAATCCAGCTACACTGAAGTCTAAGGACCTTCTGTAACCGGCTCTGAAAAAGTGCAAGACAATAAGGGTCCGCTGGTTCCCCAGACTTAGGCTCTCCCCAGCAATTAAGGCAACGTCCCATTGGCACGGATATCAAGATTTTCAGCGTGAAACCTGTTCCACGAAGTTGAATTTCATTCCCCACCCCCCACCCCAAGCAGAACGATCGATGCCAGTTCACCTCACTTCTCACACCCGAGACCACAAGCGTCCCCAGAAGTGCCTGTGTGTGACAGCCGTGCCCGGCCGTGTGAGCAGAGCTGGCTGAACCAGGCAGCGCCTACAGCCAGACCGCGGCTCTCAACACCGGGCAAATCAATTCACCTCTGCCTCGGTGCATTGTTACGACGACTCCAGTGCAAACGGGCAGAGGAGATGCTGGTCCCGTTATAACTCATCTCCTCCAGGAAGAAGAGCAGGATGTTAACTCGCGAGTCCCCGCGGCCGGGAGGCGACTCCCCCCCCCCCCCCCCCCCCCCCCCCCCCCCCCCCCCCCCACCGCACCCCCA
>VYXH01011444.1:349-43770 GCA_013397275.1 Burhinus bistriatus | reverse complement strand
GTGGGCGGGCGCCGGGGGATTGTCTGCTTTTATAAGCATTTTCGCTGTGCTCTCTGCTATTTAATTGACTTTGAAAAAATTTCTCGAACCGATATAACCGCAGCGGTAGTGGTCAGTAGTAGAGCATCAATTCTGTACAAAATTTAGAAACGTGTGTTTATTGCATTAGACCATGCTCTGTTCTAAATTCGTATTGACATGTATGTGTGCAGAATGGCTGCTGCCGTGATTCCTCTTACTATGCAAGCTTAAAACCTGGCTGTTTGGGGATGAAATCCAATTTCCATTCTAAGCTCCCTGGGAGATTCAGCCCTAGTTTTAGTAATCACTCACCCTTAATTCTGCCCCAAACAATTTTTAGTACTTAAAATACAGATTTCATGTATAATATATAATGCAGCACATCACCTCTACTCCTAAGTTATAAGCCAGATACCTAATGCATTATAGGATATTAAAACGGGGACACTTTAATATGTAAACAGGCTCCTGCCTGAAAGCATTCACAGATGAAGAACTTGATCCAGCACTGTACATAGGAAACTTTCAATGACTTCTTTGGGAATTGCGTCCCAGGAATGCGATATCAAGCCTCCTCACAGGCAGATGAAATAGATGCGGCAGATTCAGTAACAATTTGATAGCATATATGGTCTGAAAAATGATTGTGTAAAAATGGAACTTTCTTACTCATCATATACCCTTTGTATCTAAGCTACTCTGACTCATAATTGCTTAGTTTACTGACTGAAATAAAATTTTAGGCTTCTGTTACCTTGGCAGTTGCTGACACAATTATGGTACAGCAAGCTGGGGACTGGTTCTAGCTCTTCCATTTTCTTTACTAAGTTCCAGTTGAAGAATTTTAATTAGTATTTGAGCCAGAAAGAGCACAGCATGACTTCAGAATCTCAGGTCCAGTTTGTAGGGTCATCGGTCCTAGGAGGCCCCTTTTTATTTGTAAACTAAGCAAATGACTTATAGAAAATATTGAGGACAAAAATAAAAAACCCACAATCTTCGAATGAAGCCATCTTGAGTCAATTTCCGCAGTGGAACTGGATAAATTATAACACTGCTCCCTTTATCTCACTGAGTATGTCCCATTCATCTGTAGTAACATAGAATCAAACAATTCTCTTGTTTCAAGACCACATCTGTTTTACTGTGCCCCCCGCACCAATTTTAATTATGTGGCAGATCTGATTGGATTCAGCACCTGCAAGCCTTCCCTTTGGGAGCTCCAATTAGCTTATAAAGCATTTACTTGATTGCATTCTTTAAACAAAAGTATTGTTTCATCCTAACAACAGGAATATTAAAGTGTAGAATAAAAAAGGGTTTTAACATGATAAGCAGAGCGTATGTTGTTTGTGTATCTATCTTCCATAAGCTTAGAGGAAAAAGTGGTAATCCTGAAACCTAATTTCCTCAGACTCAGCAGATGTCTGTCCTGCGTTAGTCTGTTTCTTTACCAACAGCTGTTTCACAAGTGCCTCCCCTTGTCTCTACAGAATGCCTTTTGTTTAATAATTTCCCGATATGTTATCTCCCAGTCCCACTAAGACAGGCATTTGCAACTTTTCTGGTACCTATGAGTAGGGTTTTTATAGTTTAACAGACAGGTTCAGCTTTGAAGAATTTAGCTAAAACTATATAACTAGTCTCTCAGCTAGTTTCTTAGTAGCAGTTCTACTTAACTAAGCAAATTGCTGCATATAATAAACATTTTAACACTTACTGTCTTAATAAAAGTATTATTACAAATATGGTTCAGCATATGCTTATTTTTTCTTATTTCATTGCTTGGAGTGGTAATAATTGAGGTCTAGGGGGGCATATCGCATAAAGTGCATCCCTCTAGTGGTAGAGGTCATGGGGAGTTTAAAGCAAGCAGTGTTTTTGTCGTGGGTGGGGGGCAATGAAATAGCTTTTAGCAAAATGCAAGCAACCTGAAGCACAAGTGAAAATAGTTGTGGAGGCCTGCTCCTTGCTCCCACTGTCGTGATTTCTATGGAGAAAGGACCAATGGGAAAATAAAAAAGTCTGTATCAGCAGAGTTTCCCTCTTTTTCCAAATCCGTAATCTGTTGCTCAGCTTTTGTTTTTCAGCCAGCTCTAGACTGGCATATCTAACCAGAGGTTGTTCAAGCTGTTGTGGGATCTTGATTCTCTTTCTGTTTCTTTCAGTCATGTCCTACCAGCTAGTGTATTCTATAACTTCAGTAAGAGTTAGTTCAGTGATAGTGTGGAATACAAATTCAATTTACCAGCCTTATTTCTAAAAATGCTCTTGGCTGGCGGAGGTGTGGATGGTAGCGTTCAAACTGATCTCTCCCACAGACTTGAGAGCTGTGCTTAGAAATGAAAGGCATTAGAAAGAGAAATAAACCAAAGCAATTAAGCATGTATTGTAACAAATAGAAATCTGCAGAATAACTGAGGTAAAGTTTTAATAAACATCACCTAATCTCCTAAAGTTCACTTTGTGGAACAAGGCTCAACCTCCCGTTTCTGGTAGTGGTGATGGATATTTCTCCTCTGGCTAAGAGAATGAACAGTTTGTTTTTCCCCTTATGGGAAATATGACAGAGCCCAATAATCATTAGATGAAAAATGATACCTCTTAAACATCCTGGCTAGGTAAAAGAAAACAGATACAGTCTTTGATCAAAATGATGCCGCTGCTATTGGTAGTTTTTCATTACTGAACAATTGCTGTGATTCCTGGTAAGCTTTGGCTCCACTAAAATTATAGTTAGTGATGAACCCAGAAGTCACTTGCAAGTCTTTAACTTCCGCCTTCTGTTTATGAAACTTTTTTCCTCCAATAATCTATCAGTTAAACTATTATTATTGTTGATTAAATTATCCATTTGTTGCTTGTTTAAATACTGCAGAGGTTTTTCACCAGTAAAAAAAATTTACGTTTCATAGAACTTCTCTAAGATTGCAGCAATATTAATCTTAGGAAAATCAAACCCAGGGTTTGGAAAAAAAAGCTAAACATGTATTAGACAGAAAGTGGCCTGATTATCTGTTTTCCCATATTTATATTCCTTTTAATTGTCTTCACCTACATTGTATGCACTGCCAAACTAAAAGCCAAGTGTTTATAGTTGCCCTCCTCACAGAAAAGAGCATGGACAACTGCTAAACCCTTTCATATTGTAGACCATTACTGCGTAGTAGCTTTCTTTTTCCAGTAAACTGAAGATGGTAATTTAAAATTGGTAATAATTTGACCATAGTGGCCAAAAAATTTGACTATAGTGGCCAAAACTCCCTTTCTAGTGGTGGAATGAGAAAGTGTGTGTAGGAAATCAATGTCCATTTCTGCTGTCTTGGCAGAGGGATCACCTGCCTCCTCCTATTCCCACAATGTTCATCAAAATTTGCAAAGGCCTTTTTGGACTTTTATTCAGGAATACAGAAATGAATTGCTCCCAGTTCTTCACTCCTGAATCTGTAGATCAGGTTTATATGCTGTTCTTGTGTTCTTTATATCTTGGGGTTACCTGAGGACCTATCCAGATCTCAGTGTGAAAAACAAGGTCGCCTCAGGACAAGTTCATTTTTCGTCCCTCCCAAGGAATTGACTATGTGGATCAGGGCATGATCCATGAAACTCAAGTGGCTGGACACTTACCCCCAAAAGGCATCTCCATGGTGATCTTTCTGTACAGTAATTTAAAAGACCTTTTATTTCTCAGAGTGAAAGAAATTGAAGACTTGATTTCAATTGCCTTCCAATAACAGTAGTATTTTCGTGGGGTTTTTTGGGGGGTTGTTTTTTTGAGGGGTTGGTTTTTTTGTCTTTTTAATAGGAAAACAGATAATTCAGGGATTAAACTGGTACAAACTAGGAGTAATTCCGTTGTAATGAAACAATGATGAAATATAGTATGTGAGAAAGAGCAGGATCACCTTGTGTAGCTTATGTCAGTTTACGGTGTTACTGATTCTGTGCCTCAGCACTGTCTTACAAAAGAACATCGGTGAAGCATCTCTTCTACAAACTGAATTCAGCCAGCTATCACTCCAGATGCTTCAGGATGTATTCCTCTACCAGTATGGTGAACAGGGTATTTTTCAAGGAATCAGCATACCTGTTTCCAATCTCTGTTATTATAATTGCTCTAGCAGTATCACTACTTTGTGTCTCATTTTTCCCACCCACCACCAACTGTCTTACTTTGAAATTTTGGCACATTAGGATAAATGAAATATGAAAAAAGAGACACTAACAGCAAAATTAGTTTCTCTCATTCTGTTGTCAAGCCTGGTCCCCTTCCTGTGAACTGAAAGACCTGGAACAATGTAGCACCCCTTAAGTGGTCGTAAGGACGTCTCTGCTAGAGCTCAGTCGTTCCGTCAAAGAATCTAATACAGTCTTGGTTGTTCTCATAAATTAAAACTAGTAAAAACAGGTTGTACTTTTACATGTAGTCTTAGAATATATGACCTTATTCAGGACTTTTGAAGCCTGGAAGTTTGTTATAGTTGAGCTGACAAATGAGTTATTTTAGTGGAGAAGATCAGAAATCTTGCTGGAAAAGGAATGGAAAGGGGGCAAGTAAACCTGTTGCACAGGGGACAAAGGAAAAACAAGAATGAGACAATGTAGGCAAAGGTACAGATTTTTCTGGGCTAACCACGATTTATGTTAAACTATGTAGCAAAATTTGAGTTGCTCTGCTCTTTATGCTCACCGCCAAAACGTATACTGCTTGAGATCATGAAAGACAAATATATCCTAGTAAAATTATACTAGTAAACTCTCCTACTGTTAACCACCAAAAAACCCCACTTTTTTCCAGTATTTGTAATCAATTTTCCAAATAATAAGCAAAAGTCATTTTTACAAGTATAATACTATTGTAATGGTAGGGTTTTTGTCAATGGAAAGGTAATAAAAATCAGATCTGTGATATTATTGCAATAGTAATAGTTCCTAGTAGAGATGTAGAGATCTTTAAAAATACTTTCTAAGGGTTTGACATATAAAAATGTATATGCCAGTAGATTACAAATTAATTTTCAGCACAGCAAGATTTCAAGCAATAGTTATTACATTTAAGAATACAAAGTTACACTGAGAACTTCAACTGATCTTCCCTAGATTTTAGCAAATGCCTTGGAGTTTGTTCTTGAAGAAATTATTTTACTTCACCAACAAAAATTAAAGATTCCAGTGCTTTATATTTCTACCCATTTGAAATAAATTACTACAAAATACCCCTGCATTGGAAAGTCTCCTGGTGGGGGAGGGTAAACATATAAAACTTACTGTCAGGATAAATTGGCCAGAATGATTTGGCACATATCCTCAGAGTTTGCCATGAAAACATGTATCTGTGTGTCAGCTGCACACAAAGGCTATCTGGCCCCAGAAAAAGCATGGGGATTAGACATAATGCTGCCTCTTTGAGACAAAGGGTATTCCTCAGAGTAGTGAGGTTAAAACAGACAGGGCATCTGTAGTATGAGTCCATCTAAATTATTTAGTTACCATTTTGAGCCAGAAGGAAGTGGTGGCAGATTATTCATTAATTTGGGGGTTTATTCATCTTGTTATTTTGTTTCAGTGACAGCAGCACTGGAAAAATATGACACCATTTTTGCTTTAATCACTTATATAGAATCACTTTTTTATTTTAATGCTAGTTGCAAAATATAACTGATTTCAATTTATATTTCACTAAGACTTGTATCATGAAGTTGCTATGTATGTTTGTAAGCGGGTGCATGACTTTCAAATTCAAAGAAAGTGAATGGAACAGCTCATATGCACAAAGTACAGCATCTGTTTGTCTACCTTGCTGAATTAATGCTTCATTTGTTTTCAATTCAATGGGAGAGAGCTGCATTGCTTCAGTATTGCAGATTTAGGCCACCAAATCTCATCCAAGCATACAGTAAGTCAATGGAAATCTTTCTGCTGCAGCCCTGATAACCTTTCTGAATATGTGGACTTTTAAACATTTTTCAGAGAAGTGAATTGCTTTAAATGTTTCACATGCGTATATTATATTTAGAAACTTTTTTTTTTTTCTTTTTTAAACCATTCAGATAGAAGGTAGAAGTCCATGGACCTACTGGATGAAAACAGTTCTCTTGACTTCAAGGGGTTTTAAGTCATTCTGTATGAAATACTTAAAGAAAAAAATAGTGGGGAGAGGAAGGAAACTATATAAATGATATTAACATAAACTGCAAAGCATTCACACAATAAGAGAGATTCTCTTCATATTCTACTGAGGGGCAATTTGAATTAATTTTGCATAGAAATATTTAGGGATATGTAACAGGAATATATATAAAGAGTATTTAGGAATATATAATTTATCATTTCTAATAAATTATATATAAACAAAATAACAGCTGGTATATAATTTAAAATTTGGCAGTTACAAAAGTGAAAACTAAAGACATACTTTCCAATAATTAAAAATCACAAGTTAAGGTAAAAAATTTTTATGTTTATTATCAGCATTTTTTATGTTGACAATAAACATACAAATATGATGTTATACAAAATTACACATTATATATATATTTAAAAGCCTGATTACATTTCTTGTAAATTTTCTGTGGAGTATTTTGTTTGTAATATTTTAGCCAAGTAGGAAGACTCCTGTTTCAAAACTTTTAAATATTTGCATTCTTGTTGTTCTTATTTTCATTTAGAGGTTTAAGCTCTTTGCTCTGGAACAGAAAAATTCATATGTTGAAACAGTAAAAATAAAATTACTGCAGAACTGAGTCATTGCAAGTGAGATGAATGCCCATAAAAAAGTACAAATCACAAAAAAACCACAAACAGGATCATTGTGTGTATTAGCAACAATGCTTACAGATTCATCATGGCTCACAACAAAGGTATTCATAAGTGGACCTCCTGCCTCTGTCACATGCTGTCATTGCTTTGGATTGACTGCTGTTAGATCCCTGTAATCCCGAGCCCTGGGATCTTGTCCTACATGTTTACCCCACTTGGTATGCCTGTTAGTAAGTATTTAAAATGGAAATGAACTCTAATCTTTGTATGTGTTTATAACAAAGGGTTTTAATCCCTTAAACCCCATATTTAACATGTTGGGGGTTTTTAAATAAAGTTTATAAAAAGCTGTGTTCAGTATGATAGCTTATATTTGCCAGTTTAGCCAGTCAAGTTTGGTTAATGCCTGGCATTTCTTAACTCAATAGGGTGTCATGGCAGCGATATTATGGAACACGTTCATGGATGAGGAGAAGCACAGAGTAACAACAGCCACCAGGCTAAAATGGCATGTTTGTAACAGAAAGTCTTGGCAACTTTCATATCTGTAATGCACTTGTAATATAGAAAATAGAAGAAAATTTCATAGTTTAGAAGACTGATGTGACATATAGAAATAGTATATGACTGCCATCAACTTGTGAGGTTATGTTGTTATGTAGATACTATGTAGAGATTAAAAAACAAGTATTGTCCAATTAAGAAAAAGTTCATTAAAACTATCATATCCCATCCCACCTGAAAGCTCACTGTTGCCAACTGATTAAAAATAATGTACTGAAGCTAGAATTCCATCTCTTCCATCTTTGCCTCTCCCATATTTGTTTATGCCAAATGATATGTGAAATAAACCACTTTAAGGAGCTTTACCTAAGCAAAGGCAATAACAATGAGAACTTTCTCCACTGCTGAAAGGCAGAGCATATGGAGACTGACTATTTTAGCTAATAAAATGCCTAAAGCTTGATGGAGAAAATGTTTCCTGGATAATAAACTACAAAATAGAATTAGAATATATTCACCTCATCTAGATTTCATGAGTTGGACAGCATTTATTTTCTACAAATAATGAGACATATTCAGTTCTGTTGAAATTCAATAGCCATAGAAACAAAGTTCCCGTAAATTGGGTAAAGCAAATACAAGGATATAGCACAGCACAATTTATTTTTTTTCTGACGTGATTATAAAGAGAGAAAATCCTTAATATATACATATGTATTGAAAGAGCAATAAATACTCAAACAGACTTTGAAACTTGTCATCAAGGCAGTATAATATTACTTCATTTTTCCATTCTATGCATTGAAATATGTATTACTTTAAAATATTTTCTAGAGATTTCTCTATACACAGATATAGGCCTATAGATAAAATTAATTACAAACAACATATTCAGCTGTAATCCCTGGAGCTGAAAAGTTGCAAGAGTTAATTTTAAAATACACTGAATTAGCATAACTACTGGGAAAAGTAGTGTAAAACACTGCCAATATAAAATTGTTTCTTACTTTATTTGAAGGTGGTAACAAAATCACCTATTTATTTAAGAGTTCTAATCCTCACTCTTATAAGAAATTTCGTATTTGCAGTTTCTTGTACCCAGTACAAATCTTGTGGCATGTAGGATCTTTGTGAAAATCACTGCTATTTTCATGTTATGATTGTTATCAATAAATATTTATACAACGTTAACTCAGATTGGCCTTTCCTCTACAAAGGATGCTGAGATGTAAGGTAGTCATGATATATCAACTATCAAGAAAACTGCAGATGTAGCTAATGTGGTCAGTTAAGTCTTATTTCTTTCAAGAGTGACAAACTCGCATGGGAGAATTACAAAAATAGAATCATAGAATATCTTGAGTTGGAAGGGACCCATAAAGATAATCAAGTCCAACTCCCTGCTCCTCACAAGACTACCTAAAACAAAACCATAGGACTAAGACCATCGTCCAGACGCTTCTTCAACTCTGACAGTCTTGGTGCCATGACAACTTCACTGGAGATCCTGTTCCAGTGACCGACCACCTTCTCAGTGAAGAACCTTTTCCTAATTTTCAATCTGAACTTCCTCTGACGCAGCTTCCTTCCATTTCCTCATGTCCTATTGCTGGTCACTGGAGAAAGGAAATCAGCACCTCCCCCTCTGCTGCCCCCCATTGAGAAAGTTGTAGACTGCAATGAGGTCACCCCTCAGCCTTCTCTTCTCCAAGCTGAACAAACCAAGTGATCTCAGCTACTCCTCATAAGTCTTCCCCTAAAAAACCTTTCACCACCTTGCTCACCCTCCTCTGGACACTCTAATAGTTTGTTGTCCTTCTTATATTAAGGATAATAATATAAGTGTGAAATCACTAGAGCTAATCTGTACAGTGGTGTGATACAATAAGGATGTTTTTTCTTAGGATCCTAATGGAACAGCTAACTCCATCTGGATAGAACCTTACTCCGGGCATAATTTCATTGACTTCAGTAGGCTGTGGTTAAGGAAATGGATCTTCCAGTTATGGAAAATGTTTTAAATTTATAAAACTTATAATTCTAGTCTAGTAAAACCAGTTTCAATACATTCCAGTCTACTTTATCCATTTCAGGATGATTTACTCCTGGAACCAAAGGTGATTTGATGAATATGCCAGTCAACCCTGTCTATCAGTAACAAAACCGCTTTTAATATCTGTCATCTAATGTGCCACGTTGTTCTCCAAGTTCAAATAACAGACTGGTATGTTAAGAATGCATCACGCATAAGAAAAAGTACACAAAAGTTGATATTTTTTTATTAGAACGTTAAAGTTCTAATCTAACATCATGCACAATCAGTAAAGCTAAGTTTTCAAAGCAGAACACGCATGAGTTAAAATTCTTAAAACAAAAATATCTTGGCTTAGTTGCACATATATTTCATTTTAAAGTAAAAGTGTTAACAAAAATGGGTCTATAATAAGCTCTACTTTTAAAGTTTAGATAAGTGTACATGGCAATAGAATTGTATTTCCAGCCTACTTTACTGTTTACTCTAAACACCTCCCCCCCAATTATTTTATTGTGCTTTTTGAAGAATTTACCATTTTATGAAGGTAAAACATCTGGTAAGAGTTTTAACAATTTAAGAAAACACACATAAGATGATGATGCTAGAAAATGAATATGTTAAAGCTTTATTCAATTGTTAGTATCTTACTGTACTAGTGATAATGTAGGCAGCAATCACATGTAGTCCAGCGAAATTCAAAGATACTATTCTTTATCAAAGTCTGAAAGATTTGGCTTAGTTATGCAAATGCTCATTCACTTGAGTGTCTTTATTCATATACATGATCATATTCAACACAATTTTTCGCAAACAATCCAAACACTGAATTGCTGCAAAAAGCATATCTTCTGTTTTCTTGTGCTTTTCCACAATTTTCTATACAGGAAAAAATTCCAAAGAAATTCTATTCACACTTTAGTATTATGTAAAGCAACAAATGTCTGCAAACATTTTGGTGTCTGTGTTCCTATTTCTACAACAACATACATTATTGTTAATCATAATAATCTGAAACTTCATTGTTCTTGAAATAGCAGTTTCTTGAGCAGTTTTGTTATACTTACATTAATATAACTTTGCTGACATTTAGAAAATATTGATAACTCAAACTTTTGTATATGTCAAGTCTGACTGAAAATATTGTCTTAATTATGTTTTGGACTGCATGGGTAAAGTAGTCATTATTACATCATCATACTGTGGGGGAACTGGGTTGCACTATCTCCAAAGACTATGGATTACTTAAAAATGGTTGAAAACCATTCCTCTCTTCATTACAATTGTCATATTAGTGAAAGAAAACAGTCAGCTTTCTAGGAACATTTTATTTATTTAGAGCGTCTAAGATTTCCCAGGACAATATGTCATATAATCAAACAATAATGCTTGGCATGATAGATTCTGCAACACTGCATTATATTCTGTGGAAATTCATTTATGAAAAAATGAACTATGCCATTGTTATTCAGTGTCGTCTAGATATCTCAATAAAACATAAGGTGAAAGCAGGCATTGGTCATGGAAGTCTGAACTGTATTTTGTTGTGATTGTTTTCACTATTCAATTTGATGAAATGAACATTCAGTGTAAATCTGACAATCTGAGAACAAAGTTAAAAATTGTAATTATTTTATGAAATTAAAGAAACATTTCATCTTTATATGGTGAATTGCAGAGTTATATTAAAAAGTCTTTAAAGATTTGAATTGCATGTAAATGTTCAAAGCCTTCAAAATAAAAAAAATCTATTAAAATACAAGTGTGTCTATATGTATGTGCATATATGTGTGTTTATACATGTGTACACACAAATAAAACACACGCACATGAATGACGTACACATATCATACATTGTGTACGTATGTATATATGTATATGTTTATGCATGCATTCATACATAAAATCACGCAGCAGTTTTGAGCCCTCTAGTGGTAAGAAATTTCGTAGTTAAGAAACCATCTAATCGAAGTATATCCACTTAAAAGACAAGTGTCTAAACTCTTCAACACTATTATGCTTTCGTATAGGTTCAGAGTGGCTCCCTGCTGTTGATGTGGGTCTGTAGATAGAAGTGTTAATAAAACCAGAGATCTGCAAATTAATTTATTTTTTCCGGCATGGTAACTTTATTGCCTTTTCTCAGTTGAAAATACATCTCTTCTGTGTTCTTTTGACTCATTGATGATAATTTGTGATATTTCTTTAAAAAACAACAAACCCCTGACATGAATGCTATTAAATAAATGTAGAATTTTTTCAAACATAGCATTCTCACATTATATACTTCCACAAGTAAGTACTACAGGGGGAGGAGAAGAAAAATCTGCATTTCAAATTGGGAAAGGATTCATCACATATAACTTCAGCCATCTAAAAGCTGGGTTTCTACATGAAGCTGGTTGGTTGCGCTGACCCTGCTGTCACTGGAGGCAAATATGACTGAATGAGTTGCTTTCTAAAGGCAGCTGGAAGAGAGCTGTAAGATAGGTGAAATCTTTATGGATGCAAGTTTCTCTCCATTTGTCAAGGAGACCTGGCTAAATAACTTAGAATCAATGTTTTCCTTTTAGAAAGATGAAAAAAATAAATTATATAAATAGCCTAGATCTGAACAAGATTAAATAACACAATAATAAATACTGTTATTTATAACAATACTTATAACATTTAATACATATTCGAAGATAACAATATAATAATACTGCATATGTATACTATAATAACATATTAATAAATAAATAACATAAATCTCAGGTTAACTTACTACATGGGGAAACCATTCTGCGAAATTACTACTATTCTGGGGAAACCCCAGAATAACATTCAGAAGTGTTTTGCCCCGTGCAGAATGATTTGATGGGCTCCAGAGATCACACTTGCTTTAATTTTCCTCCTGAACTCAGTTTAAACATTTGGTCTGGATGACCATCCATGCCTTAGACCTTATGAATCCTGCAGATGACCTATTTCTTCAAAGATTAACACTTTAATCAGAACCTTGTCCCTGCAGGAACAAGGGAGCACTACTACGCACAAATGGTAGGATTTCTAAGCTCCTTTTACAAGGCAATCTCACTGGGAGGACCTCAACTATGGTATTTATTCCCTCTGTCCACGGTCCTATAATCATGGAACTTGTTGACTGTCAAGAATAGTAACAGTTTAATTGACCAGGGCTTTTAATAAGGGTGAATATCAGTATTTCTGGAATTATTTAATTAAAAACATACTATAGTAATTTATGAATGTAATTGGTTATGTGCCAAGAGCTTAGGACAGGAAAATTATGTAAGTCATAAGCCATTAATTCTCATTTTTAATAATACAGCAAAAATTTTGCTTCCAGTGTATTAGAGCAATTTAAATATATTATTATTCAATTGTCTGTTTGTTTATTTTTAATGTCTATCAAAATTCCATGCATACATGATACAGAAATGAACTCCTAAAAGGAATATTTTCATTGGATGCATGTAAAATTTGCACAGGTTGAATTTTTTTTACAAGATTATCTGGGTAAAGCATGAAAGAGGGAAGGTAAGTTTTGTGTGTGATAACAGTCCACCTCAGGCAGGTGATTTCATAACAGTGAAAAAAATTCCTTTGGAGAATAACACTGAACGATATTATGTGACTTGAAATGTTAAGGAACAAATACATTTTTCATTACGGCACTGTACTTTTCTTCTCTAGAAATCCATTTTCTAGTAGAAATAAAATAGTCAGGAAACTAGTACAATTTATCTGTGTTCTGTTTGGGATAAACACATATTAAATTTATAGTTGACAAAATCAAATGTTATTGCTTAGTTATGAAATCACAGAATCACAGAATCAGAGGGCTTAGAAGGGACCTCTGGAGATCATCTAGTCCAACCCCCCCTACCAGAGCAGGGTCACCTAGAGCAGGTTGCACAGGATGGCATCCAGGTGGGTTTTGAATGTCTCCAGAGTCGGAGGCTCCACCACCTCTCTGGGCAGCCTGTTACCAGTGCTCTGCCACCCTCAAAGGAAAGAAGTTCCTCCTCATGTTCAGATGGAACTTGCCATGTTCAAGTTTGTGCTCATTACCTCTTGTCCTGTCACTGGGCCCCGCTGAGAAAAGACTGGTCCCATCCTCCTGGCACTCTCCCTTTAAGTATTTGTAAGCGTTGTTGAGATCCCCCCTCAGCCTTCTCTTCTCCAGACTAAAAAGACCCAAGTCCCTCAGCCTTTCCTCACAAGAAAGATGTTCCAGTCCCCTAATCATCTTTGTAGCCCTCTGCTCTACCCTCTCCAGCAGTTCCCTGTCCTTCTTGAACTGGGGAGCCCAGAACTGGACACAGTACTCCAGATGCGGCCTCACCAGGGCAGAGTAGAGGGGGAGGATAACTTCCTGCAACCTGCTTGCCACACACCCCTTGATGCACCCCAGGATGCCATTGGCCTTCTTGGCCATGAGGGCACATCGCTGGCTCATGGTCATCCTGTTGTCCACCAGGACTCCCCGGTCCCTTTCCACAGACCTGCAATATTTATAAAAGGAGTATATGATGTCTGGATAAAAGTGTTTGTAGACAATATTAATTTTCTTCAAGAAGGCATAGCGATTGCTTTAGCATGGCTAGAATATATTGATAAGGAGGTTTCATGGGGTGCTTAAACTATCAGGAGTTCTTGGTTCAAAAGGATTGTTGAATGCAGCCTGATGAAAGAGGATATTAAATTTAAAGACTGCTAGTGTGAAGTCATCAAATCAAGTTGTACTTCCAGACTGCCTTTTTGCAGCTGACATCACTATCATCTTTCCTGCATCTTGCAGGTGTTGCATCAGGTCTACAGCAGACCAAGGTATCATCCATTGATGTGTCACAGGGGACAAGAATCTGCCTGTGTGGACGATCACACTTCATGGGCCATCCAAAATAAAACAATTTTAACATCTTAAATAGCTAGCTTAAAAAACCTGCCACTAAATAACTATAGTTAAGTGTATAAACAGTGTACACTAGAGAAAAAAGACAAAGACTTATGAAAATTCAGTTTTCATCTCCAGCCTTTAATATGTACCACATACCTCATAAAGTTTCAGTCAAATGTTTAAAAGACATATTCAGGGCAACAGCTAAACAAAGCTTTCCACACAAGGTTGAATAATTAAGGGCAGTCTTCCTGTGGCCCTATGACTTAGGTAGCAGGTGCTTGGGTAGGTCTTCAACAATATCCCCCTTTTTCTCCCTTTGTTTGGAAACAAATACAAAGGCAAGAATGCAATTGAGCAGTAGATTGTCTCTGCTGTCTGATGTCATAACTGTTGTCCAATAAGGCTAGCAAGGTAACAGCAGAAACATCAGTTTTTATGAGGTAGAACGTAAGTTTCATAGAGTCTCTATTGCATCTACTATTAAATGGGGTCAAGAGTTGATCTGAAGAAGGGCTTGAACTGAATGCATTTCAAAGAGATTGCCAATATGCTTCTCTTTTATAAGAACTTATATGATAGTATGAAGAATCATAAATGATACAAAGCACCTTGCTTCATGATCCAAAAAAAATCACTGTCTAAGATTAGGAGAGGATTCCTTTGTGGATATTGCCTTATTATAAGATAGCTGCACCTTCCTGAAGACACTGGTTCTTCATTACCAACAGCTGGATAATAGTTTTGGTGGACTGCTCTTCAGTTATGCTATTTCAATTTCTGCATATGTCACTAAAGGCCAGGAGAGATCATCTAAGGTTCAGAAAGAAAAAGAGAAAAAGGTTCCCAGATAAAAATGTACTTCTGCATTGCCACTGAATTCCAGTGTCATACCTATAGGTTTCTTTCTTTGACATTTGAGAACTGAGTTGTGAGACCTTTTTTTAAAGAAACTTTTTTGTAATTTACTTACAGATGTGCAGAAGTAATCCTGTCACAACAGAGGGAAAGCTTATAAAAAGATATTTAAAAACTTTATCACTAAAAAACCAGTGAAGAACATCTTGTGTGGTGTAATCTGAAAATATTTCTGCTTACCTTCTTATTAAAATAAGTCCATATGCACATATTTATTCCTAATGATGCAGATTGCTTATCCATTTGCTTTACATGTTTTAATATGCTTTATATATGTCAAAAAATTATAATTAGATCATCTAGCTTGACATCACAGCTCATCAAATTTTGCACTCTATTTTCTCAGACTAAGACAAAAGCCCTCACAGATGTATCCTGAGTAAAAAATTAGAAAGCACCCAGCTTCCTGAAGGAAAAATAATCAATCGTGCTAGGTATGACTAGGTGAACTGTATCCATGATTAGCAGGAAAACGAAACTCCACAGTGTTCTGCAAAGCAAGCTGGGAAGAAATTTTTGCAAACTGAAGTCAAGACACCAATGAGTTTCAGTTCTTTCTCACGGTGTGGTATCTGTGGTCCTTTCTCTAACCATGTCCCATTCTGTGCCCTAGAGGAGAGGAAAAATCAAGAGTCTGTGACCACAATATTAGTGCAGATATACATCAAGTGAAATAAAACAGGCAATTATTTTAAGGCCTGAAGTATGAGATGTTGTACATACTGCACTACTCTGAGGTGCAAAGATGAGATTGTGGACAGCGATCAAGTCTTCTATAACTTTAAATTTCTCTACTTCTCCTCCCAAACCCCAAAATGTGAGGGGACCGAGTCTTATCCTCACAGACCAGAAAGGACATTATAATTATTCAGTATGGCCTTCTATGCTCCCTGATAGTAGAATGTCTTCCACAGGTTAAATGGAAGTGCATCTAATTTTGTTTTAAGGGAACCATGACCCTTTCAGGTCTCCCAATAATATGTATTATTTCTAGAATTATCTTAACTTTGATTCCCAGTAATTAGCTTGTGTTCCATTTCTGAGAGCAAGATCAAAAAGCTCTGTGCTGTCAGATATAATTCCCATGTTTAAATACTTATTTATCAATCCATCCCTTAAACTTCCTTTCAATATACCACATAAATTTAATTACTTACATCTCAACCATAATGCAAGATTCTCAGCTATGTGATTTTGGGTTTGGGAGGGTTGGGTTTTGGGTTTGGGTTTTTTTGGCATATTCTCTCCAGCATTTCTCACCTCCATTCCCCTTTATTATCCATTCAAAGATTTTGCTAGCGCTCTTTTCACAGAAGCATACAGAACTCAAGTTGAGGATATAATCTATGATAATACTTAAATCCTAGTTTTAGTCATTGTTTTTTTAAGACAGCTTCTGCCATTCTGTAGATATAAACTGCTTTCTTGAATTCAAAATGTATTCCTCTTCATTTGGCTGTATTAAATCAATTTTTCTGGATTCTAACCATTTAAATAACTTGATTTAGATTACCACACTAGTAATCCATCCCTCATGTTTTAATAGCCTACCAATCTTTGGATAGTTCTCAAACTGTACAAGATATTCACTGATAAAGCTAGGTACTTTTTAACGACTTTCATACCTTTCACACCCCAATTCCCAATTTCCTGGTGGAAATAAGATTTATCATGTAACAAATCTAAACGAGTTACAGTAACTTTCTTTTTTTGAGTTACTTTTGCATACAATTTATGCATAACCTTTTCCATGTCCATCCCCTTCAAGGATCCAGAAACCATACTCTGAAGGCAGTAAAATATACGTAGAAAAAGGTTAGAACTGGAACAAGAAAAATATCCAAAAGATCCTGGATATCAGTATCAAAAGAACAGTTTCTAACCCCTCTAGCTCATACCTGTGAATTTCATAAAGTGCAAGTGTTTGAATTGAAAAAACCCTTCACTACATATAGTAAGTGAATTAAGTCCAAGTGTATGTACATACTTTGTTTACCACTCCAATACTGCAGTCAAAACCAAAACCAAACAGAAAGAGATCTCACAAAAAAAGCTATCTATCTGACTAGTAGTAATTATAATTGTAGTCTCTGGTTCATTACCAGCAAAGTTCCAAGGTAACAGATCCATTCTTGTACCTCAAATGAAGGGTCAGGCTAGCTAATTTGTTATTCTGTGTTACATCCTTTTCCAGATAATGGGACAATGTTTGCAAGGTTCACTGTTTCCCAGTTTTCCAAGATAAGTTAAAAATTGGCAATGATTCACTAGTTCCTTTGAGACTTTTGAGCATAAATTACTTAGCTAGTTCATTTGAAACATTCTTTAATGGGAATTAATGTTGCCTTATCAGTGCTTTATTTCAGATAGAAAATGTTGTGTTTCCATCAGCATTTGAATGGTTTGGCCCTAAACCAGCCATTATCTCAGCTTCTCTTACTCTGAATGAACTTATAACCTTTCTGAGAAAGATAGACCACAGTGTACAACTCTCTGTTTCTCTAGTAGATAATTCTGCAAACATTACAGCTCAGATGAAATAAAAACATCTAGCAAGTTGCGTACATGCTTTCTTAAACATAGCTTTTCGTAGCAGTCCCTCTCTCTTTCTCTGCTCAGTGTTCTATAGAACTTTCCTTCCCACCTGAGTTTGATAAGAGGTCAAAATCCCTCCAGTAAAAGAAAGAGTCAACTTGTTACCTGTTTCTCTAGTTTTGTCCCGGCTAAATCAGAAGTATACACTGAAAAAAATCTGTATTCTATATTCTCCTTTGCCATGCTGGAGACTTCTTGTAAGCTGTGACTTGATTAGACAAATAAAAGACTTTGTTTATATATTCAGGATAGGCTACTTCAGAAAGAGAGGGGGTAAAAAGGACTCAGAGAAGCTACTTTATTGATTGGAAGTGTTGTCCAGGGAGTAAAAATTGGAAGTAAAATCTAATATTTTAGAGCAGTACTTTGGCAGGAAGACATTTTTAGTATGTGATATTTCAAAATCTGGAAAACATTTCTTGGTGATATTACATATTTTAGAGACTCCCTGTGTTGACGGTGTTTTTTTGATACTTTTATATGTGGTTGGACGGTTTTGTTGGCATCTGTAAATTCCAGAATCATTTCTGCTGTCAACAGTAGAATCGCAATAGTAATGCCTTAAGGCTGCTTTTTTTTTTTTCTTTCTTTCTAAAATAGACATGAAAACAGCAGACCACTTTCAGGCAAACAGACTGATTTTTCCAGAAAGTGCCCAGTTTCATATTAGGTCTTCTATAATCTTTACAAATATTTCTTGTTACTCTTCCAGAAATGTGCTGCAGATTTGAATTTGAATCAAATGGCTCTACTGGCTATAATCAATGATTCTCCAAGAATTAACCAACTAAACAGAAAACGCTAAGAATTCTGGTGACTAAGTCTGGGAACGTGGGGGAGAAATGGGATCGCATGGGGTAAGAAGCGTGAGATTGAGTAGCAAGAAAAAAGAGTAATGGGTTAAGAGTGCTGTGTGATTGGAAAGTGAAAGAGGAGAAGATGGAACGGGTTAGCAAAAGGACTGGTGTCAGCTGACCTGCAAAATTCCAAAATCAGCAGAGACTGAATAAACTGAACAAGGAGATGGAGCAGTAAAGATTATGCAGAGAAAAGAGTGGCAATGTAAGACAAACTGGGATGAGGAAACTTTGGGACACTTGATAAAGCAACTGGATTAAAGAGAGAGGACTATGAAGACCAGAGCAAGGATAAAAGAAACTGAGTTTGGATGGAGAAATTAAGTCAACACAGATATTACCAACACAAAATTTATCGTTACATTGTTGTTTAAAAGCACAAAATGTGGTTCTCTTTGAATCTTCATTCTTTCCAGTTTCATGCTAAGGAAAATATACATAACATTACTTTAAAAATAGTTACATTGTAAGGATATTAGGGCTGCAAGCTCAAACACCCAGATCTAGTCTATATTACAGCTGTTACTTATCAAACTTATCTTGAGTTTCCATTCGCCACTCCCCCAAACCAAAATATTGTGATACTGCCTTTGACTAGATGGTGGTGTTCTGCTTTTTGCACAGAAAACAACTCATGTACGTATGGATTAAATTAAACCTTAAAACATAGAAAACAATTTAACTCATGAAAATATAGTTTCTTCAGGCCCACAAAAAATGACATGAAATATGAACTAATATACTTAGTGCTTCTATATTCTCAAATCTAAATGTGTTTTCTTAATTATTTGCACCTAAATTAAAAGATTAAGTTGAAATAAAGTAAAATGAATGTATCAGAGAAATGTAAATTCCACTTAGACTCATGAAGACTCTGAATGAGACAAAATGTCAGTAATTTCTACAAAATTTTTTCAAACTTGCTATTCAAGAAGAATACTTTCTAACCCCAACACAGTTATATTATGTAAGAACTTTTAAAATTATTTCTAAGTATACAAGTATTTTAAAGCTCTTTGTACTAATTTCATACTGATTTACTAAGATTGTTGTTGATGCATTAAATATATTTAATCAACTTTATTATTATAAAACTTAAAAAAATTGACACCAGTTAAAGCTAGTCCAAAAAATTAAATCAGTTGAGACAATTGCTTCACCACCCTGCAATGGAATGAAATAATGTATCACTGCTCTGAAGTTAGTATTTTGAATGTCTAATGATACATCAGATACATATGATACACTAAGTTTAATTTTAATATTCATTTTTATGACTCAGTTCTTTTCCAAAAAGGTCACTTTTGAGTTCACTTAATTTTAAAAATAGCTCAAAAGTTTAATGTTAGACTTATGTCGGTAAGGTATTGGCCTGGGTTCTTTACCTAATTCAGCTTTAACGGTCTGTCTTTAAATGTGATTTGGTTCATATGTAAAATACTTTCATTCTGTGTCTTTGGGAAGATTTGTCTATGCACAGACCTAGAAGGAATTAAAAGGAAAAAGGCATGATACTGTATGTGTGGAAGTGGAACAGTAGTGAGCAAATAATAAGGATAGACACATGAGACATGGTTTCAGATACGTAGAAAGAAATACTTGATGCAAAAAGTGCTGTTTAATTAGCCTGTAAGTTTTAACAATTTAAGTCAGCTGGGAACTGCTCTGCAGTAACTCAGACCACAAGGGTAATCATTACTTACATTTCCACTTGCTGGACAGCTGCTGCCAGTATTCACTACTTCACAGTTAGTCCAACCAATTTCTAGGACCTCACATACAAGAAAGGCTACTGAAAGCTGTAACCCCGTTTTCCTCTTCTTTAGATATGGCCTTTCTTTTCATCTGCTTTAACTCTATTCAAGCTGCCAAGATGTGACAATGTATGCAGTGCTCTAACCCACTCCACTAAGCTGTGGCTATAGGGATGGTAAAAACACCTACTGTTTGCATTCTGGCAGCATGGGAAATACTCTATTCCACTTCCAAAGAAAGTGAAGGTGCTGTGCCCATATAATAGTAATTTGTAATTAGTATAGTAATTATTAGTAACAGTAATTGCAATAATAATTCTATAGTAGTCACAGCAGAAAGAAAGGGCTCAGTCTGATGGGGAAGCTTTATGCTGCCTTTTCCTTGTGCTTAAGAGATTAAAAACTGAATACTAAAGAATAGAAAATAAAGATGTGGTATTGGGGGCCTTAGTGCTTGACAGTTTTGCAAATATTCTATTCTTATTATTTGAGTGGGCAGAATAATGGCTGCACAGTGCCTATATATACCACTATACTGATATTCAATCTAGAAGGCAGTATTGTTCCTAGGATCTCTTTCTGTCTCCCTCTATCTCTGCTGGTACAACAGCCTATGAGATGCTTGAAATGCAACATCTGTAGTAAACTATACATAAGAGAACTTCTGTTAAGTTTCAAAGAATAAAACTAATCAAAATTGTCTTGTTTTCTAGTTCTCATAAAAATGTATTAACCTATAGTATATATTAAATAAAGGTTGACAAATTGTTTTAATAGGTTTATGAGTAGAATCCTAAAATGGAGGTGAGAGATTTTTATATACAGCCCAAGTGGAGAAATTAATCTGCAGGACTGTTAAAAATAAATAAATAAATCCCTAATCCTTAGTGGTTTAAAACTATGGTGAACCCTCTAAGATGGAATAAAGCATAGTAGCAGCCTGTAAGAAGTCTAAAAATTAAATAAAAATGGATCTACACATTTCTTTTCTCTTAGGGCAGAATATAAATACTGTAGCAGATCTACCTGCTATCTTCCTGAAAGTAGGATCAGATTATAAGTATCTGTAGAGAGCACAAAGTTTGTTATTTCAAAGCCTTCAATGGGTAAATCTCATAGTATTTTTGCTTTCTCTTTGTCACCGTAGAGAATGGCCCCTTTTCTCTCTCCCAGGAGGGATTTTTCTCTCCTTTTCTATTAAAACAACTAAAACTTGAATCAGTGAAACTGTGAAAGAGGAAAAAGAAATAGAAGCTAAGAAAAGTAAAAAGTTTGAAGGCAACTGGAAATTGACAAATAAGTGTCAGAGCAGAAAATGATGGCAGTTTGCCAACCAGCTGCGAAAACTAATTCAGCTTTAGATAAAGAGATTTTAAGGGGGAAAAGGACAAGCAAACTTCAGAAAAAGGAAGAATAAAGGAGCAAAGAATAAATCCTTAGAGCTGTGTTAAAGAAGAAACATAGGCAGTGCTTTGTTGTTTTAACTGCAGAACTGCAAGAGGGGCTTTTCATTGAGACTTTGAATAGCACCAAAGACACAGCCAGAATAAAGTGGAAGCACTAAAGGTTTCCTTAATGCAGTAGCTTATAGACCAGCCCTCAAAAAGGGATTTAAAGATTAGCTTTTCTAGACAAATAGAAATTATTAATGGCAGTGTTTTCTTTGCCAGTCTACATATGGACATAAAAATAAGTGTTACACACAGTTCTGTGTACAAATTCATAGCAAGAAGTGGCTGAGATTTTTAGACAAAGAAACAGCTGACAAAGAAAATGAAATAATTGAAAAATTCAGTGGAAGACACCTTTCCCTAAAAAAGAAACTATTTTAGTGAGCCAGTATGTAATCTTCAGGAATACAATCTTTTTTTTTNGAAATAATTAAATGGCACCCAAGATTTCTGGATTTGCTTATTTAAATAAAACTAAGCACAGGACACAGGATCTTTCTTTTTTTTTTTTTTTTTTTTTTTCTTAGGTACATCATGTTACTTATTTCATGGTCAGAGAGCATGTAAAAGAATGAAGTGATGAGCACCATCTGGTCGCAACAGCAGACCAAAATAGCAAGTTGGTATATAAAATAACATGAAGGAAGGTGGTCACAGGCTTGTCCTCTCATCTGTCATTAGGCCTTTTAATCAGGCTATGAATAGGAAGTCAACATGATGTAATGCTGCTGGTTATTATGCAGAGCTCTAATGACTGCATCTACTCTGCCCAATTACAGCATTCTCAGAAGTTCCCTTGGGACAACATCTCCTGACCATTCAGACTATACAGAGCTTACTGGTCCCCTCTGGGTGCCCTGAAAACACCACCTCTGAGCTCACAAGAGGATTCCTCGAGAGTGCCAGGCTCTGACCTCACATATGCCCTCTGTATGAACCACATCCTTTCACCTCCATTACACACAGTTTCACTCTGCTGCATGAAATTCCCAGAGCAGCATAGCATGACTGTCCAGCTTTCATCCTTTACGGGCAGGAGGCACAAGCTCTCTCACGTTACCTTAAGTACGTGAAAGATCTGGCATTAAAAAGGCAAGAACAGTTTTGCTTGCATCAAACAAAAAGCCTTGACATGTATAACTGCCATAAAACTCAGGGAGATTGCACCTAGTATGTTCAAAACGTTTCTTAAATATTGTCTCAGAGAGGGAGTTATGAATGGGAAATATCACCCCAAAGTGTATTTTGCAATGTTACGGAGAAAAATAGGAATAATATTCTATTTCACTCTGAAGTTAAAGCTCTGAATTTCAATGGATCATTCAAACAAAAAATAATTCTGCAAATAAGTTATGTTTTCATTGTGAGCTGTAGTGTTGTTATCAGCACAGATTAGTAAACTGTGAAATAAGGAAACAACATGGAGACCCTCTGTTTGTACTTAGTCACAAACAGACTATAGAAATGTCATCATTACTTGACATTTCAATTGTGAAAGTTTCTCATTTCCTGCAAGCTTAGGCAAATGAGGGGTTTAAGCTATATTTTATTTTTTATGGCTACATTTTCTGGCAGTCAGCTGTTTCAGATTGACAATAAAATTCCTAATCATAGTTGTTTGTTCTTTTGGGAAGTTTCTTTGGAAGTTTTTATCAGCTTAATAGTTGTTCTCCTGCTGCTCACCAGTGCTGAAGGTTATACTTTCAGTGTGGTATAACAAATAAGGACTTTACTTTTGTGTCTTCCATGACCTGTAAGACCCCAAACTTTGTCACCATCCTTATTTTTTATTGTCTTTCCCCATTCCTAATTTTTCACCATGTATTTGTGCCAATGTTTAATATTAGGTAATTTAATATGGCTTTTCTGAATTAGAGGTGCTTTAATTCCTTGTTAGCTTTTTTATAACTATTTCTCCCATTGGATATGCATATCTTATGGTATGTATGTTTTTTGAATATGTCCCAGTTGTGTGAGTGGGTCATACCCAATGACAAACTGCAAGAGAAGGAAAATTATTCCAAAAATATATCACACTTAATTCACGTCCTCCCTACAATATGGTATTTTCCTGCAAAGTCTTTTTAAAAATTTACCAAAGGGAAAAAAAAAAAAAGAGAAAACAAACTACTTGAGACAATATCTGGGCTGGAAAACTTATCTCACAGGTTTCAAACAGCATTCTCCCCATCAGTGTCAATGGGTCCATCAGAATGTCTTCTAAGCTATTACCTGTCATCTGTGATGGGGAGTGAAAACTCCTTGGGTTAAAGATAGTATGTATATAGTATTGAGAGCATTGATAGAGCTTGATAACAGAAAGGGCTTTTGTGATCATATACTCTAGTTTTTAAATGCTGTTATTTGAAATTTGTATGGTAAAGATGTTGCTAGCAACTAAGTGAGAATTTGTGAGTCATGAAAAAATAACTGGAAGACATCTGTTATGGCTTTCCGTCCTGTTCTTCTAGACATTTAATAATAGTTGCCAAAAAGGATCAAGTAAGTCTGTCATTCCCAATGCTTAATCAGACAAATGCCTTCACTGACATTAAGGAAGCTACTGATGTGAACAAGAGTTTGTGGATTCAAGACCTCAATCTGGCCATGACTGAACTGACAGTTCTTGAACCACAGGAAGAGAAACTGCTGGAAATGCGGCTGTCCTTGTGTGTGTCAAGTTCAAATCATGTTACATGGGTTCCAGAATACCAGGGGTGTTACCTGCAAGCCTGTTATCTCTTAAAAGTGTAAAAACGCATTTATGGCATATACATCAGGGATTCTACATTCCTTTTTAATATGGATGTCCATGCATGATTCACTACTGTACTGCTTCTGGACTGTTGATTGAAAAATAACATGTAATATTGCTATACAGTTGCAAACTTATTGCTTATAAAATCAGTCTAACAGCTAAAGGGACCTAGGTTTTTGGCTTTTATTTGTCAGACCATAAAACTGAAATGTTAATTTCGCCTTCAACAATATCTAATTAGTAACAGTTCCTATTCAAAAACTTTAATTGGCTTGACTTGCACTGCACTTTTTACAAAGTGTTCTATGAAATGACTTTTTTATCACTTCTTTCAAACTTCATTATCTTTTTGATGACACAGTAATTTTATTTCTATTTTTTAATCTCCTCTTAGCCAACTTTTTCACTTTGATTTTTCTGTACAACAGTGCATGCTTTTACCCATTTATTTTGATAACTTTTAGTGGAAATTTGCTTTTTCACAAGAACATCCTAGTACTTTTAGATGAGTTGTGTTTGCCTTACAAGACTTTTAAAAAGCTGGCCCTCTCCAGCATCTGTTAAAAATAATAAAACTGTTCCTCTGGGATATAGCTAAGATCCTAAGAGGTGAACAGATTAGCAAGAAACTGAAACACAAATAGTTTGCAGCCAAGTCAGATAGCTTTGATAATCTTTGCAATCTATACTAGAGAGTGGTCCTCTCCATGACTCAGAGAAAGCAAGCTCAGGCACCGTAAAGATTGGCTTACTCTTAGAAGTACTTTTTTCCTCTAGCTGAAAAATACAGATGGGAGCTGAAGTAGTGTGTAAGACGAGCATCTTGATAAGTCTTGTTTATAAAATTTTTGTCTCCCTGTGAAACAGTTTGATAAGCTTTTACAATATTTTGCAAACCTTTTTGCTGAGTTTATATTCATGGCGTAATGTCTCTCAAAATTGGAAGAAGACATTACCGTATCCTTTTTTGGATGCTTGCTGTCTAGCATTAGGGTTTAAAGCTTCTGTATCATGGAGAAACTTTCAAATAATCTCCCCTCAGTATATTTTTCTTCTAACGTATTTCAGCTTTGAAAGCTTTGAAAAGGAGTGGGTGGCAAGGGTCTTAGAGCTATCTGGTTATAAACCAAACAAAAGTTAGAAGAGACACATGAATTATGCAAGTTCATTGGAAGAGCAGAACCGGAAAACTCTTATGGAAAAGTTTTTAAAAATTACTTACTGTGAGCATAGTAAGATTGCATTTACTGGCTTTCCTTAATAATATTACTGTTCAATAGCAAGGCTGTTGCATTTTTTGAACAAATATTATTCATCTTTCTTTTTTACATGACAGCTTTTCAAATAATGGAAAACCTGATTCATTTTCAGTTATTTTAAAAAACTAAATAAACTGTAGGTATCACCAATAAGATCACTACTTGAATTTAAGACTTAATCCATGCCAGTGTAGCGCTGCAGCACTTAAACTTTTTTATCCCAGTCTGCATCATTATTTGCAAACCACTAAAAGTGCAGAGAACTGCAGACAAAGCACTTGTAGGAACAAAGCATCTATTTTTGATTGTAGGTGGTTTTTGGTGACATAGCTTACCTGCATCAGAGGCTTCAGCTAATAAACATTCATTTCATTTTTCTACTCAGTCTTTCTTGCTGTTTTATTTCCTCTTTTATGCCTCATGGAAGGTAGAGTCCTGTCAGTGTTCTACCATTCCAGCAATGCGTGCAATATCCTAGCATAAGAATACATAATAGAAATACTGCTTGTCAAAGCTAAAGTTATTGATCTGTTTCTTTCACACACTTAATACAGTTTAATATCTTTTTGTCTCCCCAGATTTTTCTTTAGCACCTGAGCCATTAAAGTTATCTGGCTTCTTAATGATTTTCAAATTTCTTTGACCATCAATAGCATACAGTATTAGTTTTGTAAAACTATCTGAAGTTCAGTTTTGTCAACTAAGTTAAATACTTTTGATAAAATTAACTCAGAGAATTACAATAGGTTTGTAACTGTATTAGTTTAGAGTTGAACATGCTGAAAATGTTCATAAAATCCACACTGCTATTGGGAAGTGCTAGAAGAAGCATCCACTCTTCTTTTTTAGTATGTTTCTGTTCAGTGGTACCCACAAATTGTCTGCTGTGCCTGTTACTCTGGTATTGGATGTGGGAGCCCCAAGCCTGCCTATATTATACTTTAAAATCTTACAGTGCCTTACAATCTCTGTTTTTTATCCTTTTTGCTAAGTAAGTATCTTCTGTGAATAGATGCAGATGCAAAGTACTAGCAAACTAACTCACATCCAGAGTATAATTATTGTAGTACCAATTAATACTCATTTTTTCCCAACATTTAAATAAATTAACAATTCCAACAATTCTGACCATTCCAATTTGGTTTGTGTTTTGTTTTTTTTTCCCTTAAAGATGCATTTTAATTTGTAGCAATAAATTAGTAAAGAGATATTTGTCTAGGTATCAAGGTGCTGTGAAGGCTGGCAGCTCCCTGGGTGCCAGTATTGTCGGGGCTCCCCATGGCGGTCTGTCAGGGCAGAGCCTGGCAGCCAGTGCACCCCCAGTCAGGAGCAGGGCAGCAAGGGGACACCGGGGCAGCCCCACTCCCAGGCACTGGGCACCTCCCCGGGGACTGGCGGAGGCCAGGCCAGGAAGTGGGCCTGATGGTGGGCCCGGCTTGGCAGGGCCCACGGCTGGGCAGGGCAGGGCTGTGGGGAGCTGGATACCGGCCCTGCTGTGGCGTCGCTGGGGCAGGGGCTGACGGCCTCAGGGGGCTGACATGGGGCCCCGGGCCGTGGGCAGAGTGGGGGGAGCTACAGAGGTGCTGACATGGTGACACGGGCCATCGGCGGGGTGGGGGTGCCCCGTGAGGCTGATATGGGGCCCTGGGCAGTGGGCTGAGTGGGGGGAGTCCCACCCTGGGTCCCCCCATGGGTCCTGGGGGATGGTCAGAGACAAACAGGGCTGTGAGTGGCCTCGGGGCCATGACAGTATGAGTGCTGTGTGCCTTGTTCTGGTTTCGTTCCTTCAAGGAAAATGACATCTACAGTAATTGCGTAAATGCTCTTTATTGAAAAACCTCATCTAAGCCTGTCCATGATACTTCAGATGAATAAGTGAATTTATATACAGTATATGAATTAGTACACATATTCATTGCTGCTATTGTGGACTTGTATTTAAAAATAAGACATTACCTCCATAAATTTTTTAAGACAATTTAAAATAAATGCTACATATTGTTTGATTTTTTGGTGTGTGTCTGTGTGTGTGTGCATGCTTATGATTAACTTTGAATTAATGAGTTTACAAATTTCGTGTTACAGATGACAAGACAAAATCCTGTTCGCTTTTTTGATCTGTAGAAGCACTGCAAATCTTACGTAGTCCTTGCGTAGATAGATCTCTTCACATGATTTTTCTCCCTTCAGATGATTTGTTAGTCAAGAACTAATTTGTTACATAGGTGTCGTTTTATCCTTAATTATTTACTAAAGGAAACCCTTGCAATAAATAATCTTTAGGCCTGATCACTAAAAAATCAAAAGCTAACCTATATTTCAAGTACCAGACACAAAAAGAAGCATCTTTGGGCAATAGGATTTGTATGTGCAGAGTAAACAATTTATTTTTAATAGGTACATACAGTTCTTCAGTTTGGTAGCTGCTTTTGCCCATGTTGCCTGTGCCTTGTGATTCATTGAGGTCTAAGAAATTGCTCCCAGAATATCTGATATAGTGGTTTTATCCAATTAAGTCAATAATCACAGGGATTTGGAGTTCTCCACTAATACAGTGTAGTTCAAAATTGGTTGATACTAACCTGTCAGCTCAAGTGGATTAATAGCTGGACGTCATTAGCAGATTGTGTGAACACTCCTAATCCATTTTAGGATGAAGCCAGACAGGTTAGTTTAAATCATCTTAGTGGGGTTTCAATTAGCCTAAACTCAGGCTATGTACCAGTATGAGGATATACACATATGTCTTTTTCATCTATATTTGCTTCCGCAGTTTCTCTCTCACATGCGTTAGTCAGCATCTCTCTTCTGAGAATAACTGCTCTCCTGGGCCTGTCAGCTGAACTCCTCGTGTGGTCCTCCTGCTCCCACTGCAGTCAAAGTGAGCTGAGTTATCAAAATTCCATTAGCAGTTCAAACTGTTACGAAAAATACCTTACAGTGAAGGTATAATAAAGTTTATTTGACTGATGTTCTCTTTCTTCCTGGCATCTAAGTAATTGTATTTGAGAGAATGAAACTGCATTTAAGTGTTACAAAGTATAGGGAAAGCTCTTTACCTGGAATACTTCTATATGCCTCCTTAAATGTCAACGGACCTACACTGATACACAGCAACTGAAAAGGGAACAGGAATGCCATAATGGTGGGGAATTCATCGAATGCATGTTTCATGGTCTGAATATTTATAGGATAATATGAATTCTTCTGTCCCCTAATTATAACTACTTTACCTTAAAGTGATTATGGAAAATAATTTATTTATTACTCAAGCAATTTACTGTTATCAGTGTGGGTAATACTCTAAGCTATTATCCTTGCATTTACCAAGGGAAAATGTATTAGATGCATTCTGATCCTCCCTAGCTCCATATGGCCCCCCTGTATTGTAGTCATATTGTCATGTGGCCACACAGTTAGCACCCTTATGCTCAGAAGGCCACCCTTTAGACCACTCAGCCCTTCTCTTTGGTGATGCACCTCCCTTTTAGGCTAGTCCCCTGTTATGTCCACCACCACTCTCACTCTGCTTTTTCTCTGTTCTTGTGCAATGGTTCACTCATTCATCATCCCTGTCACAATTCCCTGTTGCAGTTGGCCCTTGGATTATAGCTCTTCTGCAACTTCTTTCCCTCCGCCCCGCCTGCCCACCCCCCCCACTACCCGCCCCATACACCTGGAGATCCCGAAAGCAGTATGGTCACTGAGGAAACATCTCAAGAAATAGCATTCTAAGGCCGAGGTCCAGCTATCTTCTAGTGTTACACGTAAGACAGGAATGAGTGATTACTTCTGACAAACCTTTCATCATTTGAGACCCAGCATTAAAAGACACCTGCCTTTTAGTGCTTGACAGAGTTCAGCATAAAAGAGCAAGGTCACTAAAAACGCTAAATCATTAATATAGCACTTAGATTTCATAAGCTGATTGTTTTAGAGCAGCAGGGATATGCATTGAATGGATTGAGGAGAAGGGTGGAGGGAGAGGAAGAATGACCCAGGAATGTCAGTCTGTTTCATGGACTGATATAAACCACTGTCCTTCGATTACAACTTGCTGTGGCTAAGTGTAACTGCTGCCCTACTGTGTTACTGAAAGGTGATTCCTGGGCAATGAACTCTTTTGGATTAAATGTACATACACTGGTGAATGTCTGAAAGTGGATAAGGTGAAGCTCCATCCACCTACCAATCCATGTGGAAATACATTTCTTCAGCATCCACTGCCACCATTACCAGGAGTTCCAAAACACAATGGAAGTCTGGTTCTTCAGAAGGAATCCTGCAAGTGTCAGCCCTGCAAACATCCCTTTTGGTCGTTTAGTGAGGACAGGAAATTTATACACCTTTAATAGCCCAACTTAGTTCCACCAAGGGAGAATTCAAATCTCTTGCCCTCTCATAAAATATTTGTGCAACTGTGTCAAGAGCTTTTCTGCTCCCACTCTTCGATCCCACTGTATCTTCCTTCCTCTTCTTTACTGTAACTGGAAATAAAGAATCAATGAAAGAATCTTCATGATTTATTTTGATCTTGCATTATTTGAAATTTAGAATATAATTTTAATAATTTTTAAGTTAGCTTTCATGTACAGAAAGATTTGGCTTTTCTTTTTTTTTTTAAAAAAAAGACAAAACCCTGCATAACAGTGGCTCTGTCTTACTGTATTGTTCTGCAGTACCTTCTTTGAATGAGCAGATAGGATGAGTTACATAGTAGTCACTGTTACAATATAAAATTTCAGAGTGCAAGGCCTTGACACAATACATATTGTTTGAGATGCTGTTCATGTTTTGTATTCTATACCTCTTAGAGTGTTCCCCCTTGGAGCACTGAGACAGTGCTTGGAGGATTTATAAAAGAAATTCTTGGAAGTGAAGGAAAGCAGTACATACAGTATTTTTAGGGTAAGAATTGCTTTTTAGTTACTTCTGGGAAATATAACAAAGACTAAGCAAAAATAATGCTTCGTGCNCTCAGGCTATGTACCAGTATGAGGATATACACATATGTCTTTTTCATCTATATTTGCTTCCGCAGTTTCTCTCTCACATGCGTTAGTCAGCATCTCTCTTCTGAGAATAACTGCTCTCCTGGGCCTGTCAGCTGAACTCCTCGTGTGGTCCTCCTGCTCCCACTGCAGTCAAAGTGAGCTGAGTTATCAAAATTCCATTAGCAGTTCAAACTGTTACGAAAAATACCTTACAGTGAAGGTATAATAAAGTTTATTTGACTGATGTTCTCTTTCTTCCTGGCATCTAAGTAATTGTATTTGAGAGAATGAAACTGCATTTAAGTGTTACAAAGTATAGGGAAAGCTCTTTACCTGGAATACTTCTATATGCCTCCTTAAATGTCAACGGACCTACACTGATACACAGCAACTGAAAAGGGAACAGGAATGCCATAATGGTGGGGAATTCATCGAATGCATGTTTCATGGTCTGAATATTTATAGGATAATATGAATTCTTCTGTCCCCTAATTATAACTACTTTACCTTAAAGTGATTATGGAAAATAATTTATTTATTACTCAAGCAATTTACTGTTATCAGTGTGGGTAATACTCTAAGCTATTATCCTTGCATTTACCAAGGGAAAATGTATTAGATGCATTCTGATCCTCCCTAGCTCCATATGGCCCCCCTGTATTGTAGTCATATTGTCATGTGGCCACACAGTTAGCACCCTTATGCTCAGAAGGCCACCCTTTAGACCACTCAGCCCTTCTCTTTGGTGATGCACCTCCCTTTTAGGCTAGTCCCCTGTTATGTCCACCACCACTCTCACTCTGCTTTTTCTCTGTTCTTGTGCAATGGTTCACTCATTCATCATCCCTGTCACAATTCCCTGTTGCAGTTGGCCCTTGGATTATAGCTCTTCTGCAACTTCTTCCCCTCCGCCCCGCCTGCCCACCCCCCCCACTACNAGGGATATGCATTGAATGGATTGAGGAGAAGGGTGGAGGGAGAGGAAGAATGACCCAGGAATGTCAGTCTGTTTCATGGACTGATATAAACCACTGTCCTTCGATTACAACTTGCTGTGGCTAAGTGTAACTGCTGCCCTACTGTGTTACTGAAAGGTGATTCCTGGGCAATGAACTCTTTTGGATTAAATGTACATACACTGGTGAATGTCTGAAAGTGGATAAGGTGAAGCTCCATCCACCTACCAATCCATGTGGAAATACATTTCTTCAGCATCCACTGCCACCATTACCAGGAGTTCCAAAACACAATGGAAGTCTGGTTCTTCAGAAGGAATCCTGCAAGTGTCAGCCCTGCAAACATCCCTTTTGGTCGTTTAGTGAGGACAGGAAATTTATACACCTTTAATAGCCCAACTTAGTTCCACCAAGGGAGAATTCAAATCTCTTGCCCTCTCATAAAATATTTGTGCAACTGTGTCAAGAGCTTTTCTGCTCCCACTCTTCGATCCCACTGTATCTTCCTTCCTCTTCTTTACTGTAACTGGAAATAAAGAATCAATGAAAGAATCTTCATGATTTATTTTGATCTTGCATTATTTGAAATTTAGAATATAATTTTAATAATTTTTAAGTTAGCTTTCATGTACAGAAAGATTTGGCTTTTCTTTTTTTTTTTAAAAAAAAGACAAAACCCTGCATAACAGTGGCTCTGTCTTACTGTATTGTTCTGCAGTACCTTCTTTGAATGAGCAGATAGGATGAGTTACATAGTAGTCACTGTTACAATATAAAATTTCAGAGTGCAAGGCCTTGACACAATACATATTGTTTGAGATGCTGTTCATGTTTTGTATTCTATACCTCTTAGAGTGTTCCCCCTTGGAGCACTGAGACAGTGCTTGGAGGATTTATAAAAGAAATTCTTGGAAGTGAAGGAAAGCAGTACATACAGTATTTTTAGGGTAAGAATTGCTTTTTAGTTACTTCTGGGAAATATAACAAAGACTAAGCAAAAATAATGCTTCGTGCTTAATAAGAGAGAAGCAAATTCAGAGTTAAGAGGTCAGATGCTTTTATTACAATTGCAGTACATCTGGATCTGTTAAATAATACAAATGACTGCACTGAACATCACATTTACATTCTTTACATGTGTTCTGTTCTTCAAGTTTTTCAGTACATAAGAATACTAAGGAAATTATGAAAAAGCCTGACACTAAAATGAATGTACAGTTTATTTCTTTAAATGTTTTATATTTAATGTAAAAAGTAAGATGCTTGCAACATCTTGGTATATACTTAAAATTTATGGTAACATTACTGTAGCTGAGTTATTCAACAATACAAGAAAAGATAACGTATGGGGTTTTATTGCATGTTTTTAAGCAGTCTTCAAACGGTGCAATCTGTGTCAGTACTGAAGTATAATTATGTTCCAGACAAGACAGAGCATGGCTTGGAGCCCAGGTAATAATCTCTCCTCGATCGTTCCTGGTTCTGTGATAGGCTATCTTGACTCACTCTGAACTATGTTTATAGGGAATCACGAGCCCTAAGGTGCACAGTGCCGAGACATCCCAGTAGCTTTAGACTAAGACAGCAGAGTTCAACTTAGATTATTGGTTTGGGCATTTGGCCAACATTGCTGTAGCAGCTGGCAACACTGTGAGGCAAAGAAATAAAGGGAGAAAGTAAGGAGGCAGGAGTGAACCCTGGGGCTGGAGCAGAAGCTAATGACAACAAAAAAAGTGGAGAAACACTGCTATGCTACACATTTTATATGTTTTAAAAAATCTACATTTCATGAAGCAAAATTATACACATATTTGCAGGCTTGTATCTTTTTAAGGCTGCACACATACACACACACAAGAGAGATATGTTGCTGTATAAACATTAATTTTGCATTTTTTGAGTGTCTAGAATATTAGGTAAAATTCCAGCAAGGTTTTTATACTTAATTCCCTGAAAAATGTGTTGGTAGATATTTATGAGAGGAAAACAAAGTAAAATAGATATTCTGAGCTACTCCAGTTTGCCAGGCTGTTCAATTTTATTCAGGGCATCTTAGGAACGTATAAAGACAAAGTGGTAAAATATCCAAGTGCTTGTCAGATTCAAGGAAACAACACAAATTTTCCCCTATGGAAAGCAATTATTTAATTTAAGAATGCTTACTGGCATCAGTGTTGATTTTGCCAGTAGACAGGGAGTAAACAAGCTATAATGCCATCTACAATATAAAGTTATAAACTTGTCTTATCTTGCTTCTGTCAAACTCAAGGGCAAAGGTCCAATTGACTTCACTGGTGCAGGGATGAAGTATGTGACTAAATAAAGTTCAAGCTAGCTTGAAAACTATTGCAAACAGATTCATTTTTGTTGTTGTAAATTTGTGTTATATGCAACTTTTCTCAACAAAAAGAGAAAAGTTTCTGAGCATTTGTAATTTTACATTTGTACTTTACTGAGCAGAGATTTTATTTCTACCACCAGCTTAATTATTCAGAATTTATTTCAGTAACATTATTCTATTTGGTTTTACATCATATTTTGGACTTTCGGCCCCAAATTGCAGATATTTGCAAGAGGTTATGCTTAAGAAAAAAGGAGGTTTTAAGACCAAGAGTTTCCCTTATAATGCCTGCTAATCTACTTAACTGAATCCTCTTTCTCTTATAATTTGCCTTATCTGTTCACTTAGTTTTTCCAAACAAACATTTGTTGTGGGGCTTATAAAATTTATTTTGCACCCTACTTACTGTAGTATGTTGAACTAATGGTTTCTTTGAATTTCTTGTATACGTTAATTCCTGAATTGCTGTATATCCAGGACTAGATTGGTTTTGCAGTTGTAGCTTTGTCTATATTAAAATACTTCTGAATTTAGTATCACCTATCCCAATTCTATTCATTTTCTTTACTTGTACCTAAAAAAAGTTATCATTATAGCTTTAAATCAAAACTAGAAATAAGAAAGTCGACATATAGCACAATCATAAGTCCATGTCTTTAGGTGCTTATTCAGATTCTATTTCTTTTTCTATGTTCTGTTTTTCAGCTAATAACTGATCTTCTTTTCTTTTAAACCCTCCCTGTGGAACTGCCTATTAAATTAAGAAACAATTTAAGAATAGCATTCAGTCCAATCACAGTGTTTTAAAAAATAGTACTTTAAAAAAACCCCTACTTTCCATTTTGAAAAATGCAGACTATCAGTCATCTGTTTTGCCTCAATGGAAACCTAAAATGGGAGTGTTCCTACAACCTTGAAAGCCTCATGAAATAGCAGAAAACATGGTGCTTATTCCATTTACGCGAGAAACTAAATCCTTCACTTCTCACACATCCAAAATGTGCATTAATGTCCATAGAGATTTTTGATCTGTGAAAATTGCAGGACAAGGCCTGATGTGCACCATTATTTAGAATATGAGGGTTAACTATATGCCTTAGAGAGTGGCTGACCCAGTATTTGTCACTCAAAACCAGAAATAAAACAGCTGTGTATTATAATTTATAACACAGAACAAATTGTTACGGGCATTGCTCTATGTTCCTTGGAAAGGCCTAGAGTAAGTTAAACTAAAAGACCCATGGTTTTTTTTATATTGCTTTTTAAGAATGTACAGAAAAGGAAAGAAATCAAGTTTGGAAGCCCTATCTTCCCTTCTTTTTTCTCCTATAAGATAAAACAGGGTGCACTGGTAAACTAATATAACTGACTGGTAGAGGGTCTAGGGAGAAAAACATTAACTAGAAATGAGACAGCTAAGAGATGTAGGAGATAGGAGACAGAATAAGCAAGTATGCACAACATGGAAGGACAAGAACTAGCCACTGGATCAGCCAGTTGATGAGGCCTTGAAATATGACTTCACTCATACTTTCTTAACTTAAGCAATGACATATGATACTTTTCTTGGGGAAAAAAAAGACTGGAACAATATTTAGGAGGGCCTCAGTTATGAGCACGCAGTCTAATCTGGACAAAGATCAACACAATATATAGCTGCTGGAAGGAAGATTGCTGCTCAGCAAGATGCTCATAGCATCTGGCTGAGCTACTCTAGTTCTGACTTAAATGCTCTGAACAGCCCTCTGAATGACCATATATTCCTTCACTGACTAAATAAGGAGTCCAGGGATACAAGCTTTAACTTGTAAGAAAAAATATGGAAGAGGGAAAAATAAGTTACAATTTTTTTGCAAACTCTATACCTCACTTCCCCCTCAGAGGTTCGGTTCTTCTCTTTCTTCCTTCAATGCAGCAGGGAAGCAGTGTGATACACCCTTATTTTTCATGGCACAGCAAGTGTTTCTTGATAAGTCAGTAAGGTTGTACACACTAGCTCACTCAAAGGATGAGAGTCCAGTTATTGCCAGTCCCCTTCCTTAACCAAGTTTGCAGTGGAAATATAACAGCTCTGCAGGATCTACTTTTCCTTCTCATACTAAAACTTGTATAAGAACAGCTGCTGCAAGGGGATAGATACAATGCAGACTGCATAATGGAAGCAGAAGTATTATAAAACTAATGGTTTTTAGTTTTATTTGCTTTAGAATTTTGCCAACATTGTTGTTGACATATTAAATGATTTTCTCTGTGTATGAATTTTCTTTTCATTTAGAATGTGATTGAAAAAGAAAGGAAAAATGAGTACCCTTTTACATTCCTGGTACTTAGATTCAGTGTTTTATGTATCTATTGTACTAGACTAAGATATACTACAGCTTAGCTCAGTTTAGAAAATGCAAGGCTAGGCGGATTATTATTTTTAATTTAATGAATAGCTCAACATTTGGTATTGTAAAATGTTCTTAAGTAGTATGTATACTTAAGAAGAACTTAGGGTGGAATGGCATTTAAATAAAGTCCAGCCATAGAAGTATTATGTTTGCTTTACAAGAAATTTGCATCTTAAAAACAAATGAGCAACTGTTAGAACACTTGGAAATGCTCAAAAATATTTTTCTGCTTTATATAATCATTTCTGAGCCTGTACAGCCCTGGACGTTTGTATTAACTCTTGCTTGAAATTTGCAGAAATCTACATTATTTCATGGTTACAGTAACCCTCAGAAATAATCCTTGTTTTATAAGGGACAGAAGGAGAATTTTACAATCTCCCAAAAATGTATAGATTTTAATGATGTCAGAAATGTAAATTTATGATCTGAAATATATGCTCATAGACTCATTTAGCTATTTATATTTACTATCAGAGAGACAAAAAACGTATAAATATGCATCTGGGGCCTACTACATATTTGTTCTGGATCTGCCACCATGATTAGTGTTACTTAAATTAACCAGTCCTGGCCTGGGGACTGGTAATAGAGACTGAATGAAGATTAAGATCCCCTAGAGACTTTTAGTAGTTTAGGAGGATTGCAGGTAGACTTCCTTGTTGATGCTGAGGTCTTCTACAGTAGCATCCACAAATCCACAATGCTTCATTCTGGAAGACAGCAATTTGGCCTTTTTCATTCATGTCTTGGTCACCTCTTGACTGGCCTGGAGAGATACAGTGTATTTGGAAAATTTTAACTTCAGTGCATGCCCGAAATAATACAATTTTCCACACCCTCAATTTTATTTCCTGCTTTATTTCAGGGCCTGTCCACCCTGAATTTCCACACTGTACACATGTTAGTTTTCTCCTGTGTCTCCTTCCTTCTTTATACAAAAATATTTAGATCACAGGGCACTACATAAGGTCCAGAGGAGATCAAAGCCAACTGCCAAGTCATGTGGCTACAGTGATGAAAGCAGGGTGAACAAAAACAGTCCTTACCTTGTGGTGGGAGGGGCAGTTTTTTCCTGGGGGTGATCCACAAAAACACTATAAAGCCTACCTTCTTTCGCAGCACTGACTTTACATAGATTTCAAAATCAAGGACCAATATATTTAAAAGAGTGCTTGGAGTTTTCAACATCTACATTACCCTGTGACATACTTACTCTGTGGTAAGGATGAAGTGTATCTTTGTGGATTAAGGTATTATTAAGGTCTGGATTAAGGTATTATTTCCTCAGAGAGTTGAGGACTATCAACATAGTCCAGCTCAAGTGCAAGGTGAACTGCAGTCGTTATTTTCCAACTAATATAAAGTAACTTAAATAATGAAAATAAAAAAAGAAACAAGGCACTCTTTCCATAGACAAGAGAATCAGAAAACAAACAGGAAAAGTGTCTAGTCTTGTTTCTTACTACCCCACTGGAAGAAGCCCACAGTGATTACTTTGATATGCAAATACTTGTGGAAAATAGAATAGTCCTACCATATTGTGCGATTTGATAAATAACAAACTCATAGAAAATCACACAGCTTGAATAATACTTTGGAAATTTGTCTAAAAATCACTGTTTGCTTGTAAGAAACAGTATATCAATGGCAAATATTCCTGAAGTCAATTGGAGATTCCAAAATAGCTTTCACATGGCCCAGGATCAAATCTGAAGTTTGGATTTGTCCTAAGGCATTATAATTCTCCAAAACTGTAAACCTCAGTTTACAGTTAAAACATTGAAAAAAAAAAAGAGTGAGAGAGAGCAATGATGAGATTAAGAAGAGAGTGATAGGCAATTATACAGGAAACATCTTCTTTTTCCCTTCAAACTACATAAATTACTTGTCATTTGGCATCCACTTTTTCAAGTGTTATTTAATTAAAATAAATGAGAAACATTCAAGTTAAATTTAGCATAACAAATTATATTAGCCTCATGATACGATAAGAACATATATTACTATTTCCAACACTTTTTCCAGTGGATTTATTCTATTTTGTGAACACTATTCTTGTTCTTCATATTAGGAAAGGAATGTATCTTATTGCTATTTAAATCCCTTATGGATAAAAGAGAACATTTGGATAAACATATTATGTTATGCTGTCTCTATAACCATATTTTGCTATGCTGTGCTTTGTGAAGTGCATACATACAAGGCATTTGTAACTTTGGAGATGTTTTGCGTATTTTGACTGGTCACAATTAAAATATGTGTATACCTTCTGATTCTGGGAAAGTGTGATCTGTACTCATCATAAGAATAAAGGAAGAAAAACATCCACTGGTTATTATAGGAGTAATTTATCTGGATTACAAATCAGATTTTTATTCATAAACGTAAGACATGCTTTTGCAAAATTATTATAAACTATTCTCCTAGCTGCAGGGTTTTTTTCTTATACTTTTATCAGTCCCAGTAGATGAATATCAAAATTTCTTAGCATACATAAGAAAGTAAAATGCATCTGCTTAAAAAAATAAAAACTCATCAGATACAGAATTTAAGGTAACCTCCATAGACATTACTTGTTTCTCAACACTGACATCCCAAATCAGTATTTCCTATCTATTTTTAATAAATGGATATTCCTAACTATATTAATAAAGAGAAATTATTTCATTTTTTAAGGCATTTTTTTAAATTTGCTGTATGAAAAATGAATACACTAGCTTAGGAGGAAAAAAGAAGCAATAGAATGATGTATTTTAACTTATCTATCTGAGAAAAGTCAATTGGATAGAGGAAAAATATTGCTGAAAAGTCATCACAGTTTTTAAAAGAGAAGAGTGATTACTTGATAATGACAAAAAATATTTGTTTTGGATATAAATTTGACTTTGTAGGGCATTGTGAATTATACGCTCTGCAAACCATGCCTAAAATGTCTTGCATAATGTTGTATTATATATTGTACAAGTTGATTTGCATTCACTAGTTATATATCTTAATGCCTTCAGATGGCTTAAGATTTCTAGATGGCACACCAAGATGTGGGTGTTTTCACTGGCTAGGGTGCTAAGTTGGGAGGACTCTTTACAGAGGTTTTAAAGATACCTTTCTTTCCCCACTGTCTATGCAGAGAATTTAGATGTTTCGTCTAGAAGAACTAATTCAGCTGCTGCCTAAAATTTAGGCAAATGTTAGGAGCCTGAGTAAGATAGAATGACTCCTAATAAGTAAAAGAGGACACTTAGCAGCGCAATTTTAAAAAAAAAAAAAAGAAAACACCATCTTGGAGCAGTCAGGTAAGGGTTGCCTATACTGTGCCAAATGAGAAGGTGAATTAGGCAAAAATATTTTGGCCACTCTGTAAGCCCGGAGCAACTGCTTTCCTTGCAACCTGAAAACATCCATAAAAGTTGCACGTCCTTAGTAAAAAGTTGCATGTCCTTAGTAAAAAGTTGCTGGGAAGCAACCTATTGCATGAAACCTGTGCATGCTTGCCATTCCTCTAGCATGTGACAACGTGGGAAGAACAGGTATCTTCAAGCACAATATGCAAAACTATGCCTAGTGGAACACCAGAGAGAAACACAGTAGCAAAGTGAATTAATAAGTAAAAAAATTCTCTAGACCTACCAAAACTACTATTACAATTATTGAACTGTAATTAGAAGGAAAAAAGTGGGTGTCAACAAGTAGCTGGGATATGGAGAAAGCTGAGCTTTCTTTTTTTTTTTCCTTTTTTTTTTGGTATTTAGAAAGATAATAGGATGGTTTCAAATGCAAGTAATGTAAGACAAGGTAAATTCCTTTGTCTCAAAAATGCAATGCCTTTAAACACCTAAATATGTGTTGAATAACATATCTAAAAAGGTAATTTGTTTGCTAATAAATATCTGAGAGTTCAGAAATCAATGTTTCAACCATTTCCTTTGTTTTTAAGAATGATTCTAAATTTTGATGTTATACCGCTGTGGATCTTCTCTAAAATAATTCAGTTATTTGAACAGTTTCTTATCTGGGGAATCCATGTATTTGTGGGATTGCTCTACTAAAGTTTTCTGAGTAGTTTTTTCATTTAATTTCCAAGTTGCCAAAGTCTAAATTTATAGCAAAGATGGTAGATTAAGAAGATAATCCTCAAAGGTTCAATTTCTCACAGTTATGTAGAGAACAGACAAAACAAAAACTAAAGATTTGAAGTTGGAAGTGTCCAACCTCACACAGTAAGTGAAGCAAGAGATAAGCAGGAGTCCATAGGACTCCACAGGATTTGCAAACAAGCTGCATATTCATTAGGACATGCTATTTTTGATATTGGATAAGTCACAGGAATTTCCAAACAACTTTATTGATCTTCTCTTTTTTTTGGAAGGAAATCAATTAGGGAACAAAACCTCTCCAGTACAGCTGATCCTTTACTGATCAGGAGAGCAATCAAACTGTGCACAGCAAGAAAACATGGCATCTTAAAGTTCTGTCATTAAAATTTCAGGATAAAATTTTAATGTACAGAGAGCATGGGCTTTTCTTTTGGCAATACTGATTTTCTGAAGAAATTAGCTCAATAAATTTCAATATCTTCTGAATATTTTAACTTGAACGTTTGTGAAATTTGGGGCTATTTTGGAAACTATTACCTTTTTGGGGCGCTATATTTACCTCTGATATAAAGCACAGCTGTACAAATCTTTACAGCCAGAAAAAAGGATAGGTACAGAAAACTAATGTGATGTTTACTCAGAAAATATTCAATAAACAGGAAAAAAAACTTTCTGCAGAGATCTCCAAATAATATAAATATACCAATTTATTTTCAACAAAGATAAAACCTATGGCAGTGCTATTTTCAGTTGTAGACTGTTATACCTAACATACAGAATTACTTACCTGAATTAATCAAAAGAATATAAAATAAAACAAATATAAACATTAAAATAAACTACAGTCAATGAAGTTCCTTAAAATTTTGATGTGGTATCCTTCAAGCCTGAAAATACTAACAAAGCCCACATTACCACATCTGATCTCACACCTAATAAAATTATCAGAAATATTCCCACGCTGTCCAGTCCTTTTCTTGGTTATGACAGAACTCCTAATCAGCAAACCACTTACTGCAATAAAATTTTACTCGGGATCATTAACCATGCCACCATAAGTAGGCAGTCCATTGACATCAGCACAAAAGGCAACTTATAGCGTCTTTTGAAGACTGCTCTGGAGACGCTCTGAAGACCAAATTTGCTCTCTGAACAAGACAGTTAACCTCAGTGAGACCCAAATATTGCTGGATGATGTTCCTTGCTGTGTGAAACCTATGTGCTTAAGTATGCCTGTTGGCTCTGAATACACCGCTCAAGAGACAGCTTTTTGGATTTGAAGTGAGCTTTTCAGAAGACACAACAATACTTAAGATACATGACTGCTCCCAAAACTTCTGAAAGAACAGAGCAGTTACAGCCCTTTGTCACCCAAACACAAGCCTCAGTCCTTATTATGTGCATGGAGCTCCACCAGGGGATGGATGAGGAGCCAACCAACAGCTTATGGGTCAGTGTTAAAGGGATGGCAGAGACAGGTGACATTAGAGTGGGGGTCTGCTACAGGCCACCTGACCAGGAAGACCTAGTGGATGAGGCCCTCTATAGACGGATAGGAGAAGCCTCACGTTCACAAGCCCTGGTCCTCATGGGGGACTTCAATCACCCTGATATCTGTTGGAAAGACAACACAGCAGGGCATAACCAATCCAGGAGGTTCCTGGGATGTGTCAATGATAACTTCCTTCTCCAGGTGATAGAGGAGCCAATGAGGAGAGGTATTATGCTGGACCTTGGTCTCACCAGCAGGGAGGAACTGATGGGGAATGAAAAGCTCATGGGCAGCCTTGGCTGCAGCAATCATGAGATGGTGGAATTCAAGACCTTTAGGGCAGCAAGGAGGGGGCACAGAAAGCTCACTACTCTGGACTTCAGGAGAGCAGATTTTGGCCTCTTCAGGGATCTGCTTGGCAGAGTACCATGGTCTAAAGCCCTGAAGGGAAGAAGGGCCCAAGAAAGCTGGTTAATATTCAAGGATCACCTCCTCCAATCTCAGGAGTGATGCATCCCAAGGAAGAGGAAGTTGGGCAAAAACTCCAGGAGGCCTGCACGGATGAACAAGAAGCTCCTGGACAATCTCAAACACAAGAAGGAGGCCTACAAAGGGTGGAAGCAGGGACAAGTAGTCTGGGAGGAATACAGAGAAATTGTCTGAGCAGCCAGGGATCAGGTTAGGAAAGCTAAAGCCCAGACAGAGTTAAATCTGGCCAGGGACATCAAGGGCAATAAGAAAAGCTTCTATAGGTATGTCGGTGACAAAAGGAAGACTATGGAAAATGTGGAGCCACTCAGGAAGGAAATGGGAGACCTGGTCACCTGGGACATGGAGAAAGCTGAGGTACTCCTTGCCTTTTTTGCCTCAATCTTCACCGGCAAGTGTTCTAGCCACACTGCCCAAGTCACAGAAGGCAAAGGCAGAGACTGGGAGAATGAGGAACTGCCCACTATAGGAGAAGACCAAGTCCGAGACCATATAAGAAACGTGAAGGTGCACAAGCCCATGGGACCTGATGAGATAGATCCACGGGTCCTGAGGGAACTGGAAGATGAAGCTGCCAAGCCACTACATCGTATTTGAGACGTCGTGGTAGTCCAGTGAAGTTCTCACTGACTGGAAAAGGGGAAACATAACCCCCATTTTTGAAAAGGGAAAAAAGGAAGACATGGGGAACCACAGACCCCTCAGACCTCTGTGCCTGGCAAGATCATGGTGCAGATCCTCCTGGAAACTCTGCTAAGACACATGGAAAATAAGGAGGTGATCGGTGAAAGCCAACATGACTTCACTAAAGGCAAATCATGCCCAACAAATTTGGTGGCCTTCTATGA
>VYXH01011442.1:27226-37229 GCA_013397275.1 Burhinus bistriatus | reverse complement strand
AGCGCTGCCCCCCACCCCCCCAATTCCAGCTGAGGGCAAACCCAGCTCTTTGCTTCCCCAAAGATCCCATTGCCCCAGCAGGAAAGGAGGAGAAACGGGGAGGAACGGATGTTTCCCCCTCTAATGGGCATTTTACAAAAGTCTTGGCAAACCCTTGAAACGCTGCTGTGCCCCGAGCGGTTGAGGGCTCTGGACGGGCTCAGTCACTCCAATTTTGTGCCCTCTACAACCCCAAAAGCATGTAATATTTTCAAGAGAAACTGAGCTCAAAACCCCCCTTCAATCACTCACATCCGGGACCGGCAGCAACGCTCGCCCCGCTGCAGCTGTCGCCCCCTTAGCCCTTCCCACTAGCCCCAGTTGCCTGTTTTTCCCCAAGAAAGGCCTTTGGCAAAAATCTTAAACGAAACATAAAATCCCCTCCCAAAACCACTGACCCAAGATATCACTGTCAGCTAAAACTCTTCTAGTGACAGCACTTGAAAATGATAGAATTGCTGGAAAACGTACATTCTTTGCTCCGTCTTCCAGTTTGAGCCTCCTTGAGCTCATGTCCAAATCCAATGGGGCCAAGAAACATTGCTCTTCCATTAATGGGAGATGAAAACAGAGGCTCAGTTGTTAATTAACAGAGCCATTAGCCATTTCCCACCCTTGCTAGTGGCACAAACGGGTTCCTGCTGCAGGTGGGGAGGACATGATCCCCCTTTCCCTTATTTCTGATGACAATTCCCAAAGCGATCAAGGGATTAGGGACAACCACAGTAGTCAGAGAGAGTTTTTCCTTCGAGAAATATTGTTCTCGCTGCAGAAAATGTAAATCTTTCATCACTGTCCCATGAGAGGGATTAAATCCCCCCTTCCTGCCCCATTTCTTTTGGCTCCTTGGAAAATACGGCTCCAAAAGAGTCCGATATTGGAGTTTGAGGGTGTTCACACACAGTTTGGTGTGCTGGCACGTGTGCACATGCGTGTGCATGTGTGTGTGCACACTCTCAGGACACCCACGCTCCCCCGGGCACCTGGGCAGCCCCTTCTCCCTCCCCATATCCCAGGCTCCTTAATGAGAAAACTCAACAACTGAACATTTTCCACCCAAATCTGGGTTTCAGCTGCATTTTTGCTGGCTCGGAGCATTACTGCCTGCTCCAGCTTTTTAAGCCTTGGTTTGAAAACAAGAGCCGAGGGAGGACGCACATATTCCTGTGTTTGCCCGACGCATACGCCCAGCGGCAAGAATTAAAGCAGGTTTAATCCAGTCTTGATTCTCCAATTTCTCCTTACGGGAAACTGTCCTTGCTCAGCTCCTGCTTTTTCCGAAACGACACCCACCAGTGAGCCGAACCTGGGCAAAAACAATAACATCCCACCCACTCTCCGCAGCTAAGACGAGCACCCTATATTTAAGGTTATTTAGGAAGCAGAGGCGCATTCATGCCAATGGAAAGTGCCGGATTAAAAAAAGAAGCTCCTGTGTCATTGTGGACCATCTGGCTGGGAAGGGGGTGACTAATTGCACCGTACAACGCCACATCTAAAAATATAAGGAAGCACATTGAGAAAGGCCAAGGGGCGAAGTGAAGTTTGTGGAACTTCAACTGCTCGACCATCCTGGCTCACCTGGGACGGAGCATCAGGCCAAAATTTCAGCACGGGTGACCCCAAACACGCCCGGTGTGATTTTTCACATCGTTTTGGGCAATACGGTGCCTGGCTCAGCACAGCTGCCTTCGTGTGGCCACTTGGGGAACCAGCGCTGTGCCACCGTTGCTTCGAATCTTGAGAAAACCCATCTGTGCTTGCGATTTTTAAATTAAATTTACTGGCCGTGCTCTCAAAGCAAGAAGAAGCAGGCTGGTTTTCTTCCTTCCGGCGAATTCTGGATGGCTGTTACAATTTTATACCAAATAAATTTATGGCTCTTCTTGCTCCGGTTCACTTTCTGATCTGCACTTCCAGTAACTCAGCACGCTGGGAAATGGTATTTTCTTCCAGGCTCTATGGAAGAGCACAAAACACTATAAAATCATCCCACCACCGAATTAATTTGAGGAGCCACAGGAGGAAACCTGGAGCAGGAGAGGCCAGTGGGAAAGTTGCACCATGACATTGAGAAAACCCACTTTGACCTTCAGTGAAATAAAGGTCCTGATTCTGTCCAGGGCAGAAAGCAGCTCCAAGATCCACGGGAATAGAGGAACCAAGCTCAAAGCTGTGGCTCTAAAGAAAGACATTGTAGGATTTGTCTTGGAAAATGGTCCTCAGAGAAATGGCTGCAAAACCCAGGTCAGCCAGGGACCACGGTGCTGTCAGCCCAGCGCCCTGTCCCCTCCACATCAGTCCCTGCCTTGTCGGAAAGGCTGAGATCCTCGGGACACACGGATGTTTGTCATCAGCTCCACCACACTCACAGCAAATTCATAAATGCGGCTCCATTTCTGGGAAGAGACTTGAGTCATGACTATTATCTGCGCTTCCAAAGATGAGATGCTGGAGCTGGAGATCGTAATTAGTCCTGAAGATGGGATGCCAAATCCATTTCAGAAGCAACTTGCAAAACACAAAGGCCTGAGATGAGGTTTTCCAAAAAAAAAAAACAAAAAAAAAAAGCCTATTTGGGGATTTGGAGCTAATCCGTGCTTCGTGCCTCAGTTTCCCCACCTCTGCAGGTGAACTCCTTTGCAAAACACATGGATAGCCACTGAGGGAGAGTGCTATGTAACAGTCAAACTACAGGTAATAAAATTATAATTCTAATCGCACGGATGGCACCCTCACATGGAATTACTTGCTATTATTATTGAGGACAAGATCAAAACCTTGCTTGAGGGCAAAGCACAGCACGGCAAGGTTCACCCAGGCTCTGGTGAAGAACCAGCCGTGGGCCCAGAAGCAGCACCCTCTGCATCCCCCAGTCCCACCCACCTCCCAGAGCCATTCGTTCCAGACATTTTTCCCAAGAGACTTAATAGAAAGAGGGGACAATAACACACGTGTCAGTCACATCCCTGCGCTGGAGGAGCCGCTTTCTGCTCCGCTGCTCTCGAAACACACCGGGATCTGAGCCGGGAGAGCCGACCCCATGCCAAGGGGTGCTGATAAGCCTCTTCCCACCTGGAGAGGGATCAATTCAACTCCCATAAGTCACTGAGCTGGAGCTGATGAGGTTTTAATAGGAGTGAGAAGAGCACTCAGTTGTGCCCTTCGGGGGAACACACTCGGAAGGTGCAATCCGGTCCCCGTCATCGCGCTGCCGAGCGTCTCTCAAAAGACCAATTCAGGTTTAGTGACCGTGAAAACCTTGTGATTCTCTCACCCAGCCTTCCATGTTCTTGGAAAAAGCCAATGTGACTTTTCAAACATCCCTATCTATTTACAGAAAATTCATTTCCACTGAGGTAAAGGTGAATTTTGATAAATTTCCGTTTCCCATTGAGTTACAGCACCCCTGCTCAGCCCCACACAAGTCTGGACCCTAGAACAGAAGACGCTCTGATATCCATGAAGCTCAACAAGCAAAAACACACCCAGAGCCCTCAACTGGCCCATCAAGCAGCGCATCAGGGACGGAGTTTGGGAGCGCGCTGGATTACATGGGAGTGGACTGCCACCTGAGCTGGCCCCAGTCAAAGCCAGTAGCAGGATCTCATGAAGGTCCAGAGCCTGTCACATTGGTTGAGGTGCAAATATACAGATTTCTGATCACGAAGACAAGTCCTACTTCATATGGGCTAAGACATGCTTTAAATAGTCTGCTTGGCCCGCCGCATCCGATGGGAAGATCTCCTGGCAAATGTCACAAGCCTGAGCATCCTCGGAGGCGACAACAGCACCTTGCCCGAGTGTACCATCCTCCAGCATCCAGCCCGGCGTCCAGGACATCTGCGAGGAGCGAAGGGGAAAAGCGGTCAGTGGGAAGGGCAGAGGCAGCCTCTTTTCACGCCCTCAGCTGTGTCCAGCCTCCATCCTGGGGTCTGCCACGCCAAAGCGCAGCCTCCAAAAGCAGATATCACATTTTTGTGCCCGCAGAAAGGCTGGGCTGAGCACTGCTCCCCCAAGCTGGAGTCCCTCCTCGCTCCATCCTCGCCAACATCCACTGGAGGATCCTGTCTCCGTATGGCACCTGAGCATCCCCCATCGCCCATCACTTATCCCTCAGCAGCTACAATTGCTATCCAAGCCAGAACATGAGAAAAGCGCTTTTGTAAGAAGCAAACTGGAGTGCATTTGTAATTTCCTTTTTGTGCCATTATCATTTAAGTGCTGATAAGGCACATTAGGGCTTTACCAGACAGACACCGCTTCCACTTCTTTCTTTCTTCTCCTTCTTCTTAAAAAGAAACTAGCTTCTAAATATAGCCCAGGCTGAAAATCAATAGCTTTCCCCATGAATACGTAGCCACGGCAGCCATGAAATAATTTTTAAAGGCCCCATTTGGAAGAAGAAATAAAAGGAAATGGGCTTGGCATTATAGGGACCATCACCTCTAAATCCGGGGTTGGTGTCCCACCCGTAACACACGTTGTGAAAGCGTACCTGAAGGACAGAGGGGCCAGAGTTTAGGATGCCTTTAGAAATCATCCTTTTGGGGGCGTATAAATCAGAGAGAATAAAGTAAATATTCAAGAGCTTATTTAATTTGCAGATCCAAAGGAGGTCGATACAGTTTTTCCCCCCGAGACTGGATCGACTGCTTCAAGGGTTCCTCAATGCCTCAGAAATATCATGGGAGGGACCTCTCCCAAAGTGCATCAGGTGCTGCTTGACAGCCAGATCCCAGGGGCTTTTATGTACCTAATTCCCCTGGGAACTGGAGAATTGGGTGCCCAGAGACCTTTTCAGGACATAACCCAAAACCTCCACTCTGCCACAGCTTCCCATGTGTTACAGCAGGGCTGACGGAGAGGATGCTGAAGATCGACATATGCCATTACGCAGGGAAGAGCACAGAAAAGTCACAGACAAAAATCTCCATCAGCCTCACAATTTACCTTCACAGGTCCTCGGATCTCTACCGGGACTTTAGCTTCAGCAGGCAGAGCGCTTTCACTGGGAGCATCTTCCCTCCGGAGGGCTTCTGGGGCTTCATAGAGGTCCAGAAGAGTCAGGAAGGAGTCCTCAACAACTGGGTTTGGTGCTGCAAACTCCTGTGGGCTGCAGCGAGCTCTCACTTCTTCTTTGGGGGCTTTCACCATAGGAAGCATCCTACAGCTTTTCAGCCACATGTCTACAGCCACCTTCTCACTTCTCTCCGCCTTGTTGCTGCCAAAAGCTACAGCAAGAGCTGCTCCTCCAGTTCCACCACGGAAGACGCTGCTGTTCGCGGCGCTCGGCGGGTACTTGCTGTCGAAGCTGGGCAGCATGCCGGCAGCGTACAGCTGCACCAGAGGATGAGCAGAGCCCTCCACGTTGGAGGCGGCAGATGCCGGGGCCTCGGAGCATTTCTGGTGGCTGTCCGATGGCCTTTCCCCGTGCTCCGTGACCATATCCTCCGTGCACTGGATCGGCAGCGACACGGGGATATCTTTGAAAGAAAGCAAGCCAGAGCGGTCATTCCTGGGATTTTAACAGCGTTTGTCTTTTCCCTTCCCATTGCCTTGTTTTCCTTTTGCACTTGCGAAACAACTGGGTGCTACCTCCTTGCTGGCAAAGCTGGCCTGTCCCCATTGCTCAATTAAATATAACAAATCTGGACCGGCAAAGAAAGGGCATCCAAGGACAGTCAGAGAGGGCTGAGAGTCGGAGGAGTATTAGCTACCTTAGGAGATGTTGAGACACCACTGTGTCCCCAAAAGCTGGGCTGATCCCAGTAATGGCTTTGGTTTGGGTCCTGTTTGGAGACATTGATTTGCGCACAAGCCCCAGGAAGGACACACAGACGGCAGAGATGTAGGGAAAGGAGGCGAATGCAGGGGTGGGGAGCATGAGAGCCTGCCTGGCGGCTGGTTTTGCAGCACATGGCAGTCGTTTGCCCAAGGCAATCCCTCCTGACCACAGAAAACACCCTGCGGGAGTGATGTGACTGCTTGGGGGGCACAGACCACGGCCAGGGGACCAGGAGGGAGATTTCGTGGAAAACCACACAAGCTGCTGGGGAGGGTGAGAACATTTCCCCGGGTGGTTTCCAGGCTTTGGAGGCTGCACTGCCACCCCTGCTTCCCAAAACTGCTCTAGGCCATGGGTAACATCTGCCCCAAGCTCCTTCCCCCTCTCCCCAGGAGCAAGACGTGTGAATAAGCAGCAGCACACCTGTGGCGGTTTTAACATGACTCTAAGCAGACACACGCACATGTTACTCCACATTTGATGGAGAAGGCGAAGCCAAAAAGCCACGACAGCCAGCACGGGTTGCAGAACATGTTTCTGCCTTAAAACAGCTTCACGTTACCCTCACTTCCCACAGCAAACTTCTTGCCGGCACCAGGATTCAAATTACACTTGTCAACCTGGATCTGCAGTTTCAGTGCACCCTCCCCGGCCCCGCTGCTTACCGAGGATAGGTCCCTTCCTGGAGGTCAGCTTCTGGAGAAGCTTGCCCTGCTTGGTGCACAGATCCTGCAGTCTGGCGACCTCCTCACAGAGCTGGAGGAATATTTCTTCCATCTCCATTGCGCCTGAGCTGGAGGAAAGCAAGAGGAAATGACTGGCTGTGTGTTATCCAAAGGCAGCGAGGAGCCGCCAAGGTTACCCTGAGTTGGTGGGATGGGGAGGACCAGGCTTGGTGGTGCTGCAGGATCCCCGGACATCCCATGCGCTCATGCACGCAGGACTTCAAAGAAAGAAGCACTCCCACTTCTCTTACGATTTACACAGAAAAAAAAAAAAAACTGAAAAGGGAAGTGATTCTGTCCAAGTCAGGGGATAACGGAACGACCAAGTCGGGCTTTTCCATGCCTCAGCCCACAGCTGCCACCAGCTCAGCTCCAACCAACCAAAAAGTCCCATGTTTTGAAAAATCTACCTGGATAAAGTAGCATTTCCCATTCACTTAGTACCAAAGGATCTAATTTTTTGTGCAGTGGCATGAGAGCAAACAAACTCCCAACAACAAATCCATACAATCAACAATGTCCAAGCATGGGGGCACAATTCCCCATTCTTGAGATGCTCAGCCGCAAGCTGCCCCTTCTGCTTTCCAAAATACCCTGTACATTAAAGTCTAGCTCATGCCTACACAGTATGCGTTAACCAAATATTGCTACTACAAAGAAAAACCTCTCTGCATTGTGTTCAACACATTTCTCCTTGCTTTAACAGCTGTATTGTGGATTAGACTTTCCAGTTTTACCATATTGCACCAATTATTACCAGTCTGAAAGATAATAAATAAAACCAAAGCTCAATACAAATCTGCAAGCCATCTGCAAAGTACATTGTAACTTGAAAGATTTGTGCGATCTTGATTAGCATAAATATGCAAATCGGCTTTGCTTCCTGTCATATTTTCCAGGTTCACTGCTGCTCAGCGCTGCAAATTTAAGCTCCAGCTCTGTAATTAGGGGCTCGGCTGATCGGTTTGATGGAGCCTCCTCTGACGCTCAAGGCGATGTGGATTCCCCGGTAGGGGTGAAGAGCAGAAATCCCGACCGCCCCGAAGGAAATGCACCCAGCACAAGGAAAACTGCAGACAAAATGGTAAGGTTCACTTCCAGTGCAGGCATTTCTGCGCTTCTCACCCCACTAACAAGCCGTGACTGTAACTGCATCATATTTTCGCCTGTTTGGGTCCCCCTAATTCTTAAAAACCAAGGATAAACATTTTGCACCCTCCAAAGCAGCTAACTCCATAGCTAACATATCAAATTAAAGATTAAGAGGATATATTTTGTCTGAGAGTTATAAATAACTATGCCAATTAATTATTAAGAAGTGTGTGATTTTGAGCTGTAATTCCCAAGCAAGCCTGTATTGATTTTCTACGATCCCTGCTGTTTTTTTCAGTAGTTAACTGCTTCTTCATTTACCCCAAATTACTTTTGTGACACTAGGAGGATGGTGCATCGGGAGATTTTCATCTCCTGTGTAACCTGAAAAGCTTTTCACAAATTGCAGTTAAAGGAAGCAATCTGAGAACACAAAAATCCTGGGGAAATCAGATGCTCAGGGCTCACCGAGCAACTCGGACGGGTAGGACCTGCCTTCAGCCCTGTTCTCCCTCGGTGCCAGGGAACAGGGCTGGTTTAACACGGTGAAAAGCTCATCCCCATCCCGTCCCCCGCAACACAGCTCAGCATGGTCCCTGTGAAGCCAAAAAAGCTCAATTTTCCGCAGAAGCGCACTTACTGTGGCGGGGGGCCCTCCTTCCCCTGGCTGGGCAGCAGTGGCACAACATTGGGCTCGGCAAGTTGCAGCTGAAAAACAGTTCAGCAGCAGCAAACTTTGGGGTAGGGAATTTCCCCTTCAGTTTTTGTGCTAAGAGTGAAACCTCTGCAAGGCGGCAAGGCAGGAAACAAAGCAGCAGTGAACTACAGGCAGCTGCTGCGCAAACCCAGGGTTTAAATTTAGCTCTGAAAAGCACAGGAGATTATTATGAAGGCCAAGGGTGGCCTCATGGTGGGTGAGTGTTGGCTCCTCTCTGCACCACGCTGGGTGAGGCAGGTGCCTTTTCTGTGACTCAGTTTCCCCCCGCCTTTCTCTACCAACTCGTTAGTGCTATAACATGGAGCCTGATGGGTATTTGTGCGTCTGTGGTGCCCTGGAGCCCTGCCTGACTTATCCTCTGTTAGGCAGCTAATATTCAAGCTAATATCCCAATAATCCCAATTAATGCTCACTCTGCCTCAGGTCAAATCCCCCAAATCCTCTGTAGAGCACAGGAGCCAAGGCAAAATCCTCAGCTGGGTGATTAAAACTCACCCAGGGCTTGTCCCTCTGGCATCCCAGAGAAGCCACTGGGGTTTTCCCCATCGCCCTCCTGCACGTCTCGACCGCAGCCTCTCCTGGGCTGCATGGGGGTTTTGGGGGCTGCTCGTACCCTTCCTTGCAAGTGCAGGAATCCCCTGCCGAAGGGCTCGTAGCTGTCACATCATCCCTGAAGGGGCTCTGAGCAGCTCTTTCACACCACCAATATCTCACCTGATTTTTCCAGGGAGTTTTTTTTCCGAGTCTAGCAGCTGCTGATCCTCAGGCCGAAGCTTCATGAAGATACCACCATCTAGTGTTAAAGACGGGTCTTGAGGAGATGGGAAATGGGGTGCTGGGAGCAGGGGGCTCGCCGTTTGAGGTTGCCACTGCGTCGCATGCCAGGGGGGATCACAGCCCCGTCCCCAACCGCAGGCTCAGGGCACCAGTGGAGAGCAGCAGCTGCTGGAATTGGCAGGTCAACGGGAAGATCCAGGCTCATAAGGGATGATACAGAGGGATGGGAATAATTAGCAAGTTCCCGTGTTGATAGTCTATTTATAGCGACCGGTGTGCTCACAAAAATTATTATTGCATCCTGGTAAAAACGATGGTAAATAAACTCCCAGCCACGGTGAACTGCTGCCCTGGAGCCAGGAAGCTCAGGAGGCTTCGCAGCGCCCACGGAGTAATTAATAGCTAAGAATAATAACAACAAAGGTGGCATGAACTAAGGGACAGGCACGGGTAGGAAGGGCGTTGGCACCGTGCTGGTGCCTCTCTCCTGCCACCCAGCAGTCGGGCAGTATAGGACCTACAGCAGTATAGGCCCTACAGGACACCCCCGCTCCCAGGCCTCTGTAGCCCCTATGGCCTCTACAGGTCCCTGTGGCTCCCGACACCCCCGCTCCCAGGCCTCTGTAGCCCCTATGGCCTCTACAGGTCCCTGTGGCTCCCGACACCCCCGCTCCCAGGCCTCTGTAGCCCCTATGGCCTCTACAGGTCCCTGTGGCTCCCGACACCCCCGCTCCCAGGCCTCTGTAGCCCCTATGGCCCCTCTAGGTGCCTGTGGCTCCCGGCACCCCCGCTCCCAGGCCTCTGCAGCCCCTATGGCCTCTCTAGGCCCCTGTGGCTCCCGACACCCCCGCTCCCAGGCCTCTG
>VYXH01011441.1:42244-63570 GCA_013397275.1 Burhinus bistriatus | reverse complement strand
TGTAAAAAGCTGTGTGTGGGTTCAGCTGTGCCCGAAGCGAGTTGGTCGGGAAAAGTCTCACAAGCTGTGTGGTTCCCCCCCTTCACTCAGCGTTATCAGCAGGTCACACCGTGAGAAGTAGTGTCACGGTGTGTGTCCCATGCTTACGCTGTTGCCCAGGTACTTGCTTGTGGCCCCCGCTGGTGACAGAGTTGCAGCACTACCATCGATTTTCCATTCCTCTCACGTGCCTTTAATTTTAAGTTTCTATGTAACAATAGGGAGACTTTACCCTCCCCCTGCCACTGCCAGTGGAGGCAGCGGTGATGTCCCCGTCGAGTTCCCTGGCACAGAGGTGTAGCGGGTGCTCCTCAGCTCAGTACCGGAGCCAGCCAAGGCCTTCCCCAGCAGTGGGCACCTTCGGGAGCGTGCGACCGGCACTGTCATGAACATCTGCCATTCAGTATTTCTCTCTCCACCCTTTTCCTAAAGGGAAAAAGCATGGTTAGTAGCTTGTTTTAGTTCAGTTGGACTGAGCTTTTTTTAGCAAAGATGAGGTCTTACAGTAGAAAGACAGGTTTCTAGTAGGCCTCTGGTTTGTAAGAGAGTTCAGCCTGGTATCTATGAAAGCTCTCTTATGTAGCTACTTTTATGTGTATCCGCTGTAGAGGGATGAAGTTGCTGAACATTACTGTTATTCCAGTGCTTCAGGCAATCAGATATGCTGGGCTCAAGCCCAAACCTTGAACTTTATTTTATATTCTAAAGGAAATGAGTACAACAAATGGAAGACAGGTTTGATGTATTTGCTGGAGCCAGTAACACTGAGAATTAATGCAGGGCACTCTTCTTATTGCTGTATTAATGAACACTGCCACAAATAATGACCAATACTGCAAGTATCATAGCTTATCCTGTACTGTGGATAACGCCTCAGTATCTGTACTTCCATGCAGCAAAGTCCCCTGCCTAATCCCAAAAATCACTCCATGCTGAAGTGACAGCATTAATTCCCCCTGCTGTTACACATTTTACCAGCCCTTTGTGACAGTGCACAGTGACAGCTCCCTTGTGTCAACTGTCTGCAAAGCTACCCCAGATATGACCCTTTTATGGTGCACACACCTGTCTTCTAGGATTATGCGATTGATAATCCAGTACTGGCTGCTCTTCGTATATCAACTTGATCCTGAGAAACATACTGAGCACTCATTTTGTTTACAAAAGCAAATACGGTGTGTACAATTCCCTTATCTAGTAAAGGTGAAATATTTTGCCATCACAGGGTCACTTTTGTATATTTCTTAATGATATCTTCTGCAGTTACACCCTGGATAGCAGACAGACCTTTCCCTCAAATTACCAGGTCATCGCAAATGCTAATTTCTGCGTAGTAAATTTTGACTCTCTAAAGATTGCTTTGTACTTTCCTGAAGTCCTAGCATGAAGTCCTAGTGTTTTTAATGACATTACAGTTGTGCATTGATTTTATTACCTTGCAATTATTTGGTAGTTTTTGTCATGTCTTATTGATCTCACTGAACTGAGTTAATATATAATAGTACAGCAGGCAAATAGCAGCAACTCTGTTTCCCCAAATTGACTCAGTTTGTTATTAAGGAACGTGAAGACAGTGAAGTCTGTCTTTTCACTTCAACAGCCTAATCTGCGTCACCTTGCTGCCTTTAAGTTATTTGACTTTTCTGGTCATCCCACCCTGTAAGAAAGAATTCTACTTTTCCCTTCATGACAGGCTTTACTGCCGTTAATTGTTAAGAAGACTATATCACTAGTAAAAGCAAATACCATCAGACTTCTATATAGACAGTTTCACTGCCATTTGCAGGTGGAACTCCATTCAAATCAAGTACTGTGTGAGAGGTGATGTGCTTATCGCACCCTGATGAAAATATGCTCATTTATCCTTTTATGTGTGTTGTCCATTGTTTACTCAGTATTTTAAAATAGTGTTCAAAAACTTTCCCCTCTTTTGAGATCTGCAAACAAAAATAAAAATTTAAGACACTTTTGTTGTCCCAGGCACACGTTTGTGATACTCTGAAAACAAACACTATACTGAAGTATACTCTGAAAACGATTGAGACTTCAGTAAAGCAGCACATCAGAAAATCTGCTTGAATATGTCAGAAAGTTTTAAAACCAACAAAAGAAAAGAAAACCCTGAATGTTATTCAACAGTGTTGAAAACAAACTGCAAATCCTAATCTCTTTGAATAGCTCTAGTCATAATTCTCCATTTCTAATGTTGCAATCTCTGTCTGTAACCAGAGATTATGTGTTACATAAATACTTGCAACTGCTAAAATATGTAAAAAGCACATGAAGAGGTGGGCTACTGCTACAGCAGAAGCCTTTGCTTACCAAAAAGTAGATTTAATATTCTGTTATTAACAGAGAAAAACAAGTACAATACATAAGCAAAAATGAAGTGTGTTTCTAGATAATCTTCTAACATTGAACTGAGCATGAAATCTCTTGAAGAAAAGCCGGGTAGAGATCCCAGGAAAACATTCTTTTAGCTCACTACTGCTTATTTGTTCAATGGAACAGTTCACTTTGTTCCTTTATACTGAGCTGCTTTATACTTACACAGAAACAAATTTTTTTCTCTCTCTAATCCTTAGCAGGAGCATGAGCCCTTAGTATCCTGTCTTTGCCAGTCTTACACTTTCAGTAAGTCAAGTCCTTATAAAAGCTGTTTTACCTGCAAAGTGATACGTGAGAACTATTTGGTTCTGTCATGCATGGAAATTGTAGTTTCGTTTTCAGTGAATTCTGTGGTTTCCACTACGAAACTATTTTGACCTTAAATTACAGGTCCTAGAGCTGTGATGTTACATAGCATGTATTTTCAAACAAAGGCCTTTTGCCTTAATATATGTTGTGTATCCCAAGACGTAGGAATACGGTAGTTCTGAAGAAGTAACAATGGTATTAGTAAATCAAAATCTTGCAGTTTTGTCATCCTTCACATAACAAGGTTGTTCTTCTTATGGTCTGTTTCTGCTGGGTCCTGAGATTTAAACTGTGTGTCTATTTCTTCATCCTATGTGAAATGACATTATTCACAATCCTCAAACATTTGTGAGAAGAGACCTTAGTGTATAGCTGTCAGAAAAGCAACAAAGCATCATAGGACTTTTGTAAGAAGTTTTCATTGTTTTCTTTTTTTAGTGTTCAATCCTAAAGCTATCTTTTTTTGGTTTTAGATGGAATCCAGAGTATATATTGTGCTGGATTACCACTGTTTTAAGGAGGCTGGGTCTTAGGCATTAATACAGTTTCACTTTCATGGCTACTTCTTTATTACTGTGATGCAGGTTTGCTCTCACCAAGTATTTTCTTTGAGCCACAATGTATTATCCACTCGTCAACTCAACAACTACTTCTTTAAGACCAGTTGGCTGTTTCTTCTAACTCACTATTAGTCATTTCTCTTTTCCTCAAAACTGGGAACAGTGTTCACGTTTTTGGCAAAGTAACAATGATACTGCATCTAACCAAAACAGCCCCTTCTGTGAAGCCAGTCATTAATTCCTCTCTGGTAGCCAGATGTCTGCTGAGTTTACACCCTGTGCATTTCCCGTGACTGCACCCACAAGGCATCCACAAATGATTCTGTATTTTCAATAAGAGCACCACATCCTTTTATGAACTTTCCTCTTCACTACCTCAGCAGCTGCAGCTGCTGACCACAGAACTGCAGCCTCTCTTTACGTTACGTGTTGTACCTCTCTCTTGACTGAAAGAGCGTACAAACAGTGTGAGTATAATGTTACTTTTACTTTAAGGATACAGTTTAATCACTTAAGATTTTGGGGAGTGGGTTTCTCACAGAAAGTAATGAGAAGTATTCTACATCCAACACACAAAAACATGTCCAGGTTTATACCAACAAGTAGAGTACAAAATGGGGTTTTTTTGTTTTAAGAAGCGCTGGCAATGAAGTCTAACCCGGCCAATAATAAAGCATATCTGAAGGAGGACTCACATTTATATCTAAGCATGAGGAGAAGCACATGCTTAGGAGGCACATTTCCCTTCAGAAATCTGCACTCTCTGAACATGATCACCAGCAGTAGATGCAATTAGCTATGTCCAATTTACATTTTGAGCACAAGGGACAAGGTTTCACAGCGTGCTTAATACAGAGAACACAACAAACTGGTTTTTGTGAACACAATGCACAGTTTCTCAGTTCAACGGGAAACTTTACAAAATATATGTGCAAGGTATAATTACAGCATGACAAAAATAAAATTTCAAAAGGATAATTGAAACAACACTAATTTTGAAAAAGAAACTGGTTAATTGATGTAGGGTCATAGACATATGTCATAGCATACAATACAATAAATAAAATGTAAACACCAATTTTCAAATCAACACAGCTTGATAACTTGAATTCAAATTTTAGAAATAGTAAAAAAAAACCAACAAAACACCCACAAAGTAAGCTGTAAATTACAATCCCTCAGCTAACTGGTAAAGATGAAGGAGAAATTTTGGGAACTGTTAATATTTTTCTAACTCATTAAGGGGTCTGTCTTTCATCTGGTTTTTTTCTTGCTCTCTGTGGCCATTGAGGCTAGTGGGAAACTAGCCAATTTAGTCAGAAAACTTTGCAGCATAGCAGGGAGTCTCATTTGTCATCACATGCAATAGCAGCTGTCTCGATTGAGAATGAAGTTGATCAGTGCAGACTAAATAAATTAGGTAATTCTTTAGATGGTTAATAATGTACTTTGAATGAGCAAAGACCAATCTTTGTCTCCTGATACTGGGAAAATTGTCTTTCAAATATGCCAATTTTGTAGTTTGAAACTAAGGAACAATTAAGTTCCTTAATGTATTTTTTATGCAAATATTTCTGGTAACTTAACATATTCAGTTTACATGAGGGATACCAAAGTGTTATAATTGTTGTAGGGGCTATATCCAGACTCAGGTTTCCTTCAGCTTTCTTCAGCTTCTTCCATTCTATGCTTAATCACTTCAAATTCTTGCCTAAATTTCTTAGCCACATCAAATTTGAGAATTGCAATAAACAAGAAGTATAAAACCTTGGCAACATTTTCCTTCACATAAAAAACTGAAATATACTATGTTGAGTTAATATGCTGAACATGTAGCCAATAAACCTATGAAGATACCAAACTTCACACAAATTTGCACCCTTCCCAACTTCTGCACTGAGTAAAGCAGCTTGTATGCCACTCAGGAAGACAGAATTTTCTTCTTAAAAACTCAGTTTGTACAACCTTGAGAATATTTGGGACCTTTCTAACCTCAGGTTTTGTCACTTTGTACGGGCCTCTAGCCTGAAAACACAGTTTGATGATGTGGTTAAAATTACCCCCATGGACATAAATGAAGGAAGAAACTGGTTACATAAGCTTTATGCCTCTTCTGACAGGATGAGAGAGTTGGGGGTGTTCAGCCTGGAGAAGCGAAGACTCCAGGGAGACCTTATAGCAGCTTTCCAGTATCTGAAGGGCTCCGACAGGAAAGCTGGAGAGGGACTTTTTACGAGGGCATGTAGTGACAGGACAAGGGGTAATGGCTTCAAATTTGAAGCAGCTAGTTTTAGAATCGATCTCAGGAAGAAATTTTTCACTATGAGGGTGATGAGGCACTAGAACAGGTTGCTCAGGGAAGCTGTGGAGGCCCCATCCCTGGAAGTGCTCAAGGCCAGGTTGGATGGGGCTTTGAGTAACCTGGTCTAGTGGGAGGTGTCCCTGCCCATGGCAGGGACATTGGAACTAGATGATCTTTAAGGTCATTTCCAACCTAAACCATTCTATGATTCTCTTTATCCCCTCTATATGCTTATGATGGAACTTATGTGTAAAGCAGGTAACCAGGCAGGAAAAAACTGACCTACTCTGTAAAATATGAGTTAGCTATTTAGAACCCTGGCCTGCAGTCATAAAGGATTTGTTTAGTTTTCTCACAGTTTATATCATGGACTCCTTCCTCAAAAGATCTAGACTGGATGAATTTGATACTGTAAAAATATATGATAAGTGGAAAGAAGAGCTGACACTTATCAGCCTTCAATTTTGAGATAAAGCACATCTCAGAAGGCTAACTGGTTCATAATTCCAAGAATGATATTAATATGGAAAAAAAAAAAGTCTAGTACCAATGCACTAGCTTGAGGGAAAGTCTATCAATTGCTTCTATTATTAAATGACCTTACTAACTGTATAACTTGGTCCTTGTTGGAATCATAAGCTACTGGGAAAGGACACATTGAGTGAGCTAAATCACAGGTATATGAGGTATATGTACTGTAGGCATGATGGTTTCTCACAATGCTGCTTGCCTGAGTGGACCGAGGCAAAGATACTATGTGATGAATAGCCTCAGAGACTGTTAGAGGATGATACATAGAATATCGATGTAAAAGGAAAAAAAAAAACAGGTTTGTACATAAAAACTTCAGTATTTACCTTACTCTTATGATCACAGTTCATTACCTCTTTTTGAAAACAACGATAAAGGTTTTCTGTTTGTTTCAGGTTTTATTTTAATTCCTTCTGCAGTGCTTGAAAAAAAGATGGTATATGGTGCCTGTTTAACTAAAGGAGCAACAACAATCTTGAGTAATTTTAATGTAAAAAGAACTGGATCTTTATCACAAAGAAAACAAGGAAGCTCTCATGTACTACAGAAAACTCATTTAACCTTCAAAATCTGCTAGGCGATTTTGTGAGGAACCACAGCAACTAAAACATATATTACAATAATTAAATATAGAAGTAAAGGTTGGGCAGCACGTATGTTAACTTCAGAAGTTGTTAAACAATGGAATGGGAATAATAATGCAAAGAATATTCATATTGTGATGCTATCAAGGGCATATATCGAAGTGGAGTACTTATTGCAAAATCAAGCGAAAATTACTTTTGTTTTAGTGCATGGCATGGCATGGCATGTCAAAAGAATTTAGAAAATGTTTTCAAAATTTACCAAGTATATTAATTATAAAGTATTGTGCTTTACTAGGAAGGAAGAAACAAAAGGCAGAAAAGTTGCAGGATAGTAACACCACTTAAAGCAGCATAGGTAAGCATTGTTACAATCTTTGTTCTTTTCCAGGCTAGCTCTTGTCTTCGCACACAAGCTCTGTGTGAGGACTATGGCTCATATGGATTTACAGTACTTAGATAAAATTTAAAATTTCTTATGTGAAGCGGTTTCATTCAAATTGTCTTCTCCTCCTAAATATTCCGTAAGATAAGTTGATTTAGAGCTCTCTTTTACGTAGAAAAATGCCCTAAATTTCTCTTGTAAACATCTCACTGCAAGTAACAAAACCAATCATAAGTTTGCTCAAATGTATTTTAAATTGGCTGATGAACTAATGTTGAAGAACTACATATAGCTATGGGTTCACTTTCAGTGAGTAATTTTTATAAAATTTCCATGTGTCAGTGACACAATATCATTTGTGGACCTTTTTTCTAAATCACATAAAACTCATTTAAATCAGTTTGATTANAATTTTTATAAAATTTCCATGTGTCAGTGACACAATATCATTTGTGGACCTTTTTTCTAAATCACATAAAACTCATTTAAATCAGTTTGATTATTTTTTTTTTAAATCAAATTCTGCTGACCCCACTTAGAACTTGCCCTTTAAATCCATAAATTGCCTGAAGGAAATTTACCTTGATAACAGTATGACAAAGTATCAACAAGCTCGTAACTCATCCTTTGACAATCCTCAGCGCTTGTGAAAAACATTCAATGGTGAAAACAGCTGTGCCAGAAGCTACTGAAATGGAGTTCCAATCTTACTTGACCAGAGGACAGAAAACTGAGAAAGCTAAAGAGTTTCCACACCCCTGATAGCTTAAATGTTTCATGTTTTCCTCTCTATGCTCCATTTTTAGTAGTTAGGGAACATTCCAATATTTTTTGATTTTGTTTTTTCTTTGATTTCGCTGGTGATTTCTTTTTGCAAGGGAGGGAGGGAGTTTGGAAGTGACTGTAGGTTTTATAAACTGTAGATGCACATAACTCTGTGAGCACCTATGCAGTCAAAGAAGGAAAAATGCTAGACAAAACAGTAACGAGTTTTAAACAGTACTAAAATACTGTCTCATAGTCATTTTTATTACAGCATGTTCTGACCTTTAAAGTCTTTAGGAACTGATATTATTACTGTAATTTTTGGTAAATGGGAATCATCAAACTACAGTTTCTCAAAATTATTCTGAACAATTGCAAGGACAGTTGCATCTATGGGGCTGCTAGTGGGGACAGAGGAGTCCACAGAGTAGCACAGTTTCTCCCTGGTCACACATCCTGCTATCTGTATCTGGCAAACTGGTAACAAAGGACAAGGAGAAGGCTGAGGTAATCAACAACTTTTTTGCCTCAGTCTTCACTGGCAACCTCTCTCCCCACACCTCTCCAGTGGATGGACCACAAGGTAGGGACTGGGGGAGAAAAGTCCCTCCCACTGTAAGACAAAAACAGGTTCGTGACTGCCTGAGGAACCTGAACATACAGAAATCTATGGGACCTGATGAGATGCATCCCCAAGTCCTGAGGGAATTTGTTGTGGTTGCCAAGCCAGTCTTCATGGTATTTAAAAAGTCATGGCAGTCAGGTGAAGTCCCCAGTGACTGGAAAAAGGGAAACATTGCACCCATTTTTAAAAAGGAGGACCCTGGGAACTACTGACCTGTCAGCTTCACCTTTGTGCCAGAGAAGGTCATGGAACACATCCTCCCAGAAGCTATGCTAAGGCACATGGAGGAGGATAGGGAGGTAATTTGAGACAGTGAGCATGGCTTCACCAAGGGCAAGTCCTGCCTGACCAACCTAGTGGCCTTCTGTGACGGAATGACTCCATCAGTGGACAAGGGAAGAGCTATGGATGTCATCTAGCTGGACTCCTGTAAGGCCTTTGACACGGTCCCCACAACAACCTTCTCTCTAAATTGGAGAGATATGGATTTGCTGGGTGGACTGTTTGGTGGATGAGGAATTGGTTGGATGGTCACATGCAGAGGGTAGTGGTCAACGGCTTAATGTCCAGATGGGGATCAGTGACAAGTGGTGTCCCTCAGGGGTCTGTATTGGGACCAGTACTCTTTAATACCTTCATCAACAGCATAGACAGTGGGATCGAGTGCACCCTCAGCAAGTTTGTGGACAACACCAAGCCAAGTGGTGCAGTTGTCACGCCTGAGGGACGGGATGCCATGCAGAGGGACCGGGACAAGCTGGAGAAGTCGGCCTATGTGGAGTTGGAGTTGTTCAGCCTGGAGGAGAGAAAGCTCCAGGGAGACCTTGCTCCAGCCTTCGAGTACTTAAAGGAGGCCTACAGGAAAGATGGGAACAAACTTTTTAGCAGGGCCTGTTGCAATGGGACAAGGGGTAATGGTTTTAAACTAAAAGAGAGAAGATTTAGACTAGATACAAGGAAGAAATATTTTACAATGAGTGTTGTCAAACATTGGAAGAGGTCTCCCAGAGAAGTGGTAGCTGCCCCATCCCTGGAAGTGTTCAAGGTCAGGTTGGACAGGACTCTGAGCAACCTGATCTAGTTGAAGATGTCCCTGCTCATTGCAGGGGAGGTTGGACTTGGACTAGATGACCTTTAAAGGTCCCTTCCAACCGAAACTGTTCTATGATTTTATGATTCTATGATTCTATAGCACTAAGGTAATGTTGAACTGGGAGCAGTAGTCCTCCCCTTCCCATCAGTCAAGCTCTCCGTATAATCTGTATCGCAGTATCACTGGTGTGAGGGAAGAGTAAGCCTCCACAATAGAAGTACCACAGTACAGATACACAGTACAATTTCAAACTTAGTATAAGCTGAATTCTGCAAGAGGAATCTTTACACTTGCTGTCAGAATTATGGTTTGGACATTAAGAAACTTGGCTTTGGTGCCATTTCTTAACCAATATAAATCACAGATAATATTCGTCTTGTAAATTCTTTGTTTAGCATCTATAACCAAACAGTCATTTTTCTCAAGTCCTGTTCAGAATGTGTAAAAATTATTACTTTAAGCATTAATTAACTGGATAATTGAACTACAGCCTGACAGTCATTTTTTGACTGGTTGCTTTGATATCAATTTACTTTTGATTTGTTTTCTGAGATTTCAGTTAGTTTTAGTGATATTAATAATAGTTTAGTATTAATAATAGTTCTGGTAACATGTCTTCTTGTTTATACTTGGGAGTTTTAATAAAGCATGTAAGGCTCTATCTTACATTTCTTTCAATAAGAAACCCATGGAGTTTTGAATAGGTGTTCCCAGATTAACATAAGACCATGACCAGTTCTCTCTGTTAGCATAAGGTTCTTACATCTGGCATTAATCTGGGAATGTAGTCTGCAAGCAGGAAGGCAGTAGTAGAAGAAGCATGGCCCTGTGCAAAGACTGACAAAAGTTCACAGCACTCAGTGTCACAGTCTCAGCACAGACTTGTCACGTTATTCCCACCTACGCCACTCCTTTAGGGAAAAGAAGAGCATTTCAAACTGGGATATCAGCAAAAGTTGCCTGTACTGCTGGTTGCAGGGAGGGAGAATCTAAAGATATATGGGTTTGTTGATGATTTACAGTAATTAACCATAGGCTGCCACTCTGCTTTTGTCTTCATCAGTATTCTGTGGCTCTGTCTTCTGTGTGCTCCCCTACCAATTGTCCAGAAGTGAGATAAACCAACTGAGACTAACTTTATAAAAATACAAGCTGCATAAATTAATCAAAAGCTATATTGCTAAGTTCAAGAGGAAGACCAAGATATTTGAGGTTTAGATTCAGTCCTTTATAAGGCTCCCTACTGGATCCATTATGAAGTCACTCATCTTCTAGAACATAATGATTCACTAGAGAAATTCACAGGTCTCTAAATTGTCCTTTTGCTTTCATGCTTTTTGTGCAAAAAGATTAGAGTACAAAGCAAAACTGCATAGCTATCACAAGAAGCTTCTAAGCAATGCAAAATTAACATGAGAAGCAAGTAGAGAATTACAGAGAAAAATGGTGCTACTCAAGAAAGATAGTACTATTAAGATCGCTTTGTTGGCAAGACAGCAAGCCTAGACTGATTGCCAACAGAATGGCAACAAAAACATTCAGATAAATTCCAGTCTCACAAACATCAGGCCACATGGGAACATTTAAATGCAATGTAGTATGCTTGCCTAAATAGGTGGTGGAAAAAAATGTTTCTTTTATTTTGGTAGGGAAGAATATTATATTTGATAGAGGAGAATGGCTAAAAACTATAGGCAGAACTTTAACCTAGATTGGCATTCCACTCAGGCAGTGAGTAGGCAAAAAGGCTTGTCCTAGCCAATATATTCTATGATCCCTGTAAGATGGGAAAGGATTCTCCAGTCTTCACTCATTGCTCACTCAGTCTCTAAAATGCACAGGTAACTACTCTCTGCTTGAAAGAGAAGCAGCATGCACTTTGATCTGGTGACACCATAACATAATAGACTGGGTAGCATGGGAATAGGATGTAGATAATGAGTTATGTAGAAAAACAGAAAAAGACTATTCCATCTTAAAGCTACAGTGTTCAAATGAGTGCAGCCCTATCCTTGGGCACTGAGGAGAAATCATAACCAATTTATTGTGCCGAAAAAGGAAGTCCATGTGTTTTTTCCTAATACTTACTTTCTCACTTCTGCCCTGTACTGTGATCTGTCTCCATGGCGAGCAGAATCTAGCCCTGGCTGCTCTAAATTTTTATGTGATGTTTAATAAATGGCTCTTGGTTTCAGTCTCTTTTCCATAAGATGTCATTTGAATTTTAATATATTTAGCATAAAATATAAGGCCTATCCCTGTGCAGGTATTTTCCCTATTACAAAAACTGCAAACATTCCATTTGGATGCTATGAAGGATTATACCTGAAGAATATTTAAAATAGATTTTTACGTGTCTTGGTGTTCTTCAGGTATAATCATGAGGATACATAAAAATCTATGTTAAAATTAGGCTGTTTTAAAATAAAGTTGGAATGATCACTGCTGATTTTTATGACAGGATTCTTTACTTAAATTTCTTATATAGCTGCTATCTGTGTACTACCTCCTCCTGTGTAAGTACACAAAAGCAAGATTAGAGTGATAGGTTAGAAAATACTAGCTGTTCTGGATTTTTGCTTTTTCAGCGTGAATCCCTAGGCAGTAGCTGAGATGGTTATTTTATATATAATATTAAATGGTTGGAACCAATCAAAATTGTTTTCATTTGGCTTTAATATGGCCTTTGACTGAGTGTCATGCCCAGGGCATAATGGCATTCATTAGGGCCCAGATTTAAATCAATTTTAAAAATTATTCCACAGAAAGCAAAAAAACTAGATACCGGCAAGTTATCCACCTCAAGAAGTTTTAAATAAACAAATACCAGTTATGTTTCACCACTGTCTCCTTTCCAAATAATATTCTTATCACAGACATGTTTACCGGAATAGCAGCATAAGCCTGTGAAGTGCTGTTTATTGTGTATTACTAAACTCAGAGCAGCTATCATTGTCAGATTAATTGGGGTGAATACTCAAAGGTTGTAGAAAATATGAAATATATAGAAAAATATATAGAAAAATCATAATTGAGCCCTGTACACTGACATCAACTTAAGCAGTGCAGCGCAAACTTTATGAAGTCGAACAGAATCTGATGAAAAATTTTAAGATTTAGAGCAACTTCAATTATTTGTATCCTATCTTCAGAAAAACAAGCCACTGAAAAAGATATCACTAAGGTCTGACAAATCTAACCTGAATTTTCAGGTTAAATTCAGGTTTAGGTTTTTTAGATTTTTTTTTTTTTTTGTACTTACAATATATAGAAGCCTTTTAAAGTATATATTGCAACTCACTTTAGAAAATCACCTTTCTCTAAAGTATCCAATATGGTCACCCATGACTTAGAAAAGCCTCAAGAATTTCATGCAGAAAGGAGATTTTCATAATCTTGCACAATGGGAAGCATGTTGCATGCAGTATCTCTTCTAATAAGCTGAACATAACTCAAATGCAATGGGGGTTTTAACTTGGAAGTCAATATTCTGTTTCTGTAATGAAACATGAATAGTATTAAATAACAGAGAACTGTTATGGTGAAATATTCCGCTTACAAACAAACATACAACAAATATGGTGCATGGTGCATTTTTGCTGCACAATATAAATTGTATCATCTGCTTTGTATTTAATATGCATGAAGATACAATATGGGTCTGCAGGAGGTGATTTGTAAGAATTCACCTGCATCAGGTTCTCTCCCCTCTTTGCCTAACGATGAGCCATCCCACTTTCCAGAGACATGGAAGGACATGCAGTGAAGAAACAACGGTCCGGAACCAGAGCACAGTGTTTGATCGGGCGTTTTAAATGTTATACTCTAACAAAGAACCTGCGATAGAGACAGAGTAGCAGCCAGTAATTAAAGGCATCATTCTATTTCCACTCCCTCCTCTGATAGGAACAGAGAACCTCTGGCAGCTGTGGGCTTGAAATTCAACTCAGCCTACCTGGCATAGATTACTGTTCGCTCAGTGGAGTTGCACTAGTGTAAAACCAGTGAAAGCAAGCTGCAAAGCAAGCCTTTTATGATACAATAGCAGGTGTAATATATGACCTTTAGCTGATACATTCACATGCTCGATGGTGTTTGGTGACTGTGCCATATAAATGTCTGGTAGAAAGAAGCAGACCCTGAGCCCTCATTGTATTTACTTGAGTATTACGCCTACCAGGTCACAGTAGTGCATTGCCACACTGGAGACAGTGGTGGAGTTAGAGCTGCACAACAGCGGAGAATTAGTGGCAATTCAGTTCATTTTTCATATGTATTTCATTTGTTAGTGGTGGTGGCCATATTTGTTGATTTACTTAAATATCGCTGCCATTTTGCAACAAACCTTTAGTAAATATTTAGGAATCTGCATTTTATATTTAGTTGGGTCCCCATAATCTGTCTATTACTTTAATTATTCTTGGTAGAAAAAGGCTTTATGGAATTAAGAAAGAAGACAAGCAAATTGGAAAGTGTCCTGCTGGCACAACAACGTTTGGGAAAGCATACAGACAGTACATCCTTAGACATTTATATTTATTTCCATGCTACAAACTGGCTAAGATATTTTATTCTATGCAAACACTGGCAAGAGATCAATATAAACAAAATGATCCCGGATGAGCAGCTCCAGCTCATTGTTATGGCCATTTCTCATGCAACTGCCTGTTTTAGCTATTGAACAATTGCTGGTATTCCTGACTTGAAAGTATCAGTTACTTTTCTGTGAAGAATCTCACAAGCGAGGAGTAAGTGACAGTGGAAAATTGTATACTATGATGATATAAACTATATCAGAAATCATGGTTTTGAGGATAAATCTTTTATTCATAACCATAATTTTCATGCTATTGCATCTCTATTTATCAGCCTTCATAGCATGTCAGTTTTCACATTCATTCTTGCACTACAGCTTCTAGCAGCGTAGCCAATAAGACAGATATTCAAGATCTCTATCCAAACGTGCATTTTCTAGAACATAAGGTAAAACCAGATGGAAACTGAATTTAAAAAGTACAGTAATCACAATCCATATTAATAACCTGTAAAAGTAGACTGTCTTTGATATGTAGTCTACATATAGTCCTTTTATGTAGTGTCTGAAGGTCTTGTTTTATTTATCATTATTGATTCTGAATTAAATAGTTAAGAAGATAGCTTTTACAAAAAAAAAGCTGTGACTGGACCCATGATATTTGCAATAAACTTTGGCTTCAGTGCAGTTAATATAATGTGTGTTTTTTCCATGTTAACCTTAATTTTTAAGAAATTCAAAATTTCAGTATCTGTTGAGTTAGCAATAAGAAACAGCACAAAGAACTCTATAAAGAGACTTCTAGTTATATAGCATAAGAAAACAACTTCCTTAAAAACTCAGCATGCAGTTCAAAGAACTGCTCCCGACCAATAAATTGAAGTCAGATGAGAAAAAGATGCTGTATTCTTGGACCAGCCTTAATGGACAAGTCTGCAGACAGATAATGTGACATAGTCCCACCTTAGCTTTCAACCACACTTGCAAATACATATCAGCACCAATTGCATGACCTTTTGCAGAATGCCATACAGTTAGCAAACCTCTCTGGACCCTACATTTAGATGACACTCCCAACTATGTACACAATGCAAGTTTTGTTTCTCTGCAGTAATCATTGTTTAAAAAGAACTTATATGCATACACACCTATACTGTAACAGTAGTCATAGCGTAGCAGTAGTATTTTTTAGGGGTTTTTTGTTAGACATTACCCTCAAATTCCCCAAATAGCAACCTGTATCAAGGAAGATCAACAACAGAATCTTAAGTCCCTCTGTTTTGGAATTAGGGTTCCTTAATGTCACAAGTTAAGGATTTTTTTAACTACTTAATTAATAAAATATTGTTTTAATTGTTCTGCTTTGTTCTTTGAAGAGCCTTGTGGATGGAACACTGCAAAAGAGTATTTATACAAATAAGAATGTGGATATAGCAGGTATTTTAAAATAATGAATTGTCCATAAGTATTTTTATATTGTTTTTTGAGCAGATGCACATAAAGGATTCACTCAGGTTGTTCATTAGCTCTAAAACAGGAACATCCCAATTTTACATTAATTCATTCTCTGTGTGAAAACATTTCTTACCTGGACTATATTGCCACAGTTCAGCAAACTCTTAGGCAGAGGAATAATGCTACTGCTTTGCAACTCCTACTAAGTCCATGGGTCTATTTCTAGGCTTAAAGTTGGATCTATGTATAAGTGCAGAATCAGAGTAAAATCCTAAACCAGCTGAAGCTGATGGCAAAATTCCCATAGGCTACAATGATGCCAGCATTTAATCACACAGTGTTCATATTCAAACACCTGCATCTAATAACCCTCCTTAAATTACTATTTCAAATTCTGTTATTTTAAATTAGCAAAACTGAACAGACATTATTCTTATACAGCTGTACATATGAAAAATATGTAAAGTACATACTTTAATATTTTTACGAGGCAGTCACATTTTAATATACAAGTTGTACACAGAAACATCAGTTTGTCATACATATGACAACACAGTCCATTTACAAAACGATAGGAGGAAAAGAACACATAATAGACGCGCTAAAAATACAAGCAGCTACATCTGTAATACAGAACAACAGAAATAATAAAGAAAGGATAGGGCAAAATAGAATTCAAGTTAAGGGTGTAACCTGGGAGAAGAGATGAAGAAAATAAATACACTGTGGATAAAAGAAAACAAAGATCATCCTAAATCAAAAGAAAGGTCAACTGATACTGGCCAGGGACAAAAAGAATTGCTCAACATCTACATTTTTTCCCAGTATTTAATATAAAAGAAGAGGGAAGCATGGAGCTCAGTGAGATAAATATTAATAAGGCTTTGGGAATATCTAGCAGCAGAATTAATAAAAAGCAGGTAAAATAATATTTAGATATTTAAATATTTATGATTCAGAAGGTCTAAATCATATTCAACCAAAGGATCTTAAGGAATTGGCTGAGAAGGATCTGACAGACCTCTTTGAGACCTCATGGAAAAAAGGTTAGGTACCAAAGGATTGAAGAGGGATGAACCTTAGGAAGCAGAAAAAGGTAAAAAATGGAGAATTCCAAGCAAGTTCCCACTATTCCCTACCCTGCAAAATACCACAGTAGATATTGAACTAATAGTGTATCATTTAATGCACAGCAACATCAGAATACTCTCTGCAGCATTTGCAGACATTAATCAGAACCTTTCTCAGCCTTTGTTTTGCTGGATAAACAAGTCAGATTCTTTACTTCTTCTCTAATCACATTAGTAACCCTGTTCTTTCAGCCTGTGATTCTCTACCATATTCAAGATCAGGTCTTACATCACTGTCTAAATGCAATACTCTTTCCCATACCTTCCCAATACATCCTAAGATGATTTCCTTTCTCACTACTATTTTGCATTGATCCTTACAGTTATCTTGCTGCTGATTAAGGCTCCTAGATCTCCTTTTGTGGACTTCCACTGGTGAAAAGCAAAAGTTCTCCTTTATGTCTTTGAACCCATGACTTTGCAGTGTTCATTATTAAATGCCATTCTATTTGTATTTCTGAGATCATCAAATCATCTAAGTTGTCCCACATGATATTCCGATCCTCTTCTGTATTGATGATATCTCCCAATCTTCTGTTTTCAGGAAATTTCATTACCACATTTTTTCTTTCCATGTCATGCTCATTAATGAAAATATTAAATCAGTCTTTGAAGAACTCCATTAGCATGCTGTTTTCATTGCAGTGCTTTCCGTTTAAATTGTTATCTCTTCTTTAGATATTTCCTTGCCTGCTTTAGATTTCTTGTACTATTCCCCAACTTCTCTTGCTTAACTAGTAATTTCCCAAATGGTATTATATCAAAAACCTTTATGAAGTCCAGATAAATGAAACCTACTTCATTTCCTTTGTCAAAAATCAGTTACTTTATCTGAGAAAAAATATCAGATGTTACTAAAGTTACATTTTGCTGGTGGATATATTCTAGTTTTTCTTCTGCATTTTGATGAAACTTACAGTACTATGTTCGCAATTTTAAAAACAACTACATGCTGCACTTATCCATTATCTGCATGTTGTTAAAATTTTCATGAGGATTTTTAGTATGCAGAGGCAGTACTCATGCTCATCGGCTACATTAACACAATGGCTCTTTTGGAGCCATTACAGTTGATTGTGCCAATGATCCATGGATTATATACTTTTATAAGGTCTGATGCACTTGCAAACAAAAGGGTTTTTTTCGTTTGCATTTCTGTTTCTCAAGAGACATTCTCTTCCCCCCCCCAATCATCCTTTAATATTAATGCAAAGCAACCAAACAAAGGAAACCAAGCCACAAAAATTCTAGCTATCATGATATGATGAATACACTTAATCCTGGAACAGAAAAGTAATTTCTGTCTCTTATGTAGGCTCTTTGTGGCTGCTTTTCTGTTCTTTGCTTCCGTTGTACAGAAAGGCCCTGGCCCACTCTGGGATCATAAGCACACATGCAAATTTAGTCCCATTTTTAACCATGCCTCCAAGACAAAAACTGTTCCCTGAGAAGAGCACGGTTGTAAGTATTTTTGTGTCTTTCATATCACTTCTTGCCACTTATCCCTGATTCTCACCATTCCCAAATAAAACTGTATTCTGAATCAGGTCCGTGTTACCATCCACCTGTGTTCCTGACCCATCCTGGTAGCCATGGCATCTGGAACAGAGAAACCCCTGGAAACTTAGATGATGTCTAACAATGCAAATTATTTAAGGTGTTTGGGAATTTGTCCTGCCTAATGGTAGTTTTCAGGCCATGCTCTAAAGCTGGGACAAATCAAGGAGGGAATACAAGAGCAATGGTGCCATCAGACAGATTTCCATGCTTGTCCTCTACTAATCCTTTCTGCTGACAAGACATCTGTGAGGATCTCAGAGAAAAGGCCGTGCTAGAATCAACCAAAACTAATCCCTGTGCAGAGTGGAAAGATTCAATTAGCGTTAGCTACAGTGTTGTATTGATTCACTTGTTTGTCTCTAAGCCAAAGCCTCCCAGTTGTCCCCACTATGTACATGCTAGTTTCTTGCCTAACCCCTTTCTGGATAAAACCAATTCATTTGCTGGACAGAGAGACTCTAACGTAGATTAAAGGGCAGTGTTACACTGTGTAGACACCATGCAGTGTGGGACAAGTTTTATTCCTTCCATGCGATACCGTGCTCCACTGGTAACCCAGCTGGCTTCACACTCTCACTTTATCCCAGATTTAGTGCAGATATAGCCAGTCTGTACCAGAAGCCATTAACTCTGCTCACTATGTGCACAAACCAGTTACTTGGCTCAGGTACCTGCTGCACACATAATAAAAGACAGTATTAATGTAACCAAGGAAATTGGCCAGCAACAGGGGGACAGTGAAGTTTAATAAAAACAAGACAAAGCACCTGGAGGAATTCAGATAGGGTTTCATCATACACAAAACCAAAAAACCCCAAACCAAATGCCAGCTCCATGAAAATACAGGTACTGAATCTGCAATGATATGTCTGAAGATGATTAGTAAGAACGTCATAGAAGATTCCCATAAAAAGCCCTGCTGTAAGTTGCTTAAAAGAGAAAATGTGATTTAACAAAAGAGCTTTAACATCCTTGCAACTCACGGTTCATAGACTGAAGGCTTTGTTTGGAGCATGCCTGTGCCAAAGACCTCCTGTGTGACCACAGGAGTTTATCTTACTTTCCCTGTACCTTTGTTACTTATCTATAAAATGGGTAATATATTCTTCCTTTCTTCATCCTTTATCTTGTCTGTTTAGATGTTAGTTTCTTTAAAGAAAAAAATTGCTTCTCACAGCAAGGGAGAAAGAGTGCAGGCTCAGTAATAGTAACACTGAGACCTAGACGTTGTCTGACAAAGGAAGATGATTTCCTCTTTGTATCCTTGCTCATCAACCAGGGGTATCGGGATGTGCAATTCTTATGAGTCAGTGGGCATATAATGGAAGGCTACATAGCTGGGTAACCACAGGGGCATTCAGTGGCTTTTACCAAGGGATATAAACGGTATTTGAATTAGGAGCAACTGACATTCAGGGTCTCCAACAATACAGGTAATTTGGGCTTGTGTAAGGAAGTAGGAAGTACTTATTAAATAGAAAAGTTGTGCAGAGTACTGACCAGAAAAAGAATATGTAAGGGCTATTGTCAATAAGTACTTGAAGTCATCATCCCAGTGAATTTGAAAAAAACCCACACTTGCTGAAATGCATCAATAGAAAGAGGAAAACGCAGAGACAGAGAATACTAATGAAAAGACATAATGTATAAAATCCAGTTCTGTCTGCAGTATTGCAGTCACCTTTGATTACCTTATCATGTATGGGATGCTGTTGGTCCTGGAAGAGTACAGTACAGGAAGTCAGGGTGGTTCCAGCTTCTGAGAGTCTTTGCTACAAAGCAATTATGAGGAGTTAGGCTTGTTTTCTGTGGGATATTTCAAGGACACTGTAACAGAATAGAATTCAAGGTGACACGAAAGTATTAAAGTTACCTTTGTACTCAGCTAGAGAGAACCAGACACCTCTGAGAAGAACATAGCTAAAGATCACAGTCTAAAAGAAGGACTGAAGGGGGAAAAAACTTACTCAGGAGAGCAACTTACTCATTTGCACAGATCTCCCTCTCTTTTGGGGATCCAGATTATTGTTTTGTCTCCCTTGTGCCATGTAGCTCCATTTGCCACTCTACTGATGAAGGGAGCTCTTAAGGAGCATTAAAGTAATTCAAAGTAATTTCCATTATAGGAACAGCACACTGTTAGGATATAAGTTCTATAGTTCTATATCGTCTTTTTCATTGTGATTCCTATATAGGAGCAAGGCTGGCGCATATAAAAAGCAGGTTGTCTGAGGAGCAAACAAGAGTTCTTTCCCTCCGCTAAACAAATAGATTCTTCCTGTGCCTAAGTAAACAGGTTATAATAGGGCAGTCTTCTAGTTTGAATGTCGAAAGGTCACCGTTGGCCTCTTTTTGTCTCTTTACAACATCCCTCAGCACAATAGATTCTTTTGTTGAATAATTTCTCATGCTAACGTATTTTTAATTTAATATTCCAATCCTCCTTGGCCAGATATGCATCCTCTCAAATACGTACCCATTACAATTTCATGTGTTTACTGTTTGTCATTAAGTTGGTAAGAGTAAGCAAATGTGTATTGCATCATTATAGACTTTTAGAGACTGTGGAAATGAACATATGCTGTTAAGACTGGTTTGCTGGCAGTCCAGAAAAACTCTGCCCATTGTGGCAGGCTCAAATTCAGCACGTACTGAGTTGCTTCAACGTCATTGTAGAATCATAGAATCATTTAGGTTGGAAAAGACCTTTAAGATCATCCAGTCCAACCATTGACCCTACTCTACCAGGTCTGCCACTAAACCATGTCTCTAAGCATCATATCTACATGACTTTTGAACACATCTAGGGATGGTGACTCAACCACCTCTCTGGACAGCCTGTTCCAATGTTTGATAACTCTTTCAGTGAAAAATTTTTTCCTAATGTCCAGCCTAAACCTCTCCTGGAGGAACTTGAACCTGTTTCCTCTTGTCCTATCGCTAGTTACTTGGGAGAAGAGACCAGCGCCCATCTCACTACAGCCTCCTTTCAGGGAGTTGTAGAGAGCAATAAGGTCTCCCCTCAACCTTCTGTTCTCCAGACTAAACAATCCCAATTCCTTCAGC
>VYXH01011441.1:0-42136 GCA_013397275.1 Burhinus bistriatus | reverse complement strand
CGCTTGAGACCTGCCACCAGCTGGATTTAACGCCATTCACCACAACTCTCTGGGCTCGGCCATCCAGCCAGTTTTTAATCCTGCGAAGAGTACACCTGTCTAAGCCAAGGGCTGCCAGGTTCTCTAGCAGGATGCTGTGGGAGACTGTGTCAAAGGCCTTACTAAAGTCCAAGTAGACAACAGCCACAGCCCTTCCTTCATCCACCAGACAGGTCACCTGGTCGTAAAAGGAGATCAGGTTGGTCAAGCAGGAACTTGTACTAGCAAACCAACAGGATTAGTAATTCAGACCTCTTGAAAGGGGGAATACATTTCAATGTTCCTTTTTAGAATGACTGTGAAGGACTATGGATACTTATGTTTCATGGAATGAAAAAAGGTAAAATAGTGGAGGACTAGATTTGCTGACCAATACCTTAGAATCCCAGTTGCACAAATTATTTCACTTGCACAGCTATAAAAGAAAGTATTGTTTTGTATAGTTAGTTGTAACAGACTCCAGACCTTCATTGTTCATTAAAATGATTGTATTTTTTTAGTCATTGTTCTAATATAAAATACTAAAAATTTAAATAATGTATAATTCCCATTCCATAGAACTGAAATGAAGGTGCCTCTCTTCTGTCAACTGGTACAACTGAAATTATTGAAGTTACTCATAGATGAGAGCATGAAAACCGTAGAATTACACCTTTTTACAGCCCTAGATATTCACCTGATAACGATTCAGTAAGAGCAAGATCTTCTAAATCCCTTATACTGGACTTCGATACCTAAGTGTGACTTTAGACCCTCACACCACATTTAATCATCAGATTCACTCTTCAGTTACGACTTGAAGTCTATAAATGTAAAACTTGTCCACCAGTAATTGATCATGATCATAAACAGCCAAGTGGTAATTGATCATGATCAGAAATGCCTTTTGCCAGTGCTGAACAGTTCAGAGTCTGTCTCAAATTTGCTGAAATGTTTGAATGAACAAATTGAAGACATGACAGATCCATATTGAGTTTTCTCTTTTTCTGAGGAGGACTTGACCCTGCAAATTCCATCACGTTGTCCTCAAAACCCAATTATTGATTATTCTCAGAAAGAATACTCATCTCTTGAACTTGTAGCACATTGAGTGGAAAAATAGAATATTGAAAAGTCAATGTATTTTTACAGAGAGAGAGACAAACATAATGAGTGCGACTAAAATCTGTCTCTCCATTTCAGAAGCGAGGAGACCTAGGTTCTTTCTCCAATGACTGTTTATATTTTTTAATTAAGTATATTATTTCAGATAGGTCATTTCAAATGGAAATGACAATGGTCAAAACTGAGAGCAACTCTCAAAATCAATCAGGCTGCTGGAAAACAGAAGGATGAAGGTGTGTCTTAAAATCTGCTGAAACTAAAAGGAGATTTGAACCTATATTTTTCATATCCTTCACGCTCTAACCCTTGATGACCTAGGTACTGGCAACACCACCACTTCTTCTTGCTGTATTTCGTGAAAAGGGATCTGATGTAGAGAGCCAACTATTCACCTCTGTACAGTTCTGAGGGGGGGAAACGCCAGAAAAGAGTGGAGGTTAGGAAATAACTTTTTCTCTCCTTTACATTTACTATCAGTTACATTAGGCAGCATCTTATTCAACAGCGTAGCTTTGAAAGATACCTAGGTCTTCCGTGGCACTGGCATAAGGATACTAGTTATTTACTCCGGTAGGGGACAAGAAACTCCAGTGGTAAGCCAAAAAATAGGTATTGCATGCTGAGCCTAGGTCACCTTTGTGGAAGAGTTATTAATTATTTAGTGATTCTGAGGGATTCTGCCAGCTTCAGTTGTTCTGATGAATTTTTAATAAATCACTATTAACATAAATGGGAAGTATGAATTGCTTGCATTATGCTATATGCAGTAGTAGCAATGAGAGACTTCTGCACTAAGGTCCAAGATATGCTGCTTACCTAACAGAAACTGACAGCTGAATGATCCAGTTCTCCTGGGAATGTCCTGAAAAAACCAAAATCTTTTCACCATAAAGGAGTTCTATTTTACAGTTGCCAAAAAGCACCTGAAGCAGTTATCTGAAGAACCGACAAGAATAAACAGTATTTTCGTGATCTGCTCCAAAGACTTACCTGGAGATGGAACTATGTACTAAGAGAAAATTCAATTGAGCCAAAGGGACTTTGTTTCCTAAAAACATCTGGCAAAAATAAACTTCTCTTAGGAGAGTGTGAGTCTTCCTGAAACACAGTACTTACTGAAGATATTTTTCTAAATATAATCTGTTGTTCTTGAAAAAAGGTTTAAAGACCAAGATAGTAATTTAAGGGTTCATTATCACTCAAGGAATTCCAGTGCTGTTTTCCCAAGAAGTTAGAAAATGTTTAATAGGTGTTTGCATTAAATTAGGTTGTTTTAACACTTTTTATATTTTGACTGTTGACGGGACAGTGAGTCAACCACAGCACTGTGTTCGGTGTGCCTAGACGTTCACCCCAGAGCAGACAATGGTTTTATATTCAGAAAAGCCAACATTTACTTGAAGAAAAACTAGAAATTAAACTTTTAAATTAAATACTACTGAAAACAGCTGGGGAAGACAGAACTGCATTACAATGTTTTGTACACAGCTGTCCCATGTTCCTCTGTCCTTGCAGGCAGTTGTTTACTTCCAGCCAACTCAACGACTTCCTAAGCCGTGGAGCAAATTCTGTTCTCCTCTTGTCTCTTCATCTTTTGTGAGATTTGCCTCACTGCACCCTTCCCATCCCTGCAGTGCCTTTACATGAGCTTCAAGCCATCATCTTCATTCTCTGTGTCTTTTGCCTGCCCCATGAAGCTTGGAATTGTTTCTGTCTCAACATACTCTATAGCTTCCCCAAGGAAGGAGTCTGCACAACCTCTCTGCAAGGCTCCACCCAGCCAGACTTCTTAAAAGAACATAAACACAGTTGTGAAGGCATAAATAAAACAAATACCATCTGTCATGCTAGCAATGCCCCATATGTGTAACCACCTTTTCTTAGTCCTTTCAACTGATTTTCCACCATACCCAAATACACATTTGGCTTATTAAAGAGTTTTAGCACCTTATGGATGCCATTCCCAAACATTTTAAGTGCAGTCCATGCAAATACCCAAATGATTCTGGGTTTTTCTTGTCCAACTACAGCCATTTCTACTTCCTAATCAGCTGTAGATCAGCTGTACAGTTAAGTTCCTTTTATCTGAATTATCCGTGTTTGGTTTAGTCCTTTCTGACTGTCTTTTTCTGAGCATCCCTTATTCCTCACATAAAAAGAAAAGTGAATAGGTCAAATTTATTTGGTACAATTTTCCTGAAATCACCATTGTTGCAGCATACATGACTTTACTGAAATCTTTTTGCTTTGTTGCTGCCAAATACATTTTTATAACTACTCTTAGTCCTTAACTTTATGTCTCTTTTTATCTTTGTAAAAGTCCCATTAAAAATAAAGTAAATTTTGTTTACTGCAAAGGATCATTGACTCCTGTCACAGAAGTGACACGTTTGCACCAATAAGTTGCAAAGCCAGGGAGAATGCATGAATGAGATGCTCAGGGGGTAAACTGGTATACCACCACTGTGCTGCAGCCCAGATGGACAAAATTCTGAGGGAGCTAAACCAGAAAAGAAGCTGCTCAGTATTTCCCAGGTTTGGGAAGTATTGTAAACACCATCAAACTTCCTCACAGCTGAATTTTTCTGTTGCAAGCTAGCTTTATTATTGATCCAAAAGAGGCATAATCGCTAAGCAAGGTAAACCCATTCTACTTACTGAGATCAAATTAAGCATCAGGTTAGCAATGGCGTTTCACATACTTACTGCAGAAGATTTAATTTTATATAATTTATTCGGATATGTGATATGGGCTGCCTGAGGGTCATACTGTTGCTTTCAGACTGAAGGCTAGAAACCGAGTGTGCAGTAAGTATCCCATCGTCTCATGATGCAGGGAGAAAAATTCTGACTGCAGATGTCAGTTTGAACTTACAATTAACCATGTTTACATAAAGGTATGCATCTCAGCTGACAAATTCACTGTGAAAATGTTCATTCTTCAGTTAAAGCTGCCGTAGTTCTGGATTAGTTAAAAAAATAGAGGGAAAATGTAGCATAGGGTATAACAGAAAGCTGTGGAAAATCATCTGCTCCTTGTTTAAAGATCAAACCTTACTTACCTTACCTTAAATTATTTTCCTATGTAGGATAGGAATCAAAGAGGAACTCGTCCTATGAAGAATTAGGCCAAAAGAATCACAGTGACTGTGTGCACTATTTTAAATTACATTTGCTATCATAGTCATGGCCTTATTTTGAAGCATAAGATCACGGTATGACAGACAGGTCAAGAGGCAACTTGAAAACCTGTTGACTGTGTAGCGCAGTGGTTTACAAAATACTGTATGAAATACAGAAAATTGGCACTACTACAGACTATTTGTGCGGCCTTGGGCGGATCATTTAATCTCATGGAGACTCAGAAACTCTGTCTGTCTAGAATCATGATTCCACTTTTTCCTAGCTTTCATCTGTCCTGCCTGCTTATATTGCAGGCTTCTCTACTGAGGAGTACAGTAGAGCCTCTCAGCAGTGATGTAATGCGAATCAATGAATGAAGAGAAAAGCTGAACTGTCTTAACATACGGGTCCCATGACATTAGGATTTGTTGTGCCTTGATAACATTCTTCTTACCGTAATCTTATTAACATGATAAACTCCTGATTCTCATGATAGAAGGCTGCAAATGAAAATGATAACATGGAATTTCTCTGCATTTTGGTCCTATGGGACCAAATTAAGCTGATTGACAGCTGTAACTGCAAGGTGAACAGCAACCTCATGTTAAGCATCCTGCCCTAGAAGGACGAGGAGCCTCCTACTTAACTGGCCACAGGCATAGGAAAGCTAGAGACTGTGAGGAAAAGAAGATCAACTGGATGATATGTAGTCAGAAGAGGCTTAATTTTCCCCTCCCTTTTACCATTGTCGGTTGGCCATAATTCCACAGTGGTGTTGTATCGGTGTTAAACCATACAAGTGATGGAACTATGAAGTTCAGACTCAGTTGCCATACGCAGGCATGTGGTCAACAAAAGTACTCACCTCAGTCCCAATTACCATTTAGCAGACATGAGATACTTCCCTTTCTACCATCACTCGTGTGGGTTTTTTCCTATTGTATACTGATATGTTGTATTATAGGCACTTAATTTTCTCATTTATTATTGCAATATCAGAACACATTACAGTGTCAGATCATAACGTGAGAGAATGTTTATGTCTCTCTGCAAGCACAGCTGTATTGGTTACTTGGTACTCTGTAGGCAGGAGGGGGAATGACAGTAAATAATAAGTAAGGAAAATAAAAACAGATTTAAAAGCACGTAACATTTTGGTAAGGAAATTTTTTTTATAGCCATGGCTTTGGGGAAAATTACTTTTATGGCCAGCTTTTCAACAGGCCTGCACAAATGTGCCTATAGTGTTTGCAGGTGCAACTATTTGTATGCGAGGCATGACTGTCTAAAGGAAAAGCTTTCAGCAGGCCGAGTTTCTTTTTTTGACCTACTTGCTTTTAAAACACAGGTCTTCTAGGTAAGAAGTAGCAACCTCCAGCTGAGCTCCTTAAGCTATGTGGTTGGAAGAGTAAGAAAGGCTCAGCATCTCGAGTCTTAAACTTTCCTGAGAAACCCAGTACTGAATTCTCCTGAATGTTGCAGTGGATGCAACTGGGTGCAGAAGCTTGAAATATCTGGCCTTAACATCTGGATGACTCCATCTAACTTAGCTTCGGTTTTTCTTTCCCTTGCTCTTTTCCTGCTCCCCACCCCCCCATGTATATGCGGACATGTACACACACACATGCATGCACACACGCATGTGTGTATGTACAAAAGTGTGTATGACAAAAGTACACACACACACGTATGTGTGTATGTATATGTGTGTAAGTTTGTATGGGTGTATGTATACACATAGACACACCTACAGAGAGAGAAACACAGACTGTATATTTCAAAAAGTGCAAATCTTTCCTATTCAATCATAATCTCCCTGCAAGCAATGTGTTTAATCATGCTAGAAAAGATACAAGTTGATAATTTTATTCAAATGAAGGAATTGAACAGAACTCAGAGGTTAGAAATCCTGAAGGCTGATTGCTAGGGTTGAGAGCATATATTTATAAGCAATTAATGGCATGCTTCGGGTTTTTTTCTCCTACACATTTTTTGCCAATGATAAAGTACTCCCTGTATGGTATACAGCAGCTGTATTATCAAATCAAAAGAAACAGATGAAAGAAAAAGCCACAAAATCCTGGAATATACTTATTCTCTGCCCACACACATCTATTCTCTCCTACTTTTCTCAGTAGGCTGTAATTTCTCCTTGCCCTTTGAAAGAAAGCAGAATTATGAAGAAAATTGTAAATATGTTTAAGAATTGGTCACAAAATGCTAATATATTACAGTCCTGTTGTGTCACAACCTGTAGGTGGTGAATACATACACACATGCAGTAGCACTAATTATCAGGCACATTGACTGAAAGTGGAGGTAAGCAGGAGCAAATACTATTTTCATTGAGTATTAGACATGTACGCCTTTCAGAAAGGACAGATGAGGACAAATACATTTTTTGTTGAGGTTTTAAACTGTTTAATTCAAATTAAATCCATAGTTCTTCTTTTTTGCCCCACAGAAAATCATAAACCTTCTCTCTGGCTATTGATTGAAAAAGATTTGGAAACAAAACAGTGTTTCTTGGAAAAACAGTGATTTGTCAGGAGCAAAAGTTTTCACAGGAATGTACCATGTTTTTTGACAGGCGAAAAAATGTCTTAGGTTCAGAAATTTCTGGGAAAAGGTGGAGGGGAGAAAAGAGTCTGGGAGCGATCCCAGAATATCTTGAAGGTAGGGTGCATGCACGAGTGTGGGAGACCAGTCCAAGACTTCATTTGAAGGAACAGTTAATTACTTCTATTATTCCGCTAGGAGAGAGTTATTTCACCATGAAGACTCTTCTCATTACAGTCTGGTGTAGAGCGCTATCTTGTGACATGGGAATACTGACTTACTCCTAGATCTTCCTCCTTTGGGATTGAAGCATTAACATGGCTAAATACTGTATTAATTCAAACTCAAGGACTACAATGACTTAAGAAAGAAAAATGGGATTGGAAAGGACCTTGATAGAGGTCCTGTAGTCCACCTCCCTGCACTGAGCACACAGTGAGTGGACTGGCAGTTTGGAGAAGGGACCTGTTTGTGTGGTAGCTCTCTCCTTTCCCTAGTTGGAAGCCACAGCCACTTACTTTGGAAGAAAAGTATAACTTGGAGTAGGGAAAAAGAGAAGACAGACTGACCTTTGTTCTGGTAAACTCTCCAGAATTAACATTCATGAAAATGAACCCATGGATTTTTTCCCTTAATTGTCTTTTTTTCTCTTCAGAACAACTGAAAAAAGTTAAGTATTTTACCAAAAGTGCTGAGCATGTCAAGAAGTGTGCATGAAATAATGGCAGAATTATTGGTGTTTTCCAGTCAAAAGCATCCATCAGTACCAGAGTTCTCTAGTCTTTCAGTGTGTAGACTACAAGTCTACTGTATCACTGGAGTCACCAAATCAGCACTGAGAAAAGACTTGCTAAACTAAGACATCGTAGGTCATCTAATTTTAAAAGTATGCACATAATTTCGTCTTGTACCAAATACCTTCTTTAGACATTGGGATTTAGTAGTCATGTTTGTGTTTTGGCATTGAGAATTGCTAGCCACCACATTCTCATACTTTCTGCTTTATCTGTGCAAACAGAAGGAAACCATCCAGATGCAGAGCATTCTGTTGTATGGGAGGCTTTTTGTCCTGCTCAGCAGCACAGAAGTCATGCAAGTTCCTTCTCAACGTTCATGTTGGATGATGAAGTCCAAAGACTTTAGAAAGTCCAAAGACGTAGAAATTTCATGTCATCTCTTCTTGCCATGAGGCTAGTCCTCAAATTCCTGAAACCTGTTTGTCCAGGAATTCTTAACCCGTAGCAAAATACTGGTTACTTTATAGATGTGTGTTGCTGTGCTGTCATCTAGTGGCAAGGATGAATTAGACGTCATTCAGTGTCATTCTGTGACAGTGGCTGACAAGGTGTCCCTTTGCTGGAAATAAACCCATGATGTTCAAAACCTCTCATCTTTGCTACGTGCAGCACCACCGCAAAGGTCATTTCCTCAGTTTGTGCTCTGCAGAAAATCCCTGCTCCTTGCGAACAATAGCCTCTACAGAACCTGCCTCACTGCCTTCCTCTCCATCTTCTGCCATCTATCTTGTCTGTTAACTATTTGCAGACTGTCGTGGTTTGGTCCTCAAACCAGGACACAGACAAATACTTGAAGCTGGATTTTAAACAGTGATTGATATTTTCTTAACTACTGCCATTCGGAGCAGTGTCAACTAATGAAATGAGTAATTAAATCTATAATCATCTAAGATCAAGAAGATACTTTTCCCTCAGCAAAAAGTCCTTCCTCCTGCATTCATTTTTAATTGACTCTTGGGGAAAAAATAAAAAGTGCCACAATGCAGTTATCCAGGAGAAAACAGACAAAAATACCTTCCAGAAGGTCCCATGGGTTTTTTGGTGTTTAGCAAGCTGACTGATGTCAGTGGACAGACTTACTGCCATTGATTGCTCAGGGGTTTCACTCAGATCTGTAACAGCATACACCAGGTACATTACACTTGCTTGTCCTTAGTTTGCATTGGTGATGTTATTATTAACATATTTACAGTCCTGAGTCTATTTTCAAATGGCAAGTGCAATGCTTGAGTTAATGTCTTGCATTCCTTTTTGTAAACTGCTTGGAAAGTAATAGAACCTTAATAATTAAACTGGTCACAACATCTGTAACACCTTTTTGGCATCACCTACTGAACACTGCGGGGCTTGGCTGGATTAGATAAACCAGTTGTAGCATACCCTTTGCTCCTTGAAATGCTGATCTCGTTGCCATTTTGATAGGAAGCCTGGCAGATGCTTTTCAAAACTTACCGTCTTCCTTATAGATGGAGTCTCTCAGACAAATGGTGTGACTGGAGGACAATCCATCAGACAAAGCTGGAATCTTCATAGTTATCAGACTCTGAAAAGGAAACATCAATGAGCAATCCTCACTGCAAAGCACCACTGTCAAAGAAGAATTTTGCAAATATGTGTAAATGGTCTATTTTCCTTCCTGCAAAATGGAGTCAACAAATAACACTAAGATTCCTTTTTATGAGGAAGATGAAATTTCTGTTTATGTTTCCCTGTCTTCCTACAGTACCAATTGTGTTCTGTCTCTGAATTTAGAAAGATTCCTCAGTTCAACCAAGCACAGTAAAAAGATACCAAAATCTCCAAGCAAAGAGAAGAATGCGCTGATGTGCTTTGCTGACAGGGGACATTTAAGCACATTCTTAAATACCTTGCCTCTCTGAGGTTTTCAGAAGATTCTCAAAAGAGAAAAAGAATGGTGCTCTACATTTATGACCTTTCTTGTTTTGTCCAAGTCACAGACCTCTATCCCTATAGTAATGGAAATTATTAATGAGGGTAAGAAATATTCTGTTTTCCAAATTAATTATAATTAGTCAGAGGCAGTAAATCAATGACCTTTCACATTGGAATATGACAAGAGATTTCCTTATAAATAAATTCCAGGAGAGGTTTAGTTTATTTTTGGCTCAGAATTTCATCTTCCTTAGGTGCTTTATAGAAACAAAATTGCATCTTTTTAATTAAGAAATTGAAAAACGAGCTGTAACAAGGTCAATCAGGTTGAAATAGCTGCATCCTCATTATAATGTAAATGCTTCTTCTATTAACTTATAGTATCTTGATATAGTAAATGGTTATATATAAAGTGTTAAACAAAAATAGAAAGGTTTGGGTCAAATACAATGAGTAAAAGTGTATGTGCTCGTATAAAAAAGAGAGCTAGGCTTTCATACAGAAATAGAAAAAATACAAGCTCTTTGTTAGCAAGAGTTAAGAATGATTTAACACACATATATCAAAAATGAGGTGAAAAAGGTATCCCAAGCATTCCAGTGTCACCTTGAAACATTTGGTCAGGGCTTTATGGGCAATGACACTTGAAACTAAGATTGGATTAAAAGCAGTGCATGAAGAAAGATGAGAGCTGCAATGTTCACTGCCACAGTGACTACAATACTATTGTCATCACTGAATGTTGCTTTTCATGAATGACCATTTGTACATATATTTTATCCTTTTTGCAGTCATTCTTTATATGTTCTCATTTCTTAAGTGGAGGCCCTTTGTCTCTGTTCACAAATCCAGATCCTGCTCACGATCCTTGCTCCAGATGTTCACAATACCTACATAAATAAACACGGTTTACTAGTTCTGACATTGAATGGAGGAATAACTTGTGAATTATTATTTTTCATCACTTGTAAATTTGTAATTTCATCATCAGAGCAACAGACAAAGGGAAAAAGAAGCAAGGATATCTTGAGTTTGATTTGATTGTTTCTCCATTTGATCACATGCAGAAATAAAAGCATAATTATTCCATTTAATGTCATAATCTTCTCTCAGCCTCCTACTTACAAGTTTATTTCTCTTTGTCTAAGCATGGAAGGAGGCCCATAAAATTCCATCTTTGCTGATGATTCTTTTGTATTGATAATCCTTGTTTTGACTCGGTTCTTTCTGAAGATGCTCTTAAAATGTAGATCACAGATAGTGTTACTTACTGTACGAGGCAGCTTTCAAATTTTCTTTCTGTCTCACCTCTTTCTCAGCATACAGGAGATTTTTTCCAATTCTTTTCAGCTCCAGAGCAGACATTTAAACTTTTCTCTGTTTCATAAATATATTCAGCTTTGGCTTTACATACATTCAGTCTTTGTCGTACAAGGACATCACCACAAAGATTTTTACATAATTTATGCATTTTGCTACTATTTAACTCATATAATGCATCTCTTAGGATGGACTTGTGGTGAGGATTGATCATTTTTTGTACTTGGAAGAAAAAATCATTTTAATATATATATATGAGAGAATACTGTCTACTTCACAGAGATGAATTTGGTTAAATGCCAAGAAAACTGAATTTTAATGTATATAGTTTCCTCTATTAAATGAGTGTGCAATTCCTACACCCACAGAGAATCTCTATAAATTCATCTTACTTTCCTTGGGTGTGCAAACAATACCAAAAAATAGCCAAAGTTAGCATATTCTATATAAAACACATTTGCATATGCTATGCAGAGCTTCCTACACTCTTCATCTTTAATTTAGCAATGGCTGGATGATGAAGTCATTGAATCTTAGGAATGTGCTCAGGTCAGGGTCTAAAGCTTTATAGTTCATCCAAATACCATTTTGGTTTGGCCCTTTCTACTGAGATGCAATCCATTGTGGTACAGAAGATTTAAGCGAGCACCATCAATAAATCAAGCATTCTACTACAAATTATGTTGCAGCTGGCTGCAAATGCTACATGACCAACTTTTTTTTCTAAATTTGAGGCCAAATCATGAGATTAAGGACTGAGCTAAGGTTTGTGGCTATAGAAAGGAATCCAAAAAGAACTTGGATGCCTTAATATCTATGATGAGAACTGAATCTACACAAATACTTTGTTTCATTGCCTTTGACAGTAGCTATAGGAAAGGCTCTTCCGACTCAGCCTATGATTTGTGCATACTTAATGCAAGTCTGTCTTTGTAAGTAAGAAGGCTTTTTAATTCAGTGATCGATCCGTGCTGTTTTCATGGCCATAGTTAATTCTGTTGTATGCCACCATGAAGGCTATGTTGTAGGTGACAAAGACTATTGCTTGGGAAGGCTGATGAAAATATGGACCAAAATTTTTTACTCAGATTAATAAAGTGTAGCAGCATTGACCGTGAAAGTTATTCTGAGCTACCACAGCCAAGGAAACAGCCCCAGCTTTCCATCGCGTTGTTTTTATTTTGTAGTGGCCTCCATGACTTTCAGCAGTCTCTTTCCAGTCACTGGAGAAAGGTGAAAACATCCAGCATGTCTTATGAAAGCACTTAAGGTTAGACAGTAAGAATGTCTCCCAGTGTATCAAAGAGCCCAGTTAGACATAATAAACTTAAACAAATGACCAATTTGTCCTGTAGAGTTCTGGAAAAAGGACAGCTTCTAGGTGGAAGTTTTTAGAATGCTAATTCCTCCTGGAGTTCTCATCAGGATATAGGATTTTCTCGATTGCTCCTGGCAAGTCAGGAAGCTGAAAGTAGGGATTGCCATTGCTGCAGCAAGAAAAAAGTAAAAAGGGATTCCAGCCCTTTGTATCAAGTAACCCAGTGTAGTTGGTATGTTCACTGCCAAATGCCCATGGCTCTATACTGTCAACTGGAAGTAACAAATCATTAATGTGGGGAACCTTCTAGCATGACAAGAGTCGACTCAAGACTATAAACAGGAGAATAAGTTGTTCCACTTTTAAATTTTCAACACAAAACCCTAAGTCAGGAAACCACGTAAGTTTGGAACTTAGAGGATAAAGAGGGCATAGTATTAGAAACATAAATCGTTCAAACGTTTCCCCTTTGGACATGAAAACTTTTACATTCTCCCAGTGATTAGGTTTGCTTGGTTTGGTTTTTTTTTCAATCACATGCTGAAATACAGGTCAGTGTATTAGGTACCTACATTGTAAACCCAGGAATTAGACAAGGAAAAGATAAACCCACAAACCACTGAGAATTAGATCAGCTAGAATTTTATTGTTTGTCTATTAAGACAAAGTAGAGCATTTCAACATCAGTCAAAATTTGCATTTTTCTGCACTGTAACAGACAACCATTTAGCAGGTATTTGCTACCAAATGTGACTTGCTAATGCAAGATTCCTGTATTAATTTAATGGGAATGTAATTGTGTTGTAAAATACATAATCTCAGGTAACCTACTCTGACATTTACATTTGATTACCATATCAATGGCTGTTCCTTTGCATTACAGATACCTTTGGTGGTGTTCTTTGAAAAGTACAGCTACATAATGCAGTACGCAGTATTTCAAGCAAAAAAATCTCCACTAGGAAGGACTTATGGTGGTAAATGGCTCTGCAGTGCTTCAGCACCTTAATTGGGTTGTTTCACTTTTTTTTTTCCTTTCTTAAATGAAGAACACAGATAATGTTTCACAAATAATTGTATTTGTTTTCTACTGCTAATGTCACAGATACCAGAGAGGAGTGCTGGAGCAGGTAGACAGATTGTTCTATGCTAACACCATTCCACCAGCTTGTAAGTGCATTATGACCCTGTAGCATGTATTTTTTTTTAATATTCTTATGCCTTATGCCATGAGATATGTAGTAAGAAAAAAAAACACAGCAGGCAATATGCAGCTGCATAGGGAATGCTTTTCATTAACCTAGAACACTAGTAATAAAGCTAAATTAGACTTAAATATTTCCTGAAGCACCTTGTAATCATTATTTCGGGGAACAATTTCATTTAGAGACAGATGTTTCGTATCAAATACTTCAAGCCAATCATCAGAGAAGATATAGTTTGCCATGTTTCCAATAAACTATACATTTTATCTTTCACCTTAATATTGTCCAGAAATAGCTTCCAGACATCTCCAAATTAGTCGTTTCACTTTAATTAAATAGGTTATTTTTCCTCAGTAGAACAATGCAGTGAATATAGTGATATTTCCTGTTCTCCTTTTCCAAATGAATATTTTTTTGCAAGCAGAAATGCAGTGTGCAACACTGGAATGTAACTTGTCCAAATTCTCTGTAAATATATTTGCATTACATAGCCATTTCAAGAACGTTTTAACTCTGTAGCTTTTATTTCATTGTCAGGGTTCAGAATACTTTGTCTCTGAACAGCTACATGTACAGACCAAACTTGCTTTAATATTATATCTCTGTCAATGGCAATAAGAGTGTGAATGCCACCTTTAATTGGCAGGTCTGCTAAAGGAGAGCAGCCTACTACCGTTACCAGCAGCCTCAGGTAACCCTCTAGCAAAAGTGTCAGTTCCCCTGAATGCAGAACCTAGTCTTTCCCTGGCTGAGGGCTTCAGTGTGGTTTTGGATTACTTGCTGAAATAAGAGCAATTGCCCTTTTCCATTACAAGCTTCTAGAGACCCAAAATACAACAAAAAGGTTGGGATTGGTCCAGTTCTGTTGTTGAAGGGATTCTAAGTGATGCAAGAGACCTAATAACTGCGGTAAAACTTTTTTTTGTGGAGGATTTCTTCCTATCCAGGCAGACTCACATGAATTGAAATGAAATAAATTAAAATATAATACTTTGAATGACATGAACTCCTACGATTGGCTCGAATTCTGACTTTTCTAGTATGTCACCTTCTTCAGAGTAGTCTCTTTCTCTTATAAAACACAGATGACACTGTTGAGTGGATGGATCCCATGGCAGAAAAGTACACAATTTCATCTTTCTGTGCTTTCCAAACACTTCCTGTAGGCACATAGCCCACACATGCTTGTTACTTGCCCCACAAAGGCTTTGGTGATCCCACGTATTTAATCTAATTGAACTGAACTATGGGTCCACCACAGTGTAACCACAAAGCATCTTATAAATGTCTTGTGCCTGCAGGATTTGTCTCAGACAGCCGGGCAGCTTCATTAACTCTGCCTTCTTCTGTTTCTCTCTTTCTTTTTGTTCTCTCAAAGCACATGTTACGCAAAATCCTCATAGCTCCATATCTACCCAATATTATTGCTGCATCTTTCAGTCCTCAAGGAACTGAACTTTTGGTTTACACTAGGAATTTCTTCACAGGGACTTGTAGTTACATAGTGATCTCAAGGAGAATTTTTGAAATCTGAAATGTAAATAAATTGGTATCATACATTTAGTCTCTGTATTATATGGTTTTCACCTGAAGATTTGTAAAGTGAATAGGCTTGGAACTCAGAAATACAAAATCTTTTTAATGAGTTTCTTAAATAGATGATCTTGGCATTTAAAAATCGTCTCATGTAATGGAGATTTTTCTTTTTCAAAGTGAAATGAAATTAGTTTCCAGACCAAATTGTAATTTTTTTGCTGTGCAGTTAGATACATTTAACCACTGGGGTTCTGACTTGCATCTTTTCCTATACCCAAATAGTCATTAAGAGGTAAGGTCAGTGGCATAGATTTTGTTGCAAATGCATATTCATAGAGAAGGAGGAAATCAGCTTTGCAAAGACTGACTGTAGGGCTGACTGGAGAACCAATGCACTACATGGTTAATTATTAGTTCAGTACGGAAACACTTTGACCAGCTATAATTACCCAATTCTAAAACTGGAGCAATTAAATCTCTTTAGACTTCTTCTTGCTGCAGAAGCATGGTAGCTGTATGATTGCAGCTCTGCGGTTTGGAAGGACAGTTATGTGCGGTACTTCTGGCTCTGCGTGGCAAGCACATTCCCCACCATGGTCAGCCTTGCTCACTGGCATGTTCCTGGCTCATTCAGCTCCAGGAATACATGCTTTGCCCAGCATAAGGTCCCTGGACTGGCATGCCCCTTTGGCTCGTGCTGCCCTCGGAGAGGCTGCATCTTATGTGCAAGACCCCCTTTCCCTCTCCATAGTGCTTTATTAATGTTAAGCCTTGCCATTAATGCAGAGCATTACTGTATATCTATAGCTACTTTCATCCAAGCATACAAAAGTACTTATAAATATTAATGCATTAAACCTAATAACACCCCTGAGAGGTAGACAAGAATTTCAGCCTACACTTTACTGGTATGTAAACACACAAAGAACCAACTTCAGACAGTGGTAAAAGGCTAAGATGGTGAACAGAGTGCCTTTAGGAGTGAGTCTGGATCAGAGAGGATATGTAGCTTGCCTGTTTCCTACACTAAGCTACTGACTAGAGCTAGAAGCAAAGTCCAGGAGAACTAGTTTCTACCAGTCATTATCACTATTTCTTTTTTTCTGTGCAATTATAAAAATACGCAGACATTCCAATTAAAATTCAGGGCCCCATAGTTTCAGGTACTGCACTGCTGCATGGCAGAGCCCCTACCCTAAAGAACTTAAAGCCTAAGTAGAATCATAGAATCATAAAATGGTTTGGGTTGCAAGAGACCTTAAAGATCATTGTCCTGGTTTGAGCAACACAGGAATAATTTCTTTTCTAATGCTTAGGAAAGTTGTACTTTTAGAAGACTCTAGTGTCTGAATTTGTGGAAATATTTACTTTATAGCCAGCTATGGTGTGTGGGTGTCAAGGTCTCAGTGTTTTCAGGCTAGCCAGGTGCAGGGATGAGGAGAAGTGAGACCTGGGCACTTGAACCAAGCTGGCCAACAGGATTATTTCATACCATGAATGTCACACTCAATATAAATTAGAAAGTTTGCTGGGGAGGAGGGCTCTCCCTTGATGGCGGTGATCCAGAGAATTCCTTGCCCTGGTGCCGGACCCCTGAGGCCTTCGCTTCATCCCGAAGCCGTAGCACTCACAGTGTCCGACATTCACTGTCCACTGCTGGGAGTGCACAGCTTCCTAAAGATACAGTTGGCTGAGTATAATCCTTATATATCTTTAGATTGGTATTGGGATCACTATTGGTTCTTTAGTGTTATTACTGTTAGCTATTTAGTCTCATTCCATTAAATCTGTTTATATTTCAACCCCTGGGTTTCCTGGTTTTCTTCCCAATTCCCCCTTCCTGGGTGGGGAGGGGTCATCCAGTAATAGAATAATTGTCTAAACGACAATAAATCGTTGTGGGTTTCTCAAACCATAACAATCATCTAGTTCCAACCCCCCTGCCATGGACAGGGACACGTCCCACTAGACCAGGTTGCTCAAAGCTCCATCCAGTCTGGCCTTGGGGCATCCCCAACTTCCCTGGGCAACCTGTGCCAGTATCTCACCACCCTCACAGTAAAGAATTTCTTTCTAATACCTAATCTAAATCTACCCCCTTTCAGTTTAAAACTGTTACCCCTCATCCTATCACTACACTCCCTGATAAAGAGTCCCTCCCCAGCCTTCCTGTAGGCCCCCTTTAGGTACTGGAAAGCTGCTACAAGGTCTCCCCGGAGCCTTCTCTTCTCCAGGCTGAACACTCCCAACTCTCTCATCCTGTCTTCATAGCAGAGGTGCTCCAGTAGATGAGATATATAAACCTTAAAAGAGAAAACAGGGTAGAAAGAATTCACACAGTGGAGATGGGAAGTCACTCCCTGAGTCCCAGTCCGGGGACCTTACCTCTAGACATAATTCCTTTTCTTTGTATTAGTCAGCTGATAACTTCCCCCCCTTCAAATTAAACACTTCCATTACTCAGGCAGACAACTCTCCTGATATCTGTAACATTAGGAAAAGGTTACTTTTAATGTTTTCTGAACTGTAACATGACAAGGAGCAACTCAAAAGAATAAAAGGCAAAGTTGAAAGTGGTAGTTGAAAGGTGAGAATTACATGAAATCATTTACACTTAATTCCAAAAATTCAGTTCAGGATTGTTTCTTGCTTATGAAACTCTTACTTTCTGAAAATTATCATCTGAGATAAAATCATCTGAGGCCTGTAACCAGTGGTGTCCCCCAGGGGCCAATACTCAGCCCGATCTTGTTCAATATATTCATCAATGACCTGGATGAGGGGACAGAGTGTATCCTCAGCAAGTTCGCTGATGATACCAAACCGGGAGGGGTGGCTGACACTCCAGAGGGCTGTGCTGCCATCCAGCGTGACCTGGACAGGCTGGAGTGCAGGCTGGAGTGCTGGGCAGAGAAGAACCTAATGAGGTTCAACAAGAGCAAGTGTAGGGTCCTGCACCTGGGGAGGAATAATGCTAGGCACCAATATAGGTTAGGGGTGGGTGGGNGGGTGGATCGAAGGAGGATGGAGGCAGACTCTTTTCAGTGGTTCCCAGTGACAGGACGAGGGGCAACAGGCACATATTGGAACATAGGAAGTTCCACTGAAACATAAGAAAAAACTTCTTTACGGTGAGGGTGACAGAGCACTGGAACAGGCTGCCCAGGGAGGTTGTGGAGTCCCCTTCTCTGGAGGTTTTCAAGACCTGCCTGGATGCAGTCGTGAGTAATGTGCTCTAGGCATTCCTGCGTCAGCAGGGGGTTGGACTAGATGATCTCTAGAGGTCCCTTCCAACTCTGAAAATTCCGTGATTCCGTGAGATTAAAAGATAAGATTTTGCTGAATGCAGAGTGCAACTATGAAAAATGAGAAGGAACTGATGTCAACCTATGTCAACAACTGGTGGACGAACATGGACGGGACCATTACAAATAAAAGTGGCCATGGTATGCAGCAGGACAGCAGCTGAACATAGCCTTCATGTTCAGTGGCAGAAAACTGCTTGGACGGGGTGAAAAGGCCACAACTTTAACATCACTTCAGCACTTACTAACTATTGCATAGAGAAATGGGAGCAAATTTGCTGCACCCCCATGCCACAGCATGGGTGAAGGCAGCTTGTATGGACCTGTGCTGGGAATAACTAGGCACACTGCAGGGCAGTCAGAAACCTGTAGACTTCACAAGGATCAGGATGCCCGAGCAGTAGTATTTCCCAGTCTGCACCCAACAACTGGTGTCCACAAAGAGGGGCAAATACCCTCTCCCTTTTGCACCAGGGCACTCCCCAGCAGAGCAGGAGGAAGGGCTGCAGCCCAGCTATCGCTCAGCACAACTCATCGACATAAAATGTTCACGCGTAAATCGAGATCTGTGAAACAGCTTCCTGGGAAATAGAAGAGGAAGACCCCAACATTGATGTGGTTTGGGGTTTGAATGCAACCCTGGAGGAAACCTTCTCTTACCCTTTTACCTTTTGATTGTTGGCTTTTTGGTTATAAATGTTACCATGGAGGAGAAGCTGAGGCTGACTGCACCTGTCATCGGAGTGCTGCCGAGTCATTCCCCAGCTTCAGTCTATGCGCAGATGTACAGTGGTAATGAGACAGCACTCTGGAGCCTAATGGGCTTGTTTCTTTGAGGATAAGAACAATTAATAATAATTGAGAAGTCTTGTATGAAGGGAATTTATAACCAATTAATAAAAATGTGGCTGTTGCAGTTAAACACAATAAAGATAACTCTTTATACTCTAAAAGAAAGACACATACACTTACATAGTCATGTCCATGTCAGCATTGTTTAACATATAAACAGTTTTGTGTATATGTAGCTACATTTACTGATAAAGAAGTAAATATTAATCAGAGTTTGTACAATATTACACTAAGTATATGATGCAGTAATCTGTTATCAAAGAATGGCTTTTACGATATTCAAAATCAAACTATAGGAAAGCTGTTGGAGTTGCACCCGCGTCGTGGATCTCTGCTGGGGCAGCTGCCAGCCCTCACCTCTCCAGCTCACTCAGGCTTGCAAGTCTGAATGAATCCATTAGCTCTGTGATGAGAAGTGAACCTAAACTAAACTACAAATGATGAGATGTAGTACCTTGGTCAAAATCAAAGACTTCAGACAGCTGATACCAAGCCAAAAGGATATGCTGTGACATCAGTTTATATTATTTCATTACTTTTGTGCTGAAACAACTAAACTCCAGGAATCTAAAATATATGCACTAACACAAATCTCTTGGGTGACCTTCTAGCACCACTTTATTGGAAACAAGAGAAAGATCTTTAGTTTCCATTTTATCCACAGGATTTTGTTCATCTTCTTCACTTGCATCTTTATTTCTTAGGAAATAGAGGCCTCTTTTCATCTCATCTAAGGTGTGACCAGCTGCTTAGCACATTTATGTCTTTGCAGATTTAATATGATTTCCACTTGAGGTTATCTGATTTTTTCCATTAGTCAGAAAAGCAGGATTTGCTTGTGTGCTCATGGGAACATCACAGGAAAAAGTACCTGGCACTACAAACTGCAGTTGTTAACCATTGGGCATAACTCTGGAAACCAAAAGTTCCTTTTTGATTTGTGTGCTGTTAGGTCACAAATACAACACTTGCAGAAGATGATTTCCTGGCAGAGAAGCAATAGATTGAACAGTGGGAAGGCTATGGTTAGCTTTTAGCTTAAATTAAAATAGAAAAGAAATTAGAAAATCGGTACAGCATAAGAAGAGCTTGTTGGCATTGTCTTTTAAGGGTAATGGTAAAATAATCTATTGAAGTTATGCTTAGAGTACAGACAATGTGAATTTCAACTTAGTTTGGGTAAATATAGAACTTTATGATAGCAATTTTTGAGGAACCATCTCATCTTGCATTTCTTTTCTGTGAGTGTCAGGAAAGGAAATCTCAAAAGTAGAAACCTAATATTTTAATCTGATTACTGTCAGAGAGCAGATGATTCAAATCATGACAAAGCCTAAGCAATGGGAATGGAAGGGGGTGGAAAGGGGAATATTAAGAGAAGTGTAGAGCAGACAATGCTTCAGTCTGATGGCATCAAAAGAAAGCTCCTGGTTTCTCAGAAGTGCAGGCAAATTTGATTTTTGCTGTTCTGAAGAAAATAACTGGGACTGAGGAGCAGGGAGAGATTTGTGGATAGTAAGGCAGCACCTTCTGCTTTTGTAGGAGGAGCGGGGAGGATGGTGCTGCTCCCTCGCCACACTTCCTGCCTGCCCTGTCCTCTCCTGTGGCATCAGAAGGAGCTGCCAGTATGGCTCTGGGGTAAGCAAAATAGAGTGAAGTTCTGCAACCAAGCGCTGGCAATTTTGACACCGAGGACTGTCTGCCACTCTAGGTACCTGCTTTTTTGTTTTGCCCAAGCTCAATCTGGATGGCGCTGTGGGCACCACTGGAAGGGAACTGGAAAGCTAAACCTGTGGACAAAAATAGATGGCCAAAGATGAAAGACACAAAAGGAAATTCTGGTCTTTGAAAGGGAAAGCAATAGTCTCCAAACAGGAACTTAACACGTCAGACACATTTGGAAAGCAGTAGAAGAGATGCAAGTACAAAACCAAACACCAGAATACAAATCCAATGTGAGATAGTTTTGCATCAGATCAAGGTGTGAGAACATAGACAAATACAGAATAATGTACTCAGTAGAGGCATTTGAGGGAGAATTATAGAAATCATCAAGGGATGCTGAGGCTAGCCTAAAGAAAAAGTTTAAAATGATGAAGCAAGCTGCGTTAATACAGCTGCAGTTCCAGCACTGACTTCCAATAGGCACACTTTGATCAATCATGTAAGAATAATGTAAGAATTAAAAATTATAATTAAAAAAGAGAAAGGTTCAGGGTTGCCAGTGTGTCAAAGTAACAGAGGAGAGACACGAGTAAAAGGTAAGATGCCTACATCTCTCATAAGCAAAAGCGGTTCTCACTGATATTAAGGGGAGTAACTTGCACACATCAGAAGGCAGAATATGCCCAGGAGTCATCCTCTGAGACTGTCAGCTAAGCGCCTTTCAAAAGCATTAAATACACATGCTAAGATGTATCCCTAGCTACAGGAAGCCACTTAGCAAGAACCAAGTGACAGACCTTGGGAATGCTTTGCAAGACCAAAAAAATCTTGGCTACTATACCTACATATTTTTTTCCATTTGGAGATGAATCCAACAGTGAAAATCACGTCCAAAATACTTTAACAGGAACAGTTGAATTCTCAGGTCCATAGTAATAACAAGTAGTTCCCTGAGCAGGCTGAACTAACATTGCCTGCTTTTCTGTGGATTACACTCAGATTGCCTCTATGTAGTTCCCAATATCTAATAAGGTGTGAGATGTGATTGAAGTTTTTTTCCCCTTAGCAGAAGCATTAGGATCGCCTCTTTCCTCTCGCTGCCTACTGCTGTGTATGAAAGCTGTAGGAGTTGGAGACCGCCATCCCTGTGCCCATCTCCACAATTGCATGATCCCAGGAAACCAGTCTGAAACGCTGCTTGATCATGTTATCAAGCATCACAGTCCTGTCTGCTGGCCGATGGCTTTCCAGTGGACTTTTTGCAGCGGTCCTACGTAAAGCCATCACATCTCCAGAGCTGCTGCTATTTTAAGAATTAAAGCGCTAAATGTTTAAAAGTTAAATTTTCAGTGTGATGACCTAAGAATCATTCCAGGATACCATGAAAAAGATACTAACTCAGAGAAATCTGCCATCTCACTACAGAATCTACAGGTCTGCTTCTTCTTTTTGTTTTTTGATATGTCTATCTCTTTCTCTCTATTTTATTTTTCTAAGTGTTTTCATTGATTTCTTCTTCATTTTATGCACAAACTGAACACAGTTAATCAGTAGCTACAAAGTGCGTCCTGCAACATTGCCAGTAGCCTAACATAAGGGGATTCAATTGCTGAATTGTCGTAAGATTAGGCCTAAGCCACAGTATAAGCTTCATTGATCCAAGCACAGCAAGCTATCCATTCAATAATATGTGTTTTAGCAAGGTTTTCCACTTGTAAAAACTTCCTGCAAATTAGGGTTCATCCAATATGTGCTATAAACACGGTGGATCAAATCTTGCATCAGTTTAAAAAAAACATCTCACTCCTTAGGAAAGAAGCAGTGTGACCGGGTGTATTGTGTAAGCAGAGACACACACGTGTAATGAAGTTAACTATCAAGAGAGCCGTATCTGTCGAGCTGCATGTTTAATAGACACTGTGCTTCCTGACAAGCTGCCTCTAAAAAGCCGAAGGATGAAAGAACAGATGATGTGCTGGTGTTCCTAAAACCATAGATTCACTAAAGCTGTGGTCGTTACCGGCTAAGCAGGTCTTAGATGTAGGAACGTGCAGTGGAGAGGTTACAAAAAGGTGCCTGGCTCTGGTCATCGTGCGGTCCCATCCCTGTAGTCTCTGAAGGTCTCACAGTGCAGTGTGTCCACTCATGCTGCCCTGCAGTGGAGCAATGCTGCTGCCCCACTGTGTGGAGGGGAACTCGGCAGGCAGGAGCCAACGGACCGTTCCAGCCCTCACAGCCTTCTCTGTGACCCTGGCTGACTCTCCTCTCAGCCTTGGTCCCTGCCTGTTGAGAGGAATATGAGATTTCAGTGGGAAACAGGGTGTAATACCACAGGAGATAAATAATGTGGGATTCCAAATTGTGCTGGGGGACAAACAGTCTGGGACATCAAGCAGTGCTGCTAGCCAATGTCACTGACACCTGTCTGTCAATGCTGAGGACCCACATAGCCTTCAGCGTGGGGACTGGCTGATTAGCTTTTGTCTGGAGCAGAGACAGGTGCCAATACGTGCTTAATTTGGAATGGACCCCTGGTGGCCTTTTAAGTTCGGAATTGTTGAGTTTCTCCACACGTGGATCTCTCCGTCAGCAGGACAGGCAAAAACCCAAATAGCAGAGGCCATCTAAATGCATCCCAGGGTTTGTGTGGTTGCTCACAATGTCCATCACCTAGCACAAGGCATGGAATGACATGGTTGTCATTAGACCTCAGATTCAAGCCATGACAAATGAAGTGAAGGAAAGGGGCATGCTGACGTCAAAGGAAGAAGCTGCATGATATATAGAGTTTCAAAATTATATACTTCTACCAGGAAGATAATGATTTTATAGCACCTAAGGCTGCTTTTTCTTTAGAAGGTTTTCTTTATTTGGATTTTGCCCAAATGGCAACTCTTGTTTGGTTCTAAATACCTAAATGTAGACCTTTTTTTCAGTCCTTCTTCCTAAAATCTTAAATGCACAGCATGCAGACTTTGGCATCAGAAAGGACTGACAGCATAATGATTTTACAAATATGTGAGGCTTAAAATTGCCACCACTGTGGTCTTATTCACTGGATGCTGCTCTTGAGAATAAACTTGAGTACTGGTAAACATATTCCTGAATACCATCTCAGCTGGTACAAATACCTTATCATCTTTCCACACAGATTAAGAAAGCCCTTTATTATATAAATGTCCCCATTTTTTTCAATTGGGAACTGATAGCTTATGTATACTTAATTGTTGGTGTTGCTTGAGGAATGCGTCATCCTTATTTCCACTGAGAATTTCCCCGAACTACTTTAGTTCCATGTAGGGAGCTGTATTATTTTGCTTAATTATACGAAGATTTCACATCACTAAGATTTTATGTTATTAACACAAACGTCAAATGGTTTAAGCAAGTTCCTAGAATACCTAAGTGGAAAAATCAAAACAAGTGCCTTAGAGGAACTGCTTCTTAAGTTTTGAAAGGGTGGGCAAATGAAAAAAATTAGTTAGTCAAGTATTTTGCTCACAGGAAAACTAATAACCAGAAAGGCATGGATATCTTCCTTTGAAGGTGAAACCTCCTGTGGCTAATGTTTCACCTTCTTTTATTTAGTCTAAAACCCCACCCTGCAAAAACATAAACAGATCTTTAAATTTACGAGCTTGAGAAGTCTACCCACATGAGCTTTTGCAGGATCAAGACCTGAGAGAATGATTTCTGTTCATAAAGCACTTTAAAAGTTTTATGTGCCAAATTTTGAGAACAATCTATTTTCACCCACCCACTCTGACCTTATTTGCTCAGCAGGCACTATTTCTAGAACTGCCAGAAACTTCAACGTGGCCATACATTTTGCTGTCGGCTCTTGAGGAGATAAGGCTAGTGTTTTCAAATGCTTTATGCACTTAGTCAGCTGGTTGAATGGTTCCTCATAGACGTGCTGGGTATGGGATTTTTCAGTGAATGCAGATTCAGAGGGCTCTGCATAGGTCTATTTATGCCATGATTACAGTCCTGGGACAAATTTCCTTTGAATGTAAAGCATGACTTGCTTTGCAAGGAAAAAATGGCCTTAGATAATCTTTAGTAAAGCAGAAACAGATGAAGAGCTCAGCTAAGAGGGAGTCTGGTTCCTCCTCCCTGTCCTCTCTCCAGGAGAACCAGGTGGCTTTTGTCACAGTGAAAATAAGTCATACTGTTCCCTCTCCCATCTAGTCACCGTGTGTGAAACAAACCCTATTTCTAGGGTTTAAGTGGGCTGGTAGGGGAAACCATAGTTTGCTTCAGCCTATGGATTATACACAAGGTGATAATCTAGTGCAAGATCTGGCTTTAAGAAAAAGATCCTAAATATGTGTTGCCCCAAACTTCCTCTTTTTCTAGGAGTTCCAAGTGGGTGAGACGAGACACTGGCCTCACACCTGCTTAAGCTCTACTAAAAGAATTGAAAGGTGTCAGTTGCACTTTACTGTCCAGTATCTTTGAGTTTCGTAGCAGAAATGTTTCTTAAATATTACCCTGCACTTCATGATTAAAAAGAGTAAGAGGTGAGTAACTCCATAAATTATAATGGAGCTTGCAGGAATGTACCTTCCTCCATGATTGTTTTCTTCTCCTCTTCCTTTCCTGCAAGATCTACTCACTGTACAATCTGCTAGACAAATGGACAGCTTTGTTGAATAAGACTGACAGTATCTGGTTTGAAATTCAGACTAGTAGCTAGTTATTAAAGATAATAGCTTGTCTGAGCTTCTTAAGAAATAAAAACTTCCTAAAAACCAACTCTGATAAGCATAGTAGTTTCCCTCACCTTTTACACCCAGGGCCTCTAAGTTGTCTTCTGTAGTAGTTACACTTTCAACAGGTTTCTCTACTCTTTCTAAATTCTCAGAGAATTCAACTGTTGCCTTAGTTATTCCCTGATGAACAGCCTGCAGAATCATTTCGATCCATCCAAAATCTTCCATGGACACTACCCGAGCCTGTGGTAAAATGAAATATCACACTAATAAGTAATAACATTCAGCTCTTGAAGTTTCCTTTATATGTTTCTCAGATGCCAAATAAAAACTTAAGTTTGAGCATGCGGTCTGTGGGATTATTCCTACAAGTAGTCACTACAGGACCCAGCACGGGACATACTGGCAATTGCCACGACATGTCTATGATACATAATATTTTTGAAACATCCTTTCTAGGGCCTGAAGTGGTCACTGGACACTGTATGAAAAGGGCTGTCCTCTGAGAATTCACCGGATCCTTTTGTTGCTGAAGTAGAGTTTAGGGAATACAGGGAGTGCTGCATGGGGCACAGCACATAGCATGACCACAAGATATATCACAATAGGTTCCCATTTCACATGTGAATCCTAGTTGTAACTGTGAAATTTTACACGGCTCAGGCAGATCCTTTGTGGTGCCCACCCATCCAAATTCATACTTTGGCAGCCTGGATACTCAGGGGGGGCCCTGTTAGCCCAGTTTCAGTTTGCTGAAATAATTGCAGGAAAACACAAAACATTACTAACTGAATCAAACCATTCTTTTGTTACAAGTAAATTTACTTCCCATTGGTTTATCCTGCAGAAAATGGGAGAGTTTGGGTTACAGCTAAAAGCTGAAAAAAGCAGCACAGAGGATTAGACAAGCTCAGTTTCAAATTCCTGGCTGTCTAATTCACCAGCCCCAATTAATTTAAATATTTTAAAACTTGATTTTAAAGTAACATGAAATATTTATAGACTGTAATTACAAATGACAGTGAAAAGCAGAGTTGGTTAGTTCAGACAAAAGTATCAACAGACTGAATTGGGGAGCAAACACCTCCTCTGGGGTTGTACAGCTTGCTAAAATCCTTATATTGAAAACCCAAGAGTCTTTCCCTTGTAACTCCTGGGAACAGACTTTTCCCCAGGTGTATCCTGCTATAGGGATTGGGCATTGCTTTAACGTGTAAGTAGCTCACCAGAAGGTGCTGTGCTAGAAATCTAAATATGGTTACAATCTCTCTGCAGGGCATGACAAAATAAGAGGTTCTAGGAGGACTTGGAGCTTTCACCTCCTGCCAGTCTAATCACTAAGACAGCTTGTGGTTCTCGTGTGCACGCTTAGCCATCAGCACTAAGCTATCATCACAGGGCTGACAGCAGAGACGAAACGGGTAGCGATTGCTGGCCTGATGTCACAGTGCACTTCTCTGAGCCTCAGCACGGGTAGGATTGGGAAGGGTCTTTCTTAGTTAGGGTCAAGATACATCAGGGAAGAAAAGGAGGGCAATATTGTCCTCTTCATCCTTCAGCTGTGGCATACAGATATTTTGAAACAGAGAGTTAATATGTAGGAATGACTGCTTGCAGCTTGTCTGAAGAGAATCTACATCTCTCCTGGTGTAATTGAGCAAGAAAGAAATGGTGTAGGCTCTACCTTTGATGTCTTGCTGGATGAGACTCACAAAACTATGATGGTTTAGAAGTAAACATCAACACCATGAGTGTTCAAAATGAAAAAACATCATTCAGAAAAGCTGAGATCAAACTCCAAACATTACCAGATACCTTTGATAACTCACTTGAAAAATGGAGATATGCTGCTGTTGCATGAATCTGAGGTAATGCTACTGAGACTCTGCTGGAGGGCCAACAATTCAAAACTGCATGCCAAGAGCTTGTACCATAAAGGTGGGAGCAGTGGACAAACTCTCAATGGCAACAACAAGTAGCTGTCCAAATATTACATGATAGGCACCATTATAAGAACATGGAAAAGAGGAATGTCTTTACTGGAGGTATAAATAATGCAGACAGGCACAAACACATAGGCTGTGTGAACTGAGACAGACTACCTTTCAGGGCAAAATAGAAGTTATTTGCAAAAGGGCAGAGGACTATGGATTATAAACAAAGTATTGAAAAGCTGGTACTCCATAAATATGGGAAGAGTAGTTTATTTGCAAGAGGATTCAAAGACCAAAGAGAATTTCACATGCTTAGATGAATGTATTAGTGAAATTCTGGCTTCCCTCAGTGTGCAAATGGAAAGCAGAGACTTGATTTATTTATCAATAAATCCCCAGCATAATTGAAGACACAGAAAAAAAATAGTGCCTGAGGACAGTTGAAGCAATATTAAACTACCCCCAAATGTTTGCTGAATCTGCCACTTTTGTCCCTGCAAATTTCACTGTGTTAGGACACCACTGTGTGGGGAACGGGTTCTCTCAGTGCAGGGGAGGAATCTACATAAGACACTCTCTTGCTTTTCTCTGTTGCTACCTTTACGTACCCGCTGAGCTCCTTACTGGGCGTCCTCTGTCTCGAACCATAGACTGTGTGATGCTGGAGAAGAATGTGGAAATGCTGGCCGTGATGTTCAGAGAGACCTATTTGTGAGCTCCTTTCAGCTCCAACCAAGTTCTTGCTCATGCATCTCATCGGGTCCCTTCCTGGACTCTCCCTGGGCTCTTTGCAAAAGCAGAGACAAGAAAAAAACAGAACAAGAGCTTCCCAGCTTTTCCAGGAGGTAAAGATCCAGGGAAGGCTCTTAGAGGATGGGTAGCAGAGTAGGTATTGCTTATTCCCCAGTTCTGCCTTCTCCACCTTCAGCATCTCTACTCCTTTGTCTAAGTCCTACACCTCTGTTAAAACGCAGCTGAATCTGAAATCATCAGAGTCAGCAAAAAGATACTGACTTGTTTTACTTACCTCTGATCTTTGAAATGCTAGGATCCACATTTTCAAGTTTCTTTTTGGGGTTTTTGTTCTTTGTTTGTATGTTTGTTTTTAATTAAAATTAGGGTGTATATGCAACTACAAAACTATGCAACTACAGCATTTCAGGAGCTGAGGAAGGTAGGGCTGGCAAGGAGCTTAAAGGATGCTTGGTGTAAGTCCACCTCTGCTGAGGTATGTGGATCAAGTATACCCAACAAGGTTGACAGCTGTTTTATCTAATCTGTCCTTTAAAACACCAAGTAATGGAGATTCTACAGACACTCTAGCAGCCTGTTCCAGTGCTTACCTAGGTTTATAGTTAGAAAGATAACCTAAATCTCCTTTGTTGGAAATTAAAGCAATTTTTCCTGCTCCAGCCTCAGTGGGTAATGGATTACTGTCTTCTTTTAGTAGTTTCTTACACACTGAAAGTCTGTTATCATACTCCCCTCAATTGTGTAAATGAAACAAACTTGTTTTTTCCAAACTTTTCTCATAGCTTATGTGTTTATAGTTTTCTATTTATTCCTGTTCCTGTCCAGTGGGACTGAACATTTTATTTAAAAATATAGTACTTAAGCCTGATTCAATGTAAACTGGTAAACCTCCAGTAGTTCTGAGCACAGCAGAGTAACGATGTTTGACATATGAAAAGCAGTGCTACTGTTAGTACACTTTACAAGATCTGCTTTCTTACAAGAACATCTCACTTCTCATTTACTGTGGATGTTATCACCTTCAGATCTTCCAGGCTTCTGCTGCCTTTTTGGTATGTGGAGATTTGGCTTCTCCTGCCTATATGTAGTTCTTTTTCATTCGCTTGAGTAAATGTGATCTTGTTGAATTGGGATCATTTCCCTGGTTTACCAAGAGCACTAGTTCTAATTGTGGTGCTATTGTATTTCCAGTCCCTTCCAAGATGGTGTCATTCACAAATGTTATAATCTCTATTCTTTCCAGTTATCACAGAATCACAGAATCATAGCTTGTTTAAAGTTAGGTTGAGAAATCCATGGTTTCTTGGGAGTTCCTTTTTCCATTTTCTTGAAAGCAGGCACTACGTTTGCCCTCTTGCAGTTTTCTGGGACTTGACCTATCCTCCACAGATTCTGAGAGGTGGTAACTAATAATTATGAAATTGCACTGGTTAATTCCTTAACAGCTGTAGGGGAACAGGTCTTGCGTTCTAGTGTATATGTAACTTAGCTAAATCTTCTCTAATTCTTTCTCCATTCTAGTTCACACTCCATCACCCTGTTAGAACAAATTGTGGTAAGGATCAAGTTACAATTAACCTTTTTTGAGGTAAGACCCTGAGATAGCATTTCAAGAGACAGTAAAATTGCTACTGCATCCTCTTGGCTCCCCTCCCCCTCCCTCCAAAGAAAATCCCACAAAGCTTGTGAGAGGAATTAGCAAAAAGTAGAGTGAGAGAATAGCAAAAGCTGTTACGGCAACTTGAACTCTTCCTTATTTATCTCTTTGTGTTGTCTGCTCAACTTCCCTCTTTGTTCTAATTAATTGGCAGACTACTGCTAAAGTCATTCATTTCTCCAAACTTATTTATTTTGCCTCACAACATTTATTTGCACAGTACTACTGTTGTGTACAAAGATTACTCTTTGATGGAGTTCAGAACACCCTTTCACAGCATGCATTTCTCTTCAGTCCAAAGAATACAATACGCCATATACGTGAGTCTCTAACTTAAATTAATCTTATTTGCTTTTACCCTGCTTGATTACTCTTTATGTGCTTTCTTAACGTAATGCGATTTTTTACTCGTTATTTTGACTATTCTAATTACTTGTTTTCACAATATATCTACAAGGATACTCCGCAGCTCTTTTCAAAATACTTTGTATTACCTAATTGAAGTGGGTTTATTTTTACAAGAACAAATTTAAAAGAACACAGTCTTTTTAGATCTCAGGTATATATTTAAGTAAAAGTCAGTCAAAGCCAGTAACTCCACACTGAACTCTTTAAAATTTGGGACATTGGAGAAAATGTTGGCACTGTTTCGGCGTGTCTGGATGTGAACGTACCCATGTGAAGGTCTGTTTTATAGGCTATCTTGGCTGCAGCCATGTAAGGCACAGCAGGAAGACACATCTGCACGGAGGTGTATATTTCTGGAGATCAAATAAAGCTGTCTGTTGGCAGTGTTGATCTGAACCTCCGCCCAGGTTCGATCTTCAGTGCTAGCTGACAGACACAACAGGAAAAAACCTGCCTGTGAAAGAAAGGGCTTTAGGATGAGTAAGCATCACCCGCAGAAATCTCTAACCTTGGCAGGGGTAGAGGACATCAATACTGAGCCACTCAGACCTGGTGCAGTCCGTCTTGGGAACTCATGGAGGCTGCACCCAGACCGATCTGTCTCGGTCAGGGCGAAATAACAGTGAAGATGGCCCCACGCTGGCTTAAGCAGACTGTAGAGCCTCCAGCAGATCCTGGCATTCATTCAAGCAGTCGAAGTCAGCTGCTATGCTATCAACACTCCAGCTAGCTGGAATAAGCTATGGTAACGTGTCTGCGCACAGGGCTGGTCCATTTCAAGGCAGGACTCTCAGGGCAGGTCTGTACTGCAGCCCCCACAGCCACGTACCGTGAGCACCGACTCGGCAAACTGCGACGGTGCAGAGCCCAGCGCAGGCTGCAGGCTCCGCTCGAGAACCTGCCCCAGCCCTCCAGCAGTTGCTTTGACCTCCAACTGTGCTGATAACAGCACCAACGCCAAGGAGTCTGAAGGGAGTGTGCATGCTGGGAATGCTCTAGGGACTCTTGCTAGCCAAGGGGAATGTGCCTTCTGTCCTTCCACTACGCTGGTTGTTTCCCTGAGGACAATGAAAAAGGCCAGGGCAGAGGAATGCCTGCAAAGAGCAGTCACAAGGGCAAAGAAAGATGAAGCTATGTTTTGTACCTTACCATTGGTACTCAAGTGACCAGTTAAGGCGAAGTCTGTAAGTGATAGATAGGAATAACACCTACCTGATCTGAGAACGGCAGCCTTGGTGACTTCCACATACACTCCAGATAAGCAGTATCTTGCTTGGTCATAGATGCACGTATTAACACTGCTATTACTGCCAGTGTCTAAGAGGGCAGCTGCCCCCATCGGCACATCCAACAGATGCACAGATGCTACTGGTACCTCTGCTTGCTAGATAAAGCCAGCCGGTAATATCAGCAGACTCCAAGCTAGCTTTATCTAACTACCATGATCCACACTAGTGACATGTGAGGGGCACGCAGGTCTCGGGAGCTGCCCTCACAGATACTGGCAGTAACACTGACAAATGCTCAGTTAAGGGTGGAGATGGCTGCTGCCAAACATTTTAAATGCAGAAAGAAAGCCAAGTTATTTATCTCATTGTATTTACAGTAGTAGGGGACTGTTGAACAGCATGTAAGTGCACTACAATAAAATCAATAGAGAATATTAAAAGCAGAAATAAAGATCAGCCAACCTGAGGAAACTACTGCCTTGAATGAAAGGACCTAACAGGAGGGCAAACTGAACAGCTCAGGAAAACCAACCCATCAAAACGAAAGGGGACAACTCCCAGGTTTGATGAGATAAATCCTGAGCCTTTCACTGAAACAAACTGACCTTGACATCATGGCTTCTCTGAAGCCTTTAAAGGGAATTTTGCTCAGCAACTACTGAGATGGGACTTCAGGATTTAGCTTCCCAAAATACAGAAGAAAGGTTGATATATTGAAGTATGCCAAAGCATGAGTTCGAAAAGGAAGAAGGGAAATTCTAGTGAAATTAACTGACTGTAAGCCATACCCTGAAAGAGTGAGCTTTGCATTTGAAAAAGTTTCATAATCAAGGACCTGAAAATGTGTAATCTCCACTTGGTCTGATCTCGGGTGAATATAATTCCAGAAGCTGATTCACCTACACTGTTACTGCAGGACTGGAAGCCAAAGAGAGCATCTAACAAGTCAGCAAGTCACTCTGTGCCTTCTAAAGTCAACATGAGTTTTGCCATTGGCCTTAAAATAGTGGCAGAAATTCTCCCCCCATGTAGAGGGATGTTGGATTTCTGAGTGTAGACTAATGCTCTCCTTTCAGATGTAAGCAATAGATGGCTGATACTCTAAGTTAGTGTGACAGAAAGGTGTCTCTGTGGTAAAGATACTCAGATTCTGAGACAAAATTTAACCGGTAAAGCTCACATCTGACTAGAAAAGCCATTATCTGGATCACTGACCCAGGTTAGTCCAGTTTGTGAACGATTTGTATGATAATGTACCAAGAAATCTGTTTTTAAAAAGCCAAAAAAGTGTTTCCTGTCGGGCTGATTTCTGCCTGGTTTAACTGGACTGTAAATGAGCTATCAACGATAGCTGCCCATTACTGGAGGTTACAGCAAAAGCCGTTGCTACACTTTGCTGAATAACCTCTCAGCAATCCTGATCTCCTCAGGCTGTTTGTAAGGGCTGCGTTAAACCAGCTACCTCAGCTCTTCCTGCAGTATTTCAGACCGCTGTCATTGCGATGGTGGGTTAGGGATGTCACCTGGCTTCTTTCCGACCAAAGACTGTATGAAATTGGGAGGACAATAGAAAGATTGAAACTTGTAAGCAGGTTGAAATATTTAACCTGAAACTTTTAAAAATTATATTTGATCCAAAACAATTCTTTTGTGTGAAAATCTGACCCCTTAAAAGTTTCTGAGCTTTTCTCAAAGTTAGAAATTTTGAATGATCTGTGTACAGTGGTGGCTGCTTTTTGACTGTCCTTTCCTTCATCCTTCCTTCATTCTTTTCTGCCACCGAATGTCTTAAAATGAATGATCTGAGGGTTCTATTCTTTATTTTCAATTTTACTGTTTCTCTATTAATAATTTTTCTTGTTCTGCCACTTCTCAAAACTGTTATATCTCTGGTAAAGTTAAAGAACAGAAAGAAATTTTTGAAAGAACCCTGTCAGTCTGATGGCTGGTAACCAGAAGGTCCCAAAAACTTTTCAGCTGCACATTCCAGTTCCACTGATCCCAAATAATTGTCCGGGTAATTGAATTGGAAGTGGTTCACATTCCAATTCATAACTGCTAGGCCCAAAGAAAACAGCGAGTCATAAAAAAGAAGCGTGGTCATTGCTCATACTGAGAGTGGCCTCTGCAGCAGAGAAAGAGGGGTAGGAGGGGAAAAGGTCCAGTGGGGAAAAACTGAAAGTCAACTTCACAGAGTTTCTATTAAGGCTGTACGTTAATATTTGCATAAAAGACAGAAAGTTTTAAAATCTGAAAACACACACACACACACACACACACACACACACTTGTGCTTTTAAAGGAGATGTTTATTCCATATCGTAGTTCAGCTAAAAATTCTATGCTGCAGGAAGCAGTAATTATTCCGGCTTTGCATATTGTAAACCTGGTCACTGTCGTTCTCCCTTTGCTTCCACATGCCTCAATGCCACATTTTCTACAATCGTGGGGAGATTGCCTTGGCTCTCACTCAGCTGGCTCAGCTAATGCAATTCACAGGCCTTCAAATGTAAGCTTGTAAACTATTTAGTTCTTTTTCTCTATAACAGCTTGTCTATTAACAGCTCATTCAATGGAGGAGGGAGAAGAAGCTAGTGAGACCTCTTTTGGTATTGTTCAGCAGTGACCCTGGCTTTCTCAGATTGGTAGCCAATACTCACTAAACAGTGTTTGTCAGTACATGTTGTTTTGCAGAGATAATAGTATATTGTGCTAGCAGCAGTCTGGATTGGTAGCAGGTAACAATGAGCTGGCAAAGTAAGGCTCCTGTATGGCATGGTAAGGTCATAAGAATGATGGACAAAAATCCAAGAGAAAGCTCGTTAGGCTGGTCTGATGCTACAAAACCTGTGCCACCTTGAGAGATCTCTGTCAGCACTTCCCTTTGTGCATTGTTCAGGAGCCTCATCACTGCTGTACCCTCCGGGTTGAGATGGATTTGGGGAATGAGGATCATTCACCCCGCATGATACATTACATCATTTTCAGGCTGTGTGTCCACTGCTCACGGCCTGTACTTCACGAAAGGTGTGTTTTGTCGAGAAACCAGGCTCATTAAATCCCAGGACAGGTGTACTCAGAGACTGCCCACACGGTGGTCCATGCCCATTATTCCTGTCACTGTACGGTAGAAGGCTATGCTATACATTGCAACGAAAAATGTGATACTGAAAGGGCTGAATCCTGCTCCGGCATTGTTGTTCCATTCTCACTGTGCTGAGACAAGGTGTTGCCATGCCGTGCAATGAACCTGCCGCACCCTCTGCTTTCTGAAATGATTAAATAAAATCTGTAGTATTTTATTAACTGATGGCTGAGATTTCTCGAACTCTTCTTAGTGTCCTATATGGAAATACCAGGCAAGTTGGTGTCTTAAACAGTGTTTAATACAGAGAATCGTGCTTGACGGAGATCTCCCCACCAACAAAATCCCATTCACCTTACTTATTATCCATTCATTTATAGAAACATCATCGCTTAGGCTTCGGGTTTTTTTGCCCTGCCGAGCGTTGCAGATCTTGTGTTATCTCTCAGACAAAGTGACGAAGCTGCAGTACAGAGAAATCGGGTTTCAAAGGGAGTGATTTATGAAAGCTGAACTTTCCCGTGCGCGCGGAGAGACTCCCCCGTGTGGTACAGCGGCTCGGCTCGCCGGGCTGCCGGGGCTGGCCAGGCCGAGGTGTCGGCACTTCACATCATGAAATGTGGCCCAGTGAAGACTCCCATGTGCAGAAGTGGCCATCAGTTTGCAGTTAATGTTGACCGCTAGAGAATAATGTTGTTCTGTTTGTTTCTCCTGTAGAAAAAAAAAGTGTAATATTTTACTAACTGTGATGCTTTGGGAAGAATTATGAGGCCTTGTATTTCTTTACCGCAAATTAGTCTTACAACTTTACTCTCAGTTTCCTTTTTTCTCCAACAATGTGTCTTGAGATGATACCTTTAATAGATGCTAAAATCTATTTGGACATCATTAGTTATTTTAAAACCTGGAAATATAAGTTCATGTTGATTAACAGAACAGTTCAAGGTTCTAAACACATTTTAATTGTACTCCTCTTTAGGGCATTTATGATAAATATTCCCCTTTTTGGCTCAGTTCTGAAAGCCTCGTTTTCAGTCCAGAATGGAATGCTTTTACCCTATACCCCCATAAAAAATGGTTAATTAAAATTTCTTCTACTATCTATTGTATATTTTGAATACATTTTCTTGGGCATGGGCCAGAGGAAGCAATTGTGTTCTTCCAAATTAAAGGACTTGACTCTGTCCTATATTATACTGGCTCAAATCTACCTGTCAGCTGGAAGAAGAGACGTTAGATTTACACCAGCATAGACGAAGGGAGAGTTTGGCCCAAAGTGTTTATTGTTCTCTGGAACCTGGCATCCTCTTCTCCCATTCTCCTCCTGAAATCAACATAAAACAGATGCTGAAATTCTAAAACGTTTTAAACCCTCCTATACTGTAGCTCTAAGCACAGTGCATTGTAACCACCAGACCTTGATGGCACAAAGATATGCATCATGAACATGAAAATCTGGGTAGAAAAGATAAGGGCACAGTCTTGCAACACTTCCAAAGTAGCGAAACACTGTAGAAAGTAACAACTGCATTTTTGTGGTATTTGATCACATCCCTCCTTGCATTGGCAAAACTTTGACTTGGATCCAAGTAGGTGTAGTTCCAAGAAAGTGAATGCCCAGTCATTTACGTCAGTGGAGTTGTGCCCAGCTACAGTGGATCTATATATGATGACAATTGAAAAGATGAATGAAAATCATTTCAGTTGCATTAAGGATGTAAGCTGGCAGGGGTTTGGATTAGTGTTTATTCAACTTTTTGGACAGCATCTTTACGCTTCCAAGAAACCCTTTTTAGGCCAGGCATCAAGAGGAGACAAGATGGACTCGAGCAAGAAACTGTTTGCAGACAGGTAGCTCATGCTCATGACACTGATCTTTGGCTGGAGAGTAAGGGAATGGAAAGCAAAACTGGAGAAAACAAAGGACACTGTATGGGTGTGCTATACTGCCAAAACTCAGTGGCCTAGATATGTTTTTGTCGTTTAGCTATTTCCATCAGTGCTTATGGGTATGTATTGATCTGACTAGCACTCATGTCTGTGGGGTCACTGTGGGTATCTGATTTTATCCCTTTCTTTGGAAGGTTTATTAATATTGACAACTTCTTCATTTAATTGAGGCACTGGCTATGGAATCCCTTTTTAATGGAATCATATTAGCTAATGTACTGCCTGTCCACACTCAAATCCAGAGTGCTTCACACAAGCCCATATTTGAGTAACTGATAATGTTATAAGAAAAATAAATAAAAAAACCCCAAACCAACAAACGCAGATCTGTGAAAGCAGAGAGAAATGTCAAAGTCAGAACTATGCTGCAATCTCCAACCTGCGTTTCTCTATTGCAATACATGGGGCCCAAAATAAAGTAAGAGTTACTTGTCCCTGTAACACACAAATGTTATTTCTTCCCTTGTTCTGTCAAGACCTTCCCCCACACCCATCCACCAGGGGCTGAATTCATTTCTGGAATGTAATTATTCACATCTATACGAGCTGTTCTAAGATGTTACCAACTAAAAAAGGCAGCCAGAACATACAAGTTTGCACATCATCTTAGACCTGCACTCAAAAAGAGCGTATCTCCGAAAGAATATGGGTTTGGCAAATATTCCTCTTTAACTTTCTCTTCTTTCCTTAAGCAGATTTGGAGACTGGTTCTACTGTTTATAGAAGAGGGGTTTTTTGCCTTAAAGTGCTCTCCTGGGATTGGCTAGGAAAGTATTTTTTGCAGTCTGCTTGATTGGTCTTCATTGTAGAGCAATTTCAGAGGCCTGGCTTTGGACACCATTTGCAATGGGTTTATATTAGAAGGTCACATCTTGTTACAGAGCCATTATTGCCTCTCCCCCTTGAGACCATTGCACGCCTGTGACTTTACCCCTCACAAGTAGGTTCTGACACATCTTTTTGACATCCAAGCAGGAAGGCAGGAGCATGTTGCACTAACTCCTTTGACAGAAAGTAGCAGTGGAAGAAGGGGAAAGGAACAGCAGAAATTCCACCTTCAATAAATTTATTCATTCTCACTGATTTACTTACAGGGGGAAAGATGGAGTCTGATGTTTTGGTTGTAATGCATGAGGCCTTTAAAAGACTAGATATCCCATTGCGATACTGGCTTTCTGGAGTCCTCTGGAAGACAAATGGTCTGGAAGTTGAGGTTATTAGAGACAAGAAGATTGCTTATATTAACTGTCTCTATAATATGTCTAGGTCCAGCACACTGCACCCATGCTGTTCCTTGCAGCAGCTTATATTCAGCCTGAGTTCATGCTGCCTGCAAACTCTGCCTGTCCTTAAGTCAACTTTACTGTGTAGAAAAAGCCTGACAGTTGCAGTTACCTCACTGGCAAGCTGCAGGATAGTGTTAAAAATGTCGAGGATAGAGCCTTCCCAGCCAAAAGGATTTTTGCTTTTCTGCAACTGGTGCTCCCAATGCTTACCTTGAGCTCAAATATTGTTGAAACCTATAAGCAACTGTTTTCACCAACAATGAAAGTTCGTAAGTCTGTTGTCTCATTAGTTTCCACCTGAAATTCTGCAAAGAGATTTTATTCCTGGTGAGCTACTTGCATGGTAACAGACAAGCAGGACAGTAAGATGGGTCTTCCATGCTCGTCCCTCTGCTCCAGTCATTAACATGCTTGCTCTGCTCACTGCTACGCTGATAATAGATTTTCTTCTTCTTTTCTTTTAACAAGAGAGGATTTGTGAATTAAACACACGCTTACAGCCCTAGCAAGGTCATACCACAAGACTCTGAACTACAGTTGCTTTTGAAAGGGAGAAACTCCTTGCTGATCAGTCTGACCCTCCACACACTTTTACAGAACGCAGTCATTTTGAGGCCATTTCAGGAGACAAAAGAGCTGTATGACTTCAAGATTAAGATGAAGCTTTCAAGCAGGTATTTCAGCATGCGACCAAGTGTCTGTTCTGACTGATTTAGCCTGAGGGTACCCTAAGGTGGAGGTTCCTTTTATAGACCACAAAAATATAAATGTACGGGTCTTCCAAAAGAACCTTGTGCAAAACCCTGTGGGACACTGCCCAGACAGGACGTCTTGGAGCATCACTCAAGACAGCATTCAGATACCCTCATTCATATAATGCTGGTACTGCTACAGATGTGCAGCCTAATAATACTTACAGTAATCTCCGACCGACAGCGTGTGTCTTTACCTAGAGTTTGCATCACCCATCAACATTTTTCATACATTTTGCTTTACCTGCCTCTCTGGGTTAATCTATTTTTATGTCTTCATAAATCAAACAACACAGCCCATTGCTATGATTATATTGAAATAAACCCCTCTTTTTTCCCCCCCTCACAGCTGCTTTGCTTGCCCTCCACCTCTGTTTCTCAGCGGGTTCTCAGATGCCTTGTTAGGACTTTGAAAGCCTCACAGTGTACTCTGAGAAGAATGCATCTGTCCTGAGGCTACGAGAAAGTAACTCTGCAATAACATAATTTATGAAACTCCAAGTTCAGCATTCTGCTTTTCCTTTCTGTGCGAAGCTAGACAGGAACTCGGGCTGCTGAATTAACCTGGAAGTTTATACCTCACATTACTTATAATCTGAACTGCAGCTGTTTCTCAGGTACTTCACGTTGATTTATCCTTTCAGGGATAGATCCTCATCTGGTATTTTCCCCACAGGTTAACCATTTCGGTGAGGCTGGCTGAAAGTAAATCAGTGAAAACGCATGCCTTTTTCTTTCTAAACACAAAAAAGTGTAACTTTCTGTATCCCATTTTTTTCTTTGATTTTTATTTCCCCAATCCTTTATATAGTCATTATAGATGTTAAGAAGCCTGTTTTGGAAATGATTAATGCTATTAATATTTTTCTAATTCAATAAACCCTCTCATCTTTGAACTTCTTGCAATATTTTTCTGCTTTCTTCAGCTTTCCACTAATTCAAACATATGACAAATGCGAGTCTTCGTTTCATTTTTCTATTATTTCTCGTGTCTGATCAAATAAATTAACAGACTTTCATTTCTTTCCCAGGAGTGATGCCCATATGTTGATGAAGGCAGCAGAAAAATATTACCTGTTCAAACAGGAGGGGAAAAAAAGATAAAAGTTATCTTTTATTCACTGTTCCATGCAAACCAGAGATGTTGATCCTATTCCTTTCACCCTGACAGCACCCACCATGTTTAATGGTAAATAGTGCAAGATTTGCAGAACGCCCATCAATCTGGTTTAACTGCACTGTATTCTAATGTCCCTTTACAACCTCTTCATACAGTAGCAGTTATTTTAATCACACCACAGCACTTCAGTCGTTGGGAAAGAATCAGCTGTCCTATCTAATGTACACGCTCCCCAGTCACACGGCACCGGTCCGGCAGAGCAACATGCTGCTAATGCAGTTTTCTCTGTTTGGATAGTTAAAGATGCATCTCCAGGCCAATTTGTACCTGTGTATTGTTGATAGACAGTGTGCCGCAGGCAAAGAGATACTGCAGGAAATGGATTCTCATTTAACGTGCTTAATTTTGTTCTCTGGATCTCCATCATACATCTTTCCATTTCTCTGCCCACCCAAATTGCTAATGTGAAACAAAGCTGCTTCTGTCACTACGGCTCCCAAACTGATGTGTGACGATGCAATGATTGATTTGCCACTCCAGGAAAAGTGGGTCATTGTACACGTTGTACCACAGCATGCTGAACCAAGCCATCCGTGCCAACATTGGCGTTTTACAGATTTGTTTTTAGAAGTTCAGACCTGAGGGGACTACTCTGAACATCCAGCCCGAGCACTTCTGGATTTGGATGGGTGCACCGCCATTCTAAAATCTTCCGTAGCAGCTTATAGGGGTCTGAAGTCATCTGTGCTCCTCAGGAGAAAATATTCTGCATCTTACTTGCATGTTTGCTCTGAGGACAGGAAATGTAGAATTCCTCCAATTCCAAGATATGGGGGCAGTTTGATTTGTCACTTTCCAGGATAGGAAACCCTAAACTAATGTAAAAATATATTTTAAATATAAAATGGTGTAACTAACAGCTTTTGCAAAGGATTTTGAATCAGTCAGAAAAATACTGATGCGAACTGCTCTTTGAAAAAAATCTGTTACTTTTATTCTTCTTTTGTGAGATTGCAGTAGTGTTTAATAACTTTTCTCGTGTAACGAGACCTGTTGAAACTCACTTTAAGATTGCCTCATCCCATACCAGGGAGCCATCATTCGAAGATGGAAGTCTCAGAACTGGGGGAGAACCTGCCTACCTGTCTATTGCATTAGATCGGTAAAGTTAGGAATTGATGGCTGAAAGGGGAATATTTTGCAGGTTTTTCTGGAGCAGCCCAATACCTAACTGAGCACAGATGTCACTGCAGTATCCAAAAGGTCAAGGCAGGTGGGGATTTGGTTTTGTTTTTCACAGGAGCAAAAAATTCAGGGAAATTTAACTCTTACATTTTTATCTTTGCTTTTATGAGAGTTGAAAGCAACCTTCGAACCCCGCCTGTTTTGGGAAATGATTTAATGAACAATAAGTTGCATAAGAACTTTCTTTAGGGCCTATAAATTTTTCGCTTTGTTTTAGATAAATCCTTACGCAAGCACCTTCTCCACTCTTTGCACACCCCGCAGGGTGGTGCCCTCAAGGGCAGAGAACATCTCATCAGGTCCTTAAATCCTTACACTGGTAAAATCCCTACCGGGATAAACACTTTTGCTTAGTAAGGACTGCAATCTTAACTTCCAACTGTAATTTTTGGCAGGCACAACCTGGGATGTGGAGAGAAAGTCAAAGGAAAGCCTATGAAAATGCAATGCTTCCTAATTAGGGGCCCTTCGGCTGCCACGTAATCCACTGATTTGGCACCCTGTGCTGCGTGGGGTAAAGCTGGATGGACACAAAGCCACAGCCTCTTCCAGAAGAGTCAGAGCGCAGCAGTGCTAACTACCCAAGCCCTGAGGGCTCTGCTCTAGCGATCCCCAAGTTGAGGCACGGAAAGAGAAAATCACTGCCATTCCACTGAATAAATACAACTTCTGGATTTTCCTACTCTGTTCCTCCTCCTGCCGTCCATCTCCTCTCTTCTGGAAACACCACAGATGTGGAGGGTTTGCAGGTAAGCAAGGAGGAGATGGTCACATCGAATGACAGAGCCAGAGCTGAGCCCAGCACACGCTGATAAACCCCTGCCAAAGCCTTTCCCTGCTGAAACAGAATCCCTGTAATGGAAATAATTACCAAAGAAACAGACAAAAACTACTTCTGAATGAAATTTAAGCTTCAGCAGACCACAGAACCGCCAGGAAATGCCAAGTACAAGCGACCATCCCTTCATCCTGAATTCACACCATTTTCTGTTTCTGTTTCCTGTGCAAAGTTATCAATCACTTAGAAACGGCTGTCGGGGGGAGGGGGGGGTGCGGATCAAGGCTTGGACGCAGAGCGCCTTGGGACAGGCTTCACCTGACTCTGCCAAAATATCAGCCAACTATCTCATTTTGAGGGGGCTCTCTGGAAATACATAGTATAACGCACAACATTGGGGGAAAGAACCGCAATTTTGTGGGGCACCTCGGGCAATACCCAGAATGATGCATATTGCTGGAGGAGAAAAAACCGATGTGATTTTGGAGGGGGTAGAGGGTGTCTCTGG
>VYXH01011440.1:28441-48561 GCA_013397275.1 Burhinus bistriatus | reverse complement strand
CTCTTCATTGCCCTTGGATTTCTTCTCACTGCTTCATCACTGCCTATCTGAAAAACCAANTCACTGCTTCATCACTGCCTATCTGAAAAACCAAAAAGGGATAATAATCTGAGGGCTGTATTAAGGACAGAAGTTTCTTCTTTACCTCATTAACCTAGGCCCCAGGGAGGCAGCAGACTTCCCTATATAGCGGGTCTTGTCTACATATCGGGCCTTCCATTCACTTCAGAAGTGAGTCACCTATGACAATGACCCATCTTTTATTTTTTATTGAGGTGGTTTTGATGCAGGAGGTGGTCCGACTAGGCCTCGACAACACCTCCAAGCTGGAAGGAGTATTGTCCTCACCCTTGTCCAGTTCTCCTCACAGAGCACTGTACCTGTTCTGCAAGGGCACCTGGGAAGGTGGGGTAGTCACTGGGCAGACACGCCTGCAGCGCCTGTTGTGTCCAGCAGGAACATCTTGCCATTGTCCCCTGTTCTCCAAGTCACCACGTTCAGTTGGTTGGAGAAAGGACAGGAATTTCTCTGTAGCAGGGGCTCTGTCTGCCTGCTGGGTTTCTCTCACAGGAGGCAGGGTACGACTCCAAGGGTCTGTCTCCCTCTCGCACTCACTGATAGTTCTCAACCTGCTTACCTCCTCCCTGAGCTCCATCACTAAATGGAGGAGCTCCTCTACCTGGGCACACCTCCCACAGGCATGATGACACCCGACACCAGTGTAGGTGCAGGGCCCACCCTGCAGCCGTACACCTGGGTGGCAGCCTGTTCCCAGGAGAGCTCCATCTGGGAAGCTGCATCAGAACTGGTGCCTGCAGAACGCAGGGATGCCATGGTCCTCTTCTGAGTGGATACCATGGCTTCCTGGTCCTGGGTCACACCCACTCACTGCTTCCGAAGGGCTCATTTAAAACTGCCACCGGTGGTGCTGGCTCCGCCGACGCCACGTCAGCAGCCCTCCCAGAAGCTTCTGGTCCCAGCACGAGCTAGCCACTTTTCCCAGCTTCAGAAAGCCCCCAAAAGAGCTCCTTGCTGGCCCTTTTCACCTCGATTCCCTTCCCCAGTGTGGACTTCCCTACACTGGAGCTGGTCTCCTCGGCAGGTGACCATTGGCGTTCAGGTGACATGCTAAAGGTGCCACTCCCTGTCTCTTTTTTCACAGTAACTCTTACCGTTCCTCTGACGGGTAGACTCACAACATGCTAGGAGTCTCCTGTAGGATGGTAGAGATCCTCCTTACTTAATGTCAGGCAGTACAGGTGGTTTGACTGGCCTGCAGAATCTTTCTGTGATTCCAGAGAGGAATAATATAGATAGACCAAATGTCTCTGTACACTTGCTTCTGGGTTGTGTTAGGAAATTAGCTTAGTCATAGATCTATTTGTAAATTGGAGAATTAAGTTCTTTAGCAGCTGCTCCTTACTGGCTGATCACTTGCTGCTGGGTAGTCTGCTGGTTTGTTTTACCTCTGCAATCATCCAGTGTTATATTTTTCTCAGTATCTTCCTTCCCATGTGAAGACTGATATCTTGGGGAATACTGGGCATGATGTGATCATAAGGGTAGCTCCTTTTGTGGGCCAGACAGCATTGGTAGTCAGCCCATGTGCGCTGATCCACACCAGCTCTTGGTTCTTGAGTCTTCCAGAAACAAGAGCTAATTCTAGCCCCCTCCTAGTTACCTGAATCTTCCTTAGCTAGTTCTTCAGGAACACAAGAAATTGTGGTCTAAAATCATGAGTCTGTATGTTCTCAGAAGGCCTACTGTGAGCTGGTAGGTCTGTAAGATTACTTGCTCTTGTTCAAATGCATCAGCTCCCCATCACGTACACCTAAAACTGTCTTAGCTTTTTGTCAAAACTCTGTACAAACATGGTTTGTTTTGTTCTTTCTCTCATCATTTAGAAATGCTTAAGAGGCCTGATTCATGCTTGCCTTTACCAATTCTAGGATCTTACTGACATTGTTACCGGTTTGTGAACTGCGTGCTCCTCATCCAGTTTAAATCTTACTTTGCTCCTTTGCAAAAATTGTCTTCGTAGTGGGTATCACTCAGCCAGCATAATTAGAGAGTGAATTTAGGTTCTTGTAACTCACTGGAATGAAGTGTTTGTAGAATGTCCTGCTGAGTTTACCGTAATAAAATTTAACTGCAGCTGAAACTAACCCATCAGACCCTTCCTTTTCTGTCCTTACCGCCACCATCAAATGCAGGATGAATCAAGCTCCACCTGTTACATATTTTCAGAGCACTTTGTTATTTATACCAGATAAGTCAATTCTTTGTTTCACTGGAAAGAGTTGTGGAAAGTCTGGCAATATCTTTTTTGGAAATTCTTCAAATGGATTATTCAGCACATTAGAAGTTCGTTAGTAATGAATGGGTGAGAGTCTTGGCAACACTTTAGCATGTCAGAGTATTCCCATACCTGAGGTAAAATGGGCAAGGAGTCTACTGAGTTCGTCCTGGGCCTGTTGCTCATGCCCCAGTTTAAGGAGATCTGTTTTACACGCTCCTTATTTAACCAGCTATCTTTAGGATCTTTTAAACATCACCCTGTGACTTGCGAGACTGCAGGAAAGTCACTGTAAGTCAGTTGAATCCACATGGGCAGAGACTCAGAGAAGAAAAATAACTTCTTAACATTAAGTAACTGTTTATTCTAGGTGATTTTCTTCCCCCATGTGCATCCAACAAAACTCGCCTTCCTCCTGTGAACTTTGGAGTCTGTCTCAGCTACAATTCGTGACAAATTGATGACAAACATCTCAGCTAGCTTTAGTTACACTAAGGAATCATTCAGCTTCTTTATAGGGTGTGTCTGCAGCATCCTGTTTTTCTATATAGATTTACACAATGAGGAGAATTCAGAAGCAGGAGGATGAACATTTTTGGACATTGAAATTACTTCTTCCCACCCTTTAAAACAATAAACCTTCAACTTATCTTTATTTACACAGACCTATCCACCTTGGCATAAATTTTTTTTTTCTCTTCATAAAGAGCGGTATTTCTGTCTGCAAGGTACTTGATTTGTTAACAGATTTCTTGGAAACAGGTCTTACAGTACACATAACTAGTATAACGGGTGCTTAATACTCAATAAAGCAAAATAGTTGATTTTTGCCTCTTAGCACCAGTTCAGCAAAATACTTGAGCATACTTAACTTCCAAACTCCTGAGAACTGCCAGAGATTTGGATGGAAATATGAAAGCCTTTTGTAATAGTTTATTTTAAAAAATGAATGTAGAATATAGAAAAAAAGAAATTTTGCACAAAAGTACTAGGTTTTCCACAACTTCAATGTTTTATCTTTGCCCCTATTTTATTATGTACTATCCTCATTTTTGGCACCGAGCGCTTGTATAAAACACTTGTCCTGTAAAGGAGAAATTGAAGTTGTGCTGTGACTGAGTCAGCATCCCCTAGCGTGAACCTCCTAAGTTGCTTCTCTTCCTAAGTCTCTGCGTGGGTGGCGTGCTGGAGCAGGGCTGAAAAGACTTAAGAAGACATGGAAGTGGGAAGAGTTTGGAGGAACACAACTCAGAAGACTGGGTTGCATGTCCACAGACAGTACTGTAATCATATAAAGCATGTGAACATTCTGGACATTGCTCCACCTAAGGAAAATCCAGTGCAGTAATTCAGTAAAGCCTGAATCATGCCTACTTCACACAGTGCAGTGTTTTTCATGGAAGCTTGGGTAAGCCCAAATGTCTACATGGCACAATACAGAGCAGTGCAGACATGGTGTTTGGAGTCCCACTGCCGGTGTGTTTGTGCTAGCAAAGCACCAAACCCAGCCCGTGGAGCAGGCCAACCAGTGGTGGCACAGCGCCACACTGATGAGAGCAGACTGCTTCCTGCATAGCAGGTAGCTGCTTCGCCGTGAGGTTAGAGGTCCAAGGATCTCTAACCTCAGTTGCACAATGTGGCATATGTTTTACTGTCATTTGCACCTTCACAGCTGCCTAGAGTTTGTGGGTGTTGAGCAGGACTTAAATCACTCTAGTCCTCTCCTCCCACAAAAATTTGGACTATGAGCTTTGCGGAGCTGCACCTGAGAAATGCTGTAGCCTTATTCCTGGTCTCCTTTCTCGTTTCTTCTCATCCTGTTGTGTCTGTGTTTTCCCTCACACACAGCAGGACATTAGTATAAATACTGTACTTAGAACAAACTCTTACTCTTAGCAAACTCAGTCCAGATACAGGCATTCAGGTTGACAGTCTGGGTTAGTTTTAAAACAGTGGATTCATTCTGACTCATATCATTCAATGGGAGAGAAAGAAAAGAGAATGTTAGCCATGGGAGAAGTTCAAAGGGGTATATTAATAGTTTGGAAACCGAATTTTACATTCAACTAATTCCTGGTAAAAAAGATATTTATTTGGTATTTATTCAATTTAATTTCATTATTATTGTTATTGTGCAAAAGTCGAGCATCTAGCAGTTATGTCCATTTCTGATTCTTTTCTGAACATCTTCTCCATGCTAAAATTATTAATAGTTTGGAAACTGAATTTTACATTCAACTAATTCCTGGTAGAAAATAACTGAGCATGATTTCTAGCAGTTAGATGTGAATTCACATAAGACCTGGTTCCACTGCCTGTAATAAGAGCGCAAATACTGTTTCTGGAATTAAAGGTTTCTCATTATGATTAAATTAATTTTTCTTTTAAAGAAAGGCAGGAAGAATTTTTTTTCTCTTGACCTACTACTGTATTTATTACAGGAGAATTCCAATGTTAAAAGCAATTTCAAGAAAGTGCTTCTTAGTAGCTCTCCTCATAGCAAACACCACTAAGTCGGTATTTATTCAATTTAATTTCATTATTATTGTTACTGTGCAAAAGTCTCACATCTAGCAGTTGTGTCCATTTCTGATTCTTTTCTGAACATCTGCTCCATGCTAAAATTGGTTAAAGTGCTTGGATTTTTTTAAAAGCTGACAGGAAGGATTTAATTTTTTTTTTTTCTGGAGACTGCAAAAGATTGTGTGTTTTGTAGTCTGAGCTCCAGCCCTTTCATGCTGACAGCACTGTTCATACCATGATAGTCTGCCTGAGCAGAAGTAGATGTTGTAGGCTCATTGGCCAATTTCCTATCTGAAGGAGAAGTTTCTGATAAAGTGCAGTTTTTCATGGTGGGATTTCTTTAATGCTGTATTATTTCCTTGAAAAGAAGGAAAGTTCTGAGTTTCCATATGCACAAACTTCAATTAAAGTGAAGTAAGCACTTTGGTCTTCAGAGAACTTTTTTCTCTCATGGAATCTCATTGCTAGGACTCTGTTGTCATCTAGACTTCAGAGAAAAACTTAGAAGCCAAAGCTGCATTCAAGGCCTTAAAACCTAAGCCTGTGTATGAAGTCTCCTCCTGCGCAACTTCTTAAAAGTGATTGAACTTGTCAGAAAAAGATTCTGTAATGCCTCATAGTGCCCACAAATTTGGTATGGTAAGCAACCTCAGCAATGTGATAATACATATCTAACCTGCATGCTATTGATAGTTTTAACATTGACAGTAATTTCATCTCTTGATCATTATGACAATAGCCTACTTGCAGCACCTGCAAATATGGGGTGAAAAAGTCCAGCTTTGCGTGCCATCTGCTTCGTATATTTGTTAAAGGTGCATTTACTTTCCCTGTTCACCAGTGAATTCTGCATCAGTGGCAGTTCACAGCAAATTAGGGAGACTAGGGTAAAGTACAGTGTCCATAAAAAGTATCCTTACACCGCCTGCCCATAGCGGACAGGGTGGTCACATTAGTTTCGAAGGCACAGGCAGACTCAGCAAGGAGCTGTGCTGGCTATTTTTACCTTGACCACCTACTCCCTGAAGAGCAGGGAAGAGGCAGAGGCATTCTGCAGCCCTTTCTCAGAGAGCTGTGCTGCAGCTGTTGGCCTGCTTACAAGTGTGTTTCAGTTCTCCAGTGCTCCCTCGTGTCTGTAGGTGGCTATGAAGTTAGGCACATGAGTTTACTTTTACCCCCGGGGACTGAATCAGAAAGTTGCCTGTTGGGGTTGCGACACAAATGGGTTTACCATTATTTTGTAAAGCGTCTCGGGTACTTTAAAAAGTGCTGTCTTTTTGGTATGTTGCACAAGGTGCTTGTAAAATTTGACTGGGATAGTACAGAGTCTGTGTGCAGGAAAACTGAATGGCATGGAAGATTGAGCGGTTGTGTTCACACCACAGCCTGTAGGTGGCAACAAGGAGTGTAAGTAGCTGCAGAGCCCCGCTGGGCGTATGTTGGGGAGCCCCAGTTCCCTGATGAGTGTTTTAACTGGCCTTGCGATGGTGCAAGCCTTTTCAAGTTTGCTCCTACAGGAAACAGAAGAACTCCAATGAACTTGAAGGGTCCAAAGGGAGATACCAAGTTTTTAATTTGTTTGGTTTAGGACTTTAAAACCAAGGGACTGACCTTCCACACATTAATTCACATCCTTGGAGTATAGTGGTGATTGTGCTGAACATGAACGTGTCCCATGTAGCTCAGATAAGTTCCTAGTATGTATGGTTGCCGTGTGACATGAGCAAGGTAGGTTGTGTTTATAGCACATTGCCTTTCTGCTGGCATAATTTTTAGTTTTTGCTGTTGAAAGATTTCAAATGTGGGGAAATGCCAATGTGAGACTGAGAGGCAGGAGAGAATATTGGAACAGTTAGTTGGCACCACAGTTATGTTGCATGAGTGCCAGGAGACTCCATTGATAGAAAAGGAATTCAAATTGTCCTGAATAGAATTTAACAAGGAACTGATCTCTGCGGTTATTAGCAAGCCATAACCATCCTCAGAACTCTTGTCAGCCAAAAAAAATCTACCTGAAGTTACCAGTTTTCAAGGAAACTACCCCTGAACACCAGACCTTGATTCAGTGTACCTTTAGTCCACCTGCAGAATGTTTTGGAGTTAGAACTTTGCAGGAGTGGGGAGGAAGCAAAACCAAGAAAGTCAAATGGTTTTAGATCCTTTGTAACTAAAGTGTCTTCAGAAGCTTTTTTAAAATTGATTTCTGTTACTGTGATCTTTCTCTGTGAAATGTAGCATACTAGAAAGCAGAAAGAAAAGGCGCTTGTTTTCTACTAACTATTTTTCCTTCTAGCTTGTGCTCCTGACAGCCTCTCTGCCAGCCATGGCAGTTTACGTCTTATCTTAGTGAAATGTCCTGGTTATCTGCGTTGTTTGCGAGGGCTTAGCATTCCACTGCTTTTTGCTTAATAAATTAAAGGCTGGGAAGGAGTAACACTGTAATACTTGACCATATAAGGGGGGGTGACTGTTGTTTTAGTTCTGCTCCTTGCACAATATGCAGCTGAAGCCTTTTAAGGGAAGGCGGTGCAGGCAGAGTGAAAACATCCAGAAGCAGAACATCAATTTCACATTATAGTTGGTGCCAGTGGTGGTGCTGTCATTGCTACTGCCGTGAATTTCTCAGAGGCTGTTGGAGTTGCATAGTTAAAAAGAAGGAGAGACTTAGAGATGAGACTGAAGAAAAAAGTTAAAACCATTCTGTTCATGGCTCCTGCAGCTTGTGAAATAGTAAGAATGAAGAGGGAACTGACCAAAGGTGAGCAGAATTAGACTTACAACGTTGAGAAGCAAGTAGCAAAGAGCTCTTTGGCATCAACAAGAGACCACAGAAAGAACAAGTGGAAACATCATGCAGTGAGAATGAGATAGGGACTCAGTGACTAAAAGGGCAATTAATATTGTGTCTAAATTTTCAATAAAGTTTAAAAAAAATTCTTTGCAAAAGAAATTTGAATGTTGGAGGGGGAATGAGGTAACTAATGCAAATGATTGGCAGGAAAAGAAACTGTGGCAGCATGAGAGAAGTACTCCAAAACAGGGAACCCATGAAATTTTAGGTCTACAAGTACACTTAAGTAAGTCCATCAAGGCAAACACTGTACTATATAGTCAGAGAATAGCAAGAGCAGGATCTCTAATAAAGGGATGGAAAAATTGACGTAGGCAAACATAAGTCAGTTGTTTTGCTCTTAGAAGTGTCCAGAGTGTTACAAAAATTTGAAAGCATCTCAGGCAGTAAAATATCAAATAAAACACATTTGTATGCCAAGGTTAGATTGTATTAAGATTGTTATTTTCAGCTAAAGAAATGATTTTCTTGATAAATCAGATGCAGATCCTTACTTGAGGTATTTTTCATTCTTTGTGTGAAGAAAGACTACAGAAGTGGGAAGAGAAACTGGCTTTCTCAGTTTTGGTCAAACCATAGTCTTGTCTTTAAAATAAAATAAGCTTCAGGCCTTAAATCAAACGGCTTTTATCAGCTGGAGATTAGATAACATGGTCTGCTTCAGTGGCTTGGTAGAGATTTAGAATAGCCAGCGTGAAATCTTTCTCTTCTATAACCAGTAACTCTGAAAGAAACCGTTACAGAAATTTGATCTCTTGTGAAATGCTGCTACCACACACTATCCTAGAGTGACCTACGTGTGTCCCACAAATTCCTTCAGTTCTTGTTTGTTAGGGCCTGGGAGTGCTTACACTTCTACAGAATTAGGCTTGTTGCTCTCTAAATTACAGCACCTTGTCTACTTCAGTGCTGGCTCCACAGAGAGGAATGGGATTGAAAAAAAATGTGTCCATGAAACACCAGTCTGTGTTTTGAAGCCTGCTCACCGAAGTGTCTGTGATACCTACAGGTGGTAGAAGACAAGAGAGACAAGGACATGCAATTGTGGCTTCCTCAGTGATTCTTTCATTAGTATCTCTGTTGTCCTCCAGGTTAAGACTCCAGAATGAATGTGATGCTGCAGTTTACCCTAACCAGCATTTCACCTACAATGCAGAACTCTAGCCAGTCATTTGCAACAGTTCATGAGACCTGTCAGAAGAAGCCCTTCCCCCAGTCTTGTGACCTTTGTCTTTGTGATGAACAGGCATCACAGCTTCAGCAGGATAATTTTGTTGGATTGACTGGTCTGTTCTCAGAAGTTATGGAAGGTTCACTGGGCACAAGAAAGTAAGCTTGCCGCAGGCCATTTGTTGTATCTGAATGATGTGTAGTCATCAGGACCTTTTGTGGCATTATAGAGAATGGGTTGGAGCAAACTTCCTTCTGACTTTTGTTAATGTAATTCAGGGTAATTCTGCCGAAGTCAGTGGTGTTTTGCTAGTGCAAAACCACAGTGACTGGGAGATACCCTCAAGGACCACTTTGCTTTATTAGCCCATCTGTGAAAAATAGTCTGTTCTCTCCACTGGGTGGAAAACTGAAAGAAGGATATCACAAGGATATTCCTTTAATCCTTTTAAATAAAAGAACATTTTTTTTTCCAATGGAAAGTTATCTTTTTACACCATTTAATCAGAATAATATTTGTACTGTAATTGAAGGAAAATCATTTGGGCTATCAAGAGTCCTGTACCCTCTGTTTTCCTAGTTAGGTGACATGCATGTGGCTATGAAGTATAAGGAAGAAGATCTGGGATATTCAGATGCACAGCTGTACAATAAGTAGCCCAGTTGCCTGGTGCAGAACGGGTAAGTTTTCCACATTAGTCTGTTAAGGCTTTCAGGAGCAATTTTAGAATTAGCTGTTAATTTTTTTTCTGATAGGAAATTTTCAAAAATCCTCATCTTCGTTATGAAGATTATTATTATTATTGTTAAGTTCATTACTACCTTTATTATGAACTGGCCATCTCATGCTTTGTTGAGACTTATTGTAGAATTCAAGAATTGGTTTAACAGTTCTGTGTTGGGCTGTAAACTTTTCAATAATTCTGTTTCCTAGTGGTGAAATAACTCGAACTGTTTCTCATGGTTGCATTATTTGTGTTCTCCTTATGTTTTAATAAAAAGGGGGTGGTCAGTATAGGTAGTGTGAGACTAGCTCTTCAAAATAAAAATGAGAATGAAATTGTACAGTAGGAGGGTAAATTTAACTATATAACCTTACAATACTTTATATTCTTATTTTAACTCTCCCGATTTAAAAAAAGCTGCTGCTCCTTTTTTTAAATTCAAAAAATATAGCTTTAAATAATGTATGTATTGCAAAAAGTACAGTCCACTCTTCTTTGATTTTTTCCCCCTCCTTAATTAGTATTTCAGCATACTGGGAACATATATGGGCAGAATAGCTAAGGTGATTGCCCTTCAGTTTAGGTCCAAATGTAAATACCCTATTTCCCAGTCTAGCAAGAGCTAAATAGTGCTACACCTAGACAGAAGAAACTTTATTGTGTAATCTCATTGATGTAGTGAGCACTTACGCTGAAAGAAGGCAAGCAAGAATACTGTTTGAAGTCAATCCCATTATATGTCTGAGTTGACAAAAACCAGAATGTCCACAGTTTGTTGTATTCCTTCTACATAGTTCATGCTCATAGAACATATAAACACAGGTATATCAACAGTGTGGTTAGACATAAATAGAATGCCTTTACTTCAAACAGACTAGGAAAATGAACTTATTCATATGGCATATTTGTTTTCCAGTTTTTATTTTGAATTGCTCTGGAAGTGTATTTCATCCATCAAGTCAGGCGTTTTGAGAGCTAACACCTTCACCCAGAGAACTCGGAGACTGAGCAGGAGCACTACTGCATCAGTATCTTGATCGTGATGTATAATATGTCATGATATATGTCCTTATACCTGTGTATATGTATATCATGACATATATGTATAATATGTCATGATATATGTCCTTATACACGTGTATAAGGACAGAAGAAATTTACTCTGATGAGTGAGACCTCTGCACGATACCAACTCTTTGCAGCACCAGTTCCAAAACTCACTTTCTGAGAGAAGTAGTATCCTGTTTGACCAAGAGCTCTCGTATAGACAACAAAACCACTTGACTTTCCATTTCTAACTCCCCAAATTTAGTGACTTAGTGTAAAGGTACAGAAAGAAGAGAAACTTAAAAAACTGTATATATATATAGACTTGTTTGAACTGTCCTGTGAAGGTACATTGCTAAAAACTTCATAGACTGTAATTAATGAATGTGTGATTTGTTACAGAGAAAACAAAAACCTTTACTGTGACTCACCAGCAGTTGTTCTTGCAGAATTACAAGTTCCAGAAACCCTCATCCTAAGGATTTATTTGCCTAGCAGAATAAAATATTTCCTTAGTATCTTTCAAGGTTGTCATGAAGTCATATGCTGCATTAGGCAGTGCTGGAAAACTTCAGTGGTACATAAACTAATTTCCAAATTTTGGTCCACGAGGGATGCTACCCTTTTGTCTCAGCTGGGACTTTTTTTTAAAATGTGGCTACTTGGTGTAGCATGACTGAAAGCTCTTATTTTGTCATTTTGTCTACAGGAAAGGAGATTGGTGAATGTAAAGTGAAACAAAAGTTTTGGTAAATGCAGGTACTTTTGGTTTTTTAAACTTTCTCTGGACTGAAGTCATACCTGTTGTATTTCTTGTTTAGAAAGACGTACATGTAGGAACATAAAAAAATCCCTCCCCCTTCCCATATTTAATCTCTGTGGAGTCTTCTGGCTTTGAAGATCTAGTAATTTCCCAGTTACAGAATATTAGTTTCCTTCCTCTGAGGGTATTTTCCCATAATTTGCATTGTTACTTGTTTGATCTGATGCAGCGCATTATTTCTGTGAGTCTGCAGTGCTGAGAATTTTTTCCTGTTTCCTGTGGGAACCCCTCTCATGTTTCCTGGGGCGATCATTCACCTTAAATGTCTATAGGTTGCATAAAGGCACGTTCTGCATTTATTGAGATTTCCAATGTTGATTCTCTATTTCAGTAAAATGGCAATAACAAAAGAGTATGCTTAATTTTCAGTGTGCTTCTACTTATTTATGTTGTTAAAGTCTTAAGAGTCAAGAGCAAAAAAATATTGCAAGGAACAATCTGTCATATTTCACTATAAACTTTGTATGTATATGTTTATATTATGTTTGTTTGAAAGGCTTAGGTTAAAGTGAACCCAGTGCCAGCAGAATCAGCATCTGTATTTTCAGTGCTAGCCTAGTGCATAGAAATCTTTGAAAACCATTACAGTGCCTGGAAGCCTTTGGTGCTGGTCAAGATAGGTCCATCCGAGACTGTTTGTCCCCAGACTAGAGGAATACAGAAAAGTGAAAGGGAAAGGCTTTCTTTCTCCGAAACCAGTACCAGGATATGGGAACATTTCTGCAAGCAGAGGTATTCCTGCTGTATTGTTAGGCTACCTCAAGAGAATTGGTTTTGCTCTTCCAGCATGTTAACCATTGTTTTCTGGTTGATTGTTTTCTACTTTTTGGCAGTACAGTCCTGTTCCCAGCCTGCAGTTACTGTCACGCAGAGATTAACTCCTTTTATGTTCTTGATTTTTTGCTGAGCCAGCCAGAAACCTGTTCAGCTCTGCAGTGATAACGTCCCTTATGCAGCAGCGTTTCTAAGGGCCAATAATATAGCTAGTGCTGTATAAACACAAGGAGGTATACACTTGGCTCTAGCTCTAAACTGGAGACATGAAAACTGAGTTTAGGATTAAACATTTTGATAATATTTTTTTCTCCAGGTACTTCTTCAGCTCTTTTCAAAGAAGTATCAGCAATTTTTACTCTATCTCCTTTAACAAACACTCTTTTTAGCAACACTATTCAGCAGCTAGGCTGAATAGGAGGAGACTTAGATAGCAATGGATATTTATTACGTAAAAAAAAAAAAAGTGGATTTGGAGACTTAATACCAGTGGTTATTAACAATTTAAAGATTTAAGAGAGAATACTTATGGGCTGAACTGTAATTTAGGTACATTTATGTACCAGTCTTTGAAAGGGTCAATGTTTGCATATTTGGACAGTTCATCCCATCTACCTTACTAACCTACTTTCAGACAGAGTGATGGACTGTCTGAAAACAGGTGTCTCTCTGTTGATCAGAAAGGTGACTGCTTTCACCTTGACATGTAAATTCTAGGTGGGTTGTATTAAGTGACTTGAATCCCACTTTGATTGATCTGCCTTGCCTGGGCTTGACTGCAGTTAAAATGACATAAATCATCTCACATCAAGTGTTCTTCTATGGGGGTGGAATTTAGGAAATGTTTGTTAGATGTGATTGTTGCAGCAATTCTAGGGAGATTGTAAGGTGCTTTTTAGTCAGTCAGATTACTTGACTGTATCTCAAGTTCTATTTTTCATATTAAAAACCAGTTGGCTCTGAAAATCCTAGGCACACAATGAAAACAAGCAAATACAATTAGAAACAAGAGTGGTAATATTAATTCTGCATAAATCCCAGCTTGGTAGTGGGTTACTGAGAGGATCTGTTTTTTTTTCTTCTTTCTTGTTTTTTAGTCCCAGAAAAGATTTTTTCATTATAGTTTATAACAGGAATAATTACCAGTTAACAGACTGGGGAAGGGAAAGCGCATCCAGCTTATAAGGTTGTTTCTTTTGGTTCTTGAAAATACTGGCAGTTCAACCAGCTAGTGGGAGTGTTTCATTTAGGTGCGTCAGAGGGCACAGGAAAAGTAAATTCAGACTCGGGTTGAGACTGGGAAAGCTTTTTTAGAGGAGATGCTACATCTTGGAAAAATTCCTGTATTGTCTTGGCTTTGAATGCATGAACAGAAGTAGAAGTGTCTTTCAAGCATATTGGTGTTGGCCACTTGTACTTTGTAAAGGAATGTACTTCAACATAATGCTTTAACTTTCATTAAAATATTAGTATAACAAAACTGTGTATCTATAGATATAATTGTTTCTTGCTCAGCAAAAATACTGGTAAAGCCTGTTGAGCTGAGGTCCTACATTTTCCAAAATACTACACTTACTGTATAAACATACCTGGGTTCTGGTTGAATTCAGGTTCTGCGACAAGGATTGGTTTTGAATGGTGCCGTTGATCTGTTCTGTTTTCTTTTTTACTTACAGCCCAGCTGGCAGGAGATGTAGCAAGACCTGGAACATGCCTCAACTGATCTCAGGCCATGTGTAGAAAAACCACTGTCTTAATTGTGTGATGTTTTATTTTGTCTTTTCTAGAGTGGCAAAAGTAATGAAGGTTCCTGTGTATGAGACACCAGCAGGATGGAGATATTTTTCCAATCTTATGGACTCTGGACGTTGCTCGCTTTGTGGAGAGGAAAGCTTTGGCACTGGTAAGTAATACATAATCAAAAATTTCTGCAGAGTTTTAATGACAACTTTTAATTTTCCTGGATGCCTCAAGTCAACTCCAAAAGAATCAGCAGATTAACCCTGTCTTGTGCTGGAACTGTCAGTTGTTCACATCTTGAGGGTCTTCTTGCAATGCTGGTGTCCGGTACCTTGAGGTAGGAAAATTGTGGAAGATGGACATTCAGAAGCCAGAGGCAATCTTATCACTTCCCAGACAGCTTTCGGAGGTGCCTGCACTCTCTTCTGACTTTAACATGATGCAGAAAGGTCTTACTGGTTCCACTGTAATAGTCTTTTCACAAACTGCAACAGCATTTGGAGGGATTTTGCCTGGATGGAAAAATCACATGGTTTTTCCTAATGTGATTCAGTGTACAAAGTATGAGGATTAGTATGTCTAATGGTATGTCTAATCAAACCTGTTGCATGCATCTCTTTTTGGAACATCACAGTTACTCAAAAGTAAGATAAAGTCATCATTAGAAGAAATTCAGTTACATGTCAGCATCTGTGTTTTCCCTAAGTATTTCTCACTTATCTGTCCCAAGAACCAAATAATAGAATGCATAATGAATAGACGAACTTGAGCCCTCATGCATTCAGTACTGACAGGAAACATTAGAGCAGACAATGAAAATATGTAGTCTGTAAAACTGCACAAACATCGTTTTTGTTTATGAGAAAAAATGAATAAATTTCACAGTGTTTCTTTTTTTCTTTCCTGAATTCTGGCACAGAAATTCTTTCTTCTTTATGTTTATCAGAAGGGTTATGTTACAAGTGTTTTTAAATGCACACAATATCAGAATAACTTAAGCATTTGCCTGTCTAATAATTTATTCTATGTTTTGATGTGAGTTCCATGGAGTTCTTTATTTTGGTGTATAATTAATTTGCTACAGCTTTTCATGGAAAATAATTTATCATGCAGTGAAACTTGGTTACAAATTTCATTTTGCTTTGAGTTAAGTCTGGTATTAAGTTTGTTGGTTGAGGTCAATTAGAGCAGAATGCTGCTTTTTAAAAAATCACAGAATTGTAGAATCGCAGAACAGTTGAGGGTGGAAGGGACCTTAAAGATCATCTAGTGCCAACCCCCCTGCCATGGGCAGGGACACCTTCCACTAGATCAGGTCGCTCAAAGCCCCATCCAACCTGGTCTTGAACACTTCCTTTAAGCCATAGACATGCCACTTTATGTGTCTGTCATTAACCACTCTGTAAGTATCTGAATGGACTATGATGGAATAACCAAAAATGTGTTAGATTTCTTTGGATGTCTGTCTGTAAAAAGTAAGAGAATTTAAATTAATAATGAATGTTTATTTTTCTTTCTGTTGTGAATGGGAACCAGTGTCCCATGATTAGCAGCCTGGATGTCTTGGCTTAATTGCTGTGACCGGCACAGATTTGTATTGCCTTGAATGTGTCTTTTGAATAGGTATTTTCAAAGGGTATTCTGCAAGGTCATTGAGTAAGTTCTGACTGGGAGAGAGGGGCAGGAAGATCTTCTGCCTTTCAGAATGTACTGTCATTTGTTGTGGTGTGTTGTTAGACTGCATCTCCGTTTGCCCATGAGGGATCTGGACTGAGGTGTTTTCAACTCTGCCTGCTTTTCAGTGCTTTTTCACCAGGCCAGTTCTGTACCCCTTCCCTCTAAATATTAAAGTTCCTCCTGCTCATCCAAAACCAGATATTTCCATGAAACTTGGGTGGGTCTTCAGACATCAGTATGACCTCATTAGCACCCAAATTATTTGGAAAAAACTCCTGCCTTCATCATCATGCTGAAGAAAGGGAAGTGTGGGGTTTGACTGGAAGGAGCTTGTAGGAGTTTGATGGTGAGTTCACGTAGGCTGAAGTACATCTGGGTACCTTAGCCCACAGCAGCATCTCCTACTGCATGCAGTTTTATCTGTAGAGGTACATAGAGCAAGCAGGGGTGGTATCTATGTGCCACATGCCACGACAAACCACTGCCTCAGGCCTGTTTCTGCTTGCGAAGTAAGGCTTCTAGGCGATCTTCATTTGGTGATGTTGAGTACAACTCTTGCAGATGCTGTCTTTCTCAGGGAGAAAGCAAGAGTCTTTGGTTGCTAAGTAGAAGCCTTGTCTCCTTTAAGGAGACTTGTCATTAAAATTTTATGTTGCAATTATAAAAAAAGCCAAACATCAAATTTGGCTGGCGCATTCAAAAGGCATGTTTAGATCTCACTAAGCAGGCTGTCCCAAGCAGTGGTGCATTTCAGCCCTGCAGACTAGTTATACAGGAGTCAAGAGAAGTGATTTCAGGGCTTGATCTACTGAAACTGAAAACATTGTGATCTCTGTGGGCCTAACTTTATTACCCTGAATATCAGATGGTTGTTGAACTTGGGAAAGAGGGACAGGTATCTCTTAGAGGTCAAGGAAGGGCCTCTGGAGTTTGTTCTTCTAGGTAGGCAAGATAATTCCTCTGACTTCTCTCTGTTCTTGCACTTCACTTTTTTCCTTTGCTTATGTCCTTCTATAGGGCCTGAAAACAATTCCATTTTGTACTATAGCCTCTCTCCTGATTTTGCAGCTCCTGTCTCCTGACCTCAGACCAGTGTCTACATTCCTAGGACCCTCTATGTTCCTGTCTTAATCTGGTTCTCCTAGCCTATCATTAATTCTTCAGATTCCTGATAAATTCTGTCTCTTGTGAGTTCTAAGGTGTCCTGGTTTGAGGCCCAAACCATGACATAAGGGTGCTTGAACAACATGTTGCTGGCCAGCATGGAGAGCTATATTTAATCTGAGCATCCTGGTAAGTACTGGTCAGATGAGCTTTGTTGTACCTGCAGCACTTCAGTGCAGGAAGCCTTCTGACCTCCCATTTAAGCCATTGCCATCTAAAGACTAATCTGAACCCTCAAGATTCAATCCCACGGGCATCCAGACAACTTGAGCAATGGGTTTAAATTCCTCAGTGCGTGTGTAGTCGCTGTGTAAATGAATCGTGACAGTGCCTGCAGGACAATTATGCAACACCTGTGATACCTAAAGTTTGTTTTTCTCCCTGCCTGAGTTTCCTTATCATCTTTCAGTTCAGTGCAGCTGTCTGAAAATATCTCGTATGCCAGTAGGTTTATTTGTAAAGCGCAGTCTGGTTTGTAGATGACCAATACGTTAGCGATGCGAGCTGTTTTTAGCAATAAATATTTACCTTATTGCGAATCTTTTAGTAATGTTCTAAGCTGCGTGACCCTCGCAAGTTTCTGCCAGTATTGGGCATTTGGATCAATTTTACAGCTTTTCCCTCAATCATATCTATTTAGGGAACTTAAACTTGGCACTTCTTTAGCTTTCAGCGTGGAATATTTAAAGAAATGTACCATATAGCTGATCACAGTGGGAAACTTGCTGTTCTTTGCAAGAGACAGGGGTTTTACAGATCCACATTCTATCATCAAACTAACCAAACAGCACTGGAGACTGATTGCTTGTATACCCAGGTAATCCAGCCCAGTTGGAATTTCCAAATAATACGGAGCCTTGGTTTTATAACACGAGGGATTTTGCTCTGGCAAGTAAATAAAAGCAAATTTTCTGCTATAAAAGGATAAAAGATTTTGAAAACATCCCATAGGGCTGTATTTCCCAGACTTGTTTTCTGGCAGCTGATCTTGGAGCTCAACCAGTGCTTTAAAAACTTCTTCCATTTTTGTACCAGTGTGGGGAGCTTGTCAGATGAGGTTAGTAGCTTTCTGGTTCTATGACTAATACCCAGGACACAGTTCAGAGAAGGGCATCAGCAGCAGCAATTAGTTTCTAAATTTCATCAGCAAACTATTAATCAGGATTATGAGAGCTGTGTGGCTGATTTATCTTTCTGTAGTTTAAGCCACTTCAGTAATTGCTATGTCTTTCACAAATTTGCATGCTTCATCTCCAAATTTTCAGATGCCATTAACACCATCCGCCTTCTCATGCAGGATTATGGGGAAGAAGAACTAGTGGAAACTTCAAAGATGTGCTGCTGCTGAAATGAATGAAAGACTTAAAAGAGCTGTTTGGGCGTAACTGTTAGAGTAACACAAATCTAAAATAATCTCATTAATTTGAATAAAGGAACAGATCAGACTGCCCCTAAATCTCGATTTGCCTAAAATATTGTCTAGTTTCAGATTGTTGGATAAGACTCAAAGTGTGTGCAAACAAAATGATTTGCTGTGATTTTGTGTACTCGCTGGAGTCAGATTTTTGTTTTAAAATCACGTTTACAGAGCGCAATATGCTAGACAGAGTTTACTAATTTAGGGAAAGGCAATTACATTTTCTTCATGCATATGACCCTTAGGGCTCACTGTCTTAGAATTGGAAATGTTTTCCATAAAGAATAAATTAGACATGTAAAAGACAGCCTGCATGCCCAACAGATTTACAGTATCAGAAAAAAATTATTATTAATATTTTTGCATGATTTTACTTTATTTCTCAGGCTACTGGTTCTCAGGACTTTACTTCAGTTTAAGCCTGTTTAAGCTGAGTGCTTTATGAATGGAAACATGCTCTGAGAGTTTTTCCCAGATTGTTTACTCTGAGTCAGGCCATAGCAATTGACTGTTGCAGTAGTAAAAAATAACTTTTGCTACTGTTATATGGAGAAATATGTGACAAATTAACTTAAAAATAAGCTGTCAAAGCAGTTGCTGTTGTTATAATTTTCCTTACTGATGAAATATTAAATATCATGGGATAATCAGAAACATGTTTGTTGAATCCACTGTTCTGTTGCCTCTTTCAGCTTCAGCTCCTTAAACAGAGCCTGGAATTCATTAATGCCTTGGATGTTTCAATTAAAAGTATTAATGAGAATTATCCTGAGATTGCTGAGAGCCCTAGCAAGCCAGTAGGACTGTTAGTATTGCAACCTCAACAATACATAATTGGGAGGCACCTTTTACTGGATCCCTTTGCGCAGGGCAGCTCTGCCTTTTACAGATCCACAGCAGCAGATACTGCATCTGTAAAGCAAAGATGGGTGCTGTTAGCTGAACGGAGGCAGCAGAACGAGCTCCCTCCCTAGAGTTTCTACTGTGTGAGCTGGGCAGTAGCAATCAGTGAGAGAGAGCAAAGCCACCAGCAAAGGTACAGTGGGTGAAAAACAGAGTTGACTGAGAGTTGTGGTAATGGGTTTTAATTTGTTAAAGAAAGAAAGAAAAGCAATAAATAGAACAACATATGTGTGTATAGTAACCCAGTTGATGGATATGCTGGTGAAATAAAAGAGGTGCAATAAACAGGTTCTGAGTAATCCCAGTTATCAATTTACCTCCTATTAAGAATCACAAACTGAGACACTTCTTGGGCATGCAGGATTCTTGTCCCTGTACTCACATCAGGCTAGCGTTTTTAATCAGTGATTTTCGATTCCAGAACAGTTGGGGGTTGTTTTCAGCTGTTTCATCCAGACTTCTTCCTCTGGATTACTTTCTTCCAATGCTTTCTGTTTCCAGAGAAGCAACAATCTGTATGTCCTCCTGAAGGACACAGAAGGACACAGCACATGCCAAAGCTGCTAAATGGATCAGAAGAATGATACGTGTATACACTCATCCCTCTTCATAGAGATTTATGAGCTAAGTCATGCCAGAACAAGGCTCAGAGCACAACAGAGACCTTTCCAAAAATTCTTCTGTCCGTGTTTCACTGGACCATTTTGGTTCAATGAAACACACTCAAAGTGTTTGTAAAATCAAAACGCATCTCTTCTTTGGTGTTGTCCTGGTTTGAGGTAAAACAGGACCAATTTTGTTCAGTAACTTTACTTTTTAGCTAGGCCTCTTCTAACTGCTGAAATTAACAGCATGTTGTGCAGAAAACTGTTCGCTCCCAGAGTGATAAGACCCATGTTTATAGTTGATGCCAAGGAATGGTATGCAGAGAGGCTCTTTCTTATCCTTATTGCTGTAACAACCAAGGCCAGCCAACTTTGTATTTGCCCCGTTGGAGGGTCGGAAGCGGA
>VYXH01011440.1:123-28344 GCA_013397275.1 Burhinus bistriatus | reverse complement strand
CGTTCCACTGATATGGCCAATCTGGCCCAAACCAGGACAGGTGTTCAGTTCAGACCACTGCATAGTTGTCATGATGTATAGACCATTTTGCTGAATGAGTGCTGTGCCTTCCACTGTATGATTTGATGGCTTGCAGTATGCGGAGTGTTACACAACAGGAGAATAAATGGTCAGTTACCTTGGAACAGATTTCTGAGGTGTTTAGCTCAGTACCATGTCTCCACTTCTTGCTGGCGTCTGTTGAGACACTTCAGCAGTTTAAGTTGCTGGTAGTACTAGCAACACAGATGGCTTTTTAGGTGAAATTGAATATTTCAGTGCTAAGGGTAAAGGGCTGAAAGGAGAGGCAGACACATTAAGAAGGAAAGGAACAGCCATGGTGGGATGAGCTTGCTGTTACCAGGGCCCTGCCCAGCCCCCGGGGCTCCCCCACCCTGCCCATGGCCCAGGACCCCGTGTCACCCCCCGGGGACTGTCAGCCCCTGCCCGATGCAGCAGCAGGGCTGGTCTCCAGCTCCCCATAGCCCTGCCCTGCTGTGGACCCTGCAAGCTGGGCCTGCCCACAGGCACACATCCTGGCCTGGCCTCAGCCCATCCCCGTCCCCAGGGAGGTGCCTGATGCCTGGGGCTGGGGCTGCCCTGGTGCTCCGCCATCTGCCTGCTCCGGGCTGGCGCTGGGACAGGCCCTGGCTGCCAGGCCGTGCCCTGATGGACACCAGAGCACCCCTGCTGCTCCTGGTCCCCAGGGAGCCCCCAGCCCCTGTGGTGACCTGTCAACTTTTGCTGCTGCTACCAGAGGAACAGTGGACACTGGTGGGAGGTGACAGCTCTATTCTAGGTGTCTCCTTTGGTGGCAGTGGCAGAAACCTGCACCGGCACCGTTACCTGGGAACAGACTCTTGGCTACAATAACAGTGATTGTGACCATGCCATCTGCTTTGCCTATGAGCAAAGCTGACTTTATTATTCATGGGCCTTATTGCCTCTGTTTCTGTGGAAGGCATCCTTCAGCTGATCTAGCGTGTGATCACAACAGGGGAGTAGAAAAGGTGGTGAGCACCTGCTTGTTCAAAAGGCTGAATTCCTGTAGAGGGACGTTTGTTTTCCTTTCTTATCTGAAGCTATTTGCAAAGCTGTGAGAGCTCATAAATAACCCTGCCCTTTTTTTTTCTGATTAGTCGGCACTCCATGCTTTGGCAGCACCTGGGACTCTGGAGCGGGGAACAGAGTGAGCTGCTGCTCTTCCTACAGCAGCTCCTCAAGAAGAGAACCAGCCCATAGCTGTGGTTACTGTAGTAGGAGACTGCCCTTGATGCAGAAAGCTCACAGGTTACAACAGGTCAAGGCAGATAAAAAGTGTCAGGAAGGAGGTATTTTTACTATTGTGGCAGCTACTTTGGAAATGCAAAGGAACATTACTGTCTGTCTCAGCTCTTAAATCCATTTACAGTATTTTATGTCCTTGTTTTCTGCATTACCTAACGCATAGACCCAAACCTAATCTTCACTAAGTCTTTTTCCTTTTCACAACTCTTCAGTCATCATTGCTATACAACTCAGATACTGTGCTGAAATAGCAATTTGCATTTCGTTTACTCTGTGGTAGCTAACTTGCTTAATGTTAGATTCAGGTTGTTGGAGATCTACACCCCCAGGGTTGAACGTAACACAAGAAGCGTAAGTGGCAGGCGGAGCTGGGGCAGGCCCCGGATGATGGGCCTGTGAGCAGCAGCTGGTCCTCTGACTGTTGCTGTCTCCGAAGAAGAGGGACTGCAAGTCCAAGGCAGCAGCAATCGCTGGAAGATGGAGGTCAAGACTGAACTCTAGGAATCACGCTAGCTCTCTGCACATCTTGCTGTTTTCCTTATAGGTCTTTAATTTTCTGTTGACAGTTTTTGGCAGGATTAACAGCTTTAGGGCATCAATTTGTATTACGGGAACCGAGTCCTCTGCCAGTAGCAAATTGCAACCATTTTGACAGATGACTGTGTAGACCTTGCAGGCTGTTATGTAAAACCACAGCACTGCAAAACAGTCTTGCTGCCACAGGATTTTTGTTTGAGGAAGGAGGATATTTCATAAAACAGGTTCTCAACCTAAGACTTTTTATTTAGATTCCTTTCTGGGCGATTTTGCTAAGTATCTTCTGAGTGCACAGATAATTCTACTGGTTGCCTCCGTGATCGGTAGGTGATTCATGGAGGACACAAAACTTGTGAATTACTGTGCTTGCTTTGTACTCAATGTGTGACTAGACAGAAAATGGTAAGGTTGCAGGTGACAAACTTCAACCAAATCTAGTATTACTAAGCCAGAGAAATGGCCACATATTTGATGTCTCTTCGAGTTTCTTGAGTTTATTAGCTTGTGTAGTCATCAGTATCTATGGAGTGTCAGGTGTCTTGGATCTTACTTCATGTTAATTCTCATGCATGCTTCCTTGTGATTTATCAGTAATCAGGGTTAGATACATATTGCCACAAAACCGTCTTCTAAATTGTCCAAAAGCAGAGGGCACTTGCTGAGATGACCAAAAACCTTTCCATGAAACAGCCTTTTGTGTGAAAATACTGATTTTATTAAAACATTCCAGTTTTAACAGGTAGAGCTTAGCTTCACAGAAATATTTCTGCTTAAGATACATTACACGTCTATTGCAGAGCTCTCTGTTACTCCAAGCTGGCATTTTGGCTTTCACCATGGGAAGTGCAAGATCACGTCTGTGCTCTTTTGAATTCAGATAATAGACTTGAACTTGTGCCTCCCATATCTGAGAGTATGTGCTAAATCATCTGGGGTATTCCAAAATTGTTCTTAGTCTCCATTGTTGGATCAGTTTCTCTCTTCATAAATACAAACCTAGGAAGGGAATTAGATCTGACCATCCAAATGTCTTTACCATGGAGAGGTGTGGAGAAACACTGAAAGGGGATAAAGTGCTATGCTCTGGTTTGTTGTTTTTTTTTTCAGAAACATTTTTTCAGGCTCTTGTTTTTTGTCCTGATGGGAGGTCATGAACATTCTGGAAATCTTCATTTTTCATGGAATGGGAAAATTCTCTGCAGCTTGACGGATGAACATCTGCAGAGATAAGGAGATGCTGTTGAACTTGACTCATGTAATTTACAACATTCTGGTTCATGGCCAGATATGTTTGAGTATCTAGCCCAGTTCTGGGAAACAGTACCAGAGGTGTGAAAACACCCTGTATGTCAGTGAGCAGTAACATGACTGAAAATGTTTTCCTACCACTACCATTTCTATTCAAGTGCTTGTACATCTTTTTATTTAACCTTAGGAGTATGGACTTGGTCATATATCAATAAATCACATTTTAAACATTAGTTCTGGTCTGTCTGCAAGATACCAGAGTTGCTGAGGTTAATACTGTTGATTAGTGTTATGTGACACACAAAGTTAAATAAGACATTTGTCCAGCCTCTTTACCTTGTTTTCTGAGTTGTGGTAATACCAAATAATGTGCTTTACATATGTCCCTCTAGGGTCTGATCACCTTCGAGAGAAAGATGGACTATGGGCTGTGCTAGTTTGGCTTTCAATCCTAGCAGCTCGAAAGCAGAGCGTGGAGGAGATTGTCAGGGATCACTGGACAAAATTTGGCCGGCACTATTACTGCAGGTGAGAAAAATGAGGAAAAGGCACAGGAACTTATGCAGTTGATAGGACAATTTTGCTACAGTTTGGCTTGTTTACCTGTGCTCAGCTACCTTTAGGTATGCATTTGCTGTGTCCACAGAATGAAAATTTGCCACTGTTCTGTAGGCAGGTTTTTTTCTGATGACTAAGTGGCAGTAGTTTACTGAAGGAGCAGCGTATATATGTCACTTCTAGTGTATGAGCAATTGAATTTTCTGATGTGGAATGGCAGAAAGATTTGAATTATTTACTTGTGGAATCTCAAGACATAGCTCGTTACATGGTGTTGAAAAAAAATCAAAATCTCAGCAAGATCTACTCTTGCATTTGTTTCTGTACATGCTTCTGTGTGACAGCGTTTTAGTAAGAGCTGGAACTATGCCTACTTTAATTCAGGAGAATTCCTCCAAAGATCTGAACATTTAATCATTCTTCTTAAGGTCTCAAAAAAGTGAATTCTAACTGTCGTTTACATCTTAGCTTCTGCCTGTATTATTCTCTCAGAATAGACTTAATCCAGTGGAGTTTACAGGTATGTAAGGTCTTTTGCACACAGCCGTTCCTCAAAACTTGTAGCAAAGTTTTCTCTATTTCACTTGGCTGTTGAGCACTGCACTGATTGTGTCCTTAATCTCGGAAAGCTAGCTGTGTATTGATGATGTTTTCTATACTACTTCAGAAACTGTGCATTTTCTAAGTGATTTGTGTTGACTCAGAATCAGGTGGCCAGTGTAGAGCTGTGGTGCGCACACGCAATGTTCAGATTGCACAGGACTTGCATGTGTGTGCTGGTTTAATTTGCAATCAATACTTCAGTGGTCCACCTCTGATTTTTGAAGTGAGCACTAAGTTGCTAATTTTGAGTATATTGAATTCTGTGAAAGCAGAACTCTTTTCTCAGCTGTAGGGAACTTACTTTTTCATTCTATTTTTTTTTTACATGTGTGCAAGGTTTGATTATGAAGCACTGGAACCCAGAACAGCATATTTCATAATGAGAGACCTGGAAACTTTGATCACTGACAAATCATTCAGCCATCAGCAGTTTGCTGTGGGTAACAATATCTACAGTGTGGAAAGAACAGACAGCTTTGAGTACATAGATCCTGTGGATGGCACTGTGACCAAAAGACAGGTATGGCTGTGGTGATGGGAGTAGCAAAGTTTTGCAACTGTCATATTTTCTCTAAGAGTGTTGTTTCTAATGTTCAGCTGGTAAGCCTCTCCATTTATTTATAGGATCGTGTTTTCTTTACTCTGATAGATGGTGCATTTCCTACTTAAGATTAGCTTGGTCTGGATAAGATAATCCGCCTCTGGTTTAGCTTGCACTTGCTCTGCACAACTGGAGGCAGTAGTGTCACAGAGAATGTAGGAGGGGATGGAGCCCCTATTGACAGCAATGCATGTATAGGGAGGGTTCCCCTTCCTGAACAATGCAAAGCATTGTGTAGAAAGGCAGTCTTTCCTTCTTCTATTTTCTACCTGAAGTCTCCACGTGCTGTACATTACAAAAAGAGTTAAAATTTTCTTCCTCTTGGTGACCCACAGGTTTTGCATCATTAGGGCACATTATCTGTTGTAGCCAATAGCATGCAGAAGACTTTAGTGGATTGTACCATATATGGGCACATTTGATTTCTCTAGCCCAAATAACTGGTTCTGTGTTCCTTCTGCTCTGTGTCCATAATGAGATTCCTTAGCTATCAAGAGCTGCAGTTCAAACTGAGCCTTCTGTGTTTTGAAATTCATGATGTCCTCAAAACTAACTGTGTACTTTTGCCAGGTGTAAATGTATATTCAAACATCTTGAATATGCACTATGACTCATATTAAAATGTGTACTGATTTTATGCTGTTTGTTTTTATTGTCCTGGTTTCTCTGGTTCGTAAATTACTTGACCTGACCAGACCCTAACAAATGATATTAAAAGCCATTAAAACTATTGTCATGCCATTCTGCTCAAAGTCTTTATGGTTTCCATTCATCATTGCATCCAGATACTATAAGCAGCCCATCTGCCACTAAGCTACTCTCTTTGTGCATATTACTGCTGAAACAAGATACGAGGATATTGTTATATCAAAGTCCACTGGAAAATTACAGGCATGGGAGACTCATGGTCCTTGTACTTTTAAAAAAACAGCTTGTGAATTTTCAGTGCACTTTTCTTTCCCTTAACTTTCATCCAAAGCCCTTGTCCTAAGTTGGAATATAATTGCTAATCATATCACCATGTAACACAAACAGAGAAACATGACTTGGCCTGTTTTCAGATGGACTCTAAAGTGAGCCCATAAAACCAGAAAGCATGTCTTTTCATAGGGAGAAGCATGTATTTATTGAGAGTACAGTTCAACCAGTTTGTCTTTTGGCAAGGACGCATTCCTAGCTCCGTGTGTCTGCAGCCCCAGTGGGATTCCCCAAGCACAATAAAATAGGAGAGGACATTGATCCATGCAAATGAAACAACAGTTCACTGCTGCCGTTTTTCTCAAGTAGCTTGCTCTTCATGTAAATGCAGATGTCTCTTTCTGACTGTCATGAGCCTCATGCGGATTTTCCAGCTGTGTTTTCAGGAACCTGTTCAAAGTTTTGTTCCCTAGCAGGTAGGAGAGAGAGATTTCTATTCAGTGTAACTGCACTATGTCTCATGAATGAGAAGCTGTGTGATAATTAATCAGTGTTAATAAACAGCAGGTTCAGAAAACAAACAGAGCAACAACAAAATAGGCAGCAAACAATATGACTAGACTGTAGCTTCTAATTCATTCTGACTGTTGAAACTCATGAATATTGTTTATTACAGTGCAATAGTAAGGCATAAAATTAAATGAAACGTTCTGCTGTTCTTGAAGACTGTTTTCATTTTTAAAGTTCTATTGTGCTAGCCTTTGTGCACATGAGCACATAACAGTGCTGCTTCTGAGGATGCTGCAAGCCAGAAATGGGACCAGTTGCATTTCTGTGTGAAATTTGAAGTAGGAGGATGAGAAGTGCAAGTTGCCCAGTGTAATGGTTAACGTTCAGCTCTTCGATGAAGGGTTCTTAGATTCTGAGATTCACAGAATAAAACTCTGGAGCTTTGTTATTAGAAGTTCATTAATGTTTTCTTGTTCCATTGTTAGATTTGGGATGCAAAGGAACTCTCCTTGTAGTCTTGGTTTTTTTGCATTTCAGTTTGAACAAGAGTCAGGAAACAGGCATTGGAAAAGCTGGAAAAAAGTTATTTCAGATAACTCTCCAGAGATAAGGCAAAAATTCTTCTCTGTTCAGAATGATATTTCAATCGTGTATCAGCAATAAGGTATTTCCTGTCAGAGTAGTGAGTGTGGCCTGCTATGCCTAGGGGACATTCAAATGTCTGTAGAGGAGCAAATAAAAATTGTGATAATCTTGGTATTTTGAAGTAAAAGTATAGCCATTTTTCATGCTCCTAATTTATGTGTATGTCTCTGTGTCTAGTATGTTGCTGCTAGGCTAGATTTGCTACTGGTCTTACTCCCTGCTGTTATACTGTAATAATGTTTTTCAAAATCCTAAGATACTTTGCTTTAAGTTTGCTGCTTAGTCTTGTTTGTGCTAACTTATTATTCTAATTTATTATTACTTATTTAATTGTGAAATTGGTAACTGAAAAAAACCCTAAACTACTGGACACCAAGCTACATAGTAAATTAGGTAATAGGTTTAGTTTTCCGAGTGGTTCATAGATACTAATACATGAGTAGGCTGTTGAACTGGATTGTAATGTAAAAGAAGGAAATCCCTATGCAGCTCCATCTCCATCACATCAGCTTCCAAGTCAGTGGGTTAACCAGGGAACATAATTTTGTTTCAGAGTTTCCACACAGCTCATTAATATCCGTTAGCAGGCCCAATTTGCCTAAAATAAATATCTGCAGATGTTCAGTGTGGGAGCTGTACTGAACCTTTTCATCTGCTTCCTCCAAGAAAAAAAATGATCTGTTCCCATAAGAAAACATTATCCTTGTGACAAATAGTGTGTCCTATTTTATTAAAACTGGAAGTTATTCTGTTCTGTGGGCTTTTCTGTGCGTTCCTCTTCTTTCTTTCCCTTTTGCATCCCTCTGCAAGTACTACATAAGATTTTATGTTTCATGGAGCTGACACCCTCTGTATAATAAATAGCAAACATGTGGCTTTAAATTAATGGAGCTTATGTCAGGTGAAAAAATACCATCGTGACAAACAGTAAGTAGGCTGCTTGCAATTTTGCCAGCTTGCTTTGACCTTGCTGACCACAAAAGCTCAAAAATGTCAAAAAGGAAAACTTTTATATGTTAGTCTGGGTATTCTGTAGGAAGTAGGTAAAACCTATTTGGGTTTGTATTTACAAAAGATGCAGAGTCACAGGTTATTCTCCAGGCAATGCTTTTTCATATTTGTTTGGTAACTGTTTTGGCTGGGTTTTTCAGCTTTAAGAAATCTTTGTAACTCACAGCTTTTAGCTATAATTTCCAGAAAAAAGTGAGGAATATGAAAATTTAATAGCTCTCATTAATTTCTGTGGCCTTCCTGAGTTAAAATCTTTTCTAGTCCTTAAATCACTGTTTCCAAGGGAGAATCAAAAGTCAGTTTTTTTACTGCTGAGCTCTCTGAAAAAGGAGTTAAACTGAGTCTTCAGATGCAAATATCGTGATTTTAAAGGTTGACTTTGACAGTCCAACTCTAAAAACCATTGTTCCCCTAGCATATGATTTCTCCCTGGCACTTTGGATATTGGTTTTAAGGAGTACAGCCACTGTGTCTCTGTAATTCCCTTTTACAGAGTATTTTCAGCTGTATGACAGGAATCCTAGTCTTACAAACATTTTTGTTCACCAAAAGGGTTATCAAACATTGGAACAGGCTGCCCAGGGAAGTGGTGGAATCACCATCCCTGGAGGTATTTAAAAGAGAGGTAGACATGGTGCTTAGGGGCCTGGTTTAGTGGTGGACTTGGCAGTGTTAGGTTGATGGGTGGACTTGGATCTTAAAGGTCCCTCCCAACCTAGACGATTCTATGATTCTATGATTAGCTCTCATCACACGTGTAAAAATCAATAGTCAGTCATGTTTCCCTGAGAAATGCAAAATGAAGAAAATAATAAGCTCAGAAATAGTACAGTGAACTGTCTGAATGCTGGTCATGTGTCTATATACACTGCATAAGCATCCCAAGTGCCATTAACTGTAACATCAAACTGGCTACAGATGCTGTAGTCTGGTGGAGCATTTTTGCATCAACAAGTTATGGGAAGAGTTATGGGGAGTGTTTATAAATCCTTTTTATTCTGAAGACCATAATTTAATGTATGGTGAGACTTTAGATGTGCCAAACCCAAGTAACAATGTGCCATTGTTATTATTGCCAGATAAACATGGAGTATGTGGAAGAGTATTCAAGTGGTCTTGCTAGGCATGTCATTGCGGGAGTTGCTAGGCCTGGCAGGAGCATGTAAAATACCTCTCTTTGGAGAGGAAGACACTCAAGTGCTCTGATGTTCACACTTTCATTTTGTGCAGATATGTTAGACTCCCTTCCTGTTCTCTTAAAGCTAATTGACATTAATGTTCCATACTCTGAGCTGCTGGTCATGGTTTTGACAACCATTAGAAACAAGCTATACCCAGAACTGCAAAAATCTTTAATTTATCTTCTTTCTTTCCACTGTCATAAAGTTAAGTCTAATGAGCAATCAGCAAGAGACAACCCCTTGCTTACAGAATCAGATTGTAACAAACTGCCTGTGTAATTCTAGGCATCTAAGATGAAATCTTGATTCCATTGAAATTAATGGCAAAACTCACATCAGCATCAACTGAACCATCTCATTACAAAGTTGGCCTAATAGCAAATATTAGAAAAACAGGCTCTAAAGCTCAGTCTTCTGAATGTAAACTACTTCTATTTGTCATTTATGCTGTAGATATTGAGACTACTAGATAAATTTATGTTGCCAATAGATGTTAAAATTAATATATAATACCATACTAGCAGCTAAAAAAAGCTTCATGGTATCACCAAAGTTAGAGATGGAAAATATTTCTTTGGCCATCTAATCCAACCCTTTATCCATGTGGGATCTTTTCCTGTTGTGTATTTTCTAGGGTTAATGAGCATTACACAGAAAGACATGGACCTGTTGGAGTGGGCCCAGAAGAGGGGCACAAAAGCAATCAGAGGGATGGAACACATCTCCTATGAGGACAGGCTGAGAGAGTTGGGGTTGTTCAGCCTGGAGAAGAGAAAGCTCCAGGGAGACCTTATTGCAGCCTTTCAGTACTTCAAGGGGCTTATAAGAAAGATGGAGAGAGACTTTTTAGTAGGGCCTGTGGCAATAGGATGAGGGGTAGTGGTTTTAAACTAAAGGAGGGTATTTTTAGACTAGATAAAAGGAATAATTTTTTTATGATGAGGGTGGTGAAACACTGGAGCAGGTTGCCCAGAGAGGTGGTAGATGCCCCATCCCTGGAAAGATTCAAAGTCAGGTTCGTCAGGGTTCTGAGCAACCTGATCTAGTTGAAGATGTCCCTGCTCATTGCAGGGGGGGTTGACTAGACCTTTAAAGGTCCAACCCAAACTATTCTACAATTCTGTGATTGTCAACCAAACTATGCATTACATGGTCCCAAAGATGTTTTGGCATATACCTGAGGAAACAAAGGTTTCTACTTCAGAATAATGGAGCACTGGGTTGCTAACATCAGTGTCTTCTCAAGCTGCTGATAAGATGGGAAGAATCAAATGCTTCTCTCTCATTTTTAATGGTTTACTGCCCCTTAAACAAGCAGCAAGGATCTCAGTTTATGCACTATGCATTTGCCAACAGCAGGACTAAAAAGGGAAATAAAGTTCAGTGGCATAGCAGAGGTGGCACTTAACCTAAGGGTACCATTTACAGAAAGGGAAGTAGACTGCATGTTAGTTCAGAATTGGTAGAGTATTGAAACACTACAACTATTTAACTGTGCAATTTAGTCCTTTGGTCTTAATGGCCTTCCTGTACAGAAAGTATGTTGACTGTGGATCCAAGTCTGTGGTCTGTAGAAGAATGCGTTCATATATACAGTATGAAAGGGGCGAGAAGGAAAGAAAAAAGAGGGGAAGATGGGAGCAAAGAGCAAATTCACAGTTAATTAATAATAAATCCTTTTTATTCTACACACAGTTAAGGTACATTGATTAGTGTGCTTGAAATTAATTAACACCTTAATTTTCCCAAGTTAAGGGAAATGGAAGGTTAAGGCACATGGAAAATAAGGAAGTGATTGGTGACAGCCGACATGGCTTCATTAAGGGCAAATCGTGCGTAACAAATTTGATGTCCTTCTACGACGACATTATGGTGTTGGTGGATACGGGAAGAGCAACTGATGTAATCTACCTGGACTTGTGCAAAGCATTTGACACTGTCCTACATGACATCCTTGTCTCTAAATTGGAGAGACATGTATTTGATGGATGGACCACTCAGTGGATAAGGAATTGGCTGAACAGTCACACTCAAAGAGTTGTGGTCAACGGCTCGATGTCCAAGTGGCAACCAGTGACTAGTGGCATTCCTTAGGAGTTGGTACTGGGACTGGTGCTGTTTAACATCTCTGTCAATGACATGGACAGTGGTATTGCGTGCNCTTTCCAGTACCTAAAGGGGGCCTACAGGAAAGATGGAGAGGGACTCTGTCAGGAAGTGTAGTGATAGGATGAGGGATAACAGTTTTAAATGGAAAGAGGATAGATTTAGACTAGATGTTAGGAAGAAATTCTTTACTGTGAGGGTGGTGAGGCACTGAACAGGTTGCACAGGGAAGTTGTGGATGCCCCATCCCTGGAAGTGTTCAAGGCCAGGTTGGATGGGGCTTTGAGCAACCTGGTCCAGTGGAAGGTGTCCCTGTCCATGGCAGGGGGTTGGAACTAGATGATTGTTAAGGTCCCCTCCAACTCTAACCATTCTATGATTCTAAGTTGTACTACAGACTCTTGTTGAAATCCTTGTAATCAGATACTGATGCATGGTCTATGAGGAGTAGCAACTGATCGTGTCTTTTGTATTCACTACTGACAACTGTGTTTTGTTCCTGGGATCCTGTAGCTATTTCATAGGCCATTGATCCTTACTGATCTTAGAATTATTTCTTAGGCCATTAATTTTGTGCTCTGCCACACAGAACAAGAACAAATCAGCTAAAGAAAATAAAAACAGCAGTAAGAGTCCTTGTTATGAGAAGTGGGAGAGAATAGACATAATAATTTCTCGTGGGGGAAAAGAGTAATAAAAGAGTTGTCCGAAGTTACAGGGAAAGAGGAATTGCATCCAAATGACTCTTACTTTTACCTTTTATTTTAAAGCAGTGAACCGTGGTTTGTAAATGCGCTCCACCTTACATACATGCCGCTCCTTCTTTGCCCATAGGGGCTGCGGATTATTTTTTCGGATGCGTCCAGACTCATCTTCAGAATGAGTGCTTCTAGCCATGTGAGAGCTACTCTCCGGATCTATGCAGAGAGTTATGAAAAGGATCCTAGCCAACACAATAAGGAACCACAGGTAATGCAATAGCATTGTAATAAGTCGGTAAGTAATGCACTTCCTCTGTAATAGCAAAGCCTACAGGTTTTCATCTTTAATCAGAAGGAACCCTCAACACTTTGACCCCTGTTTACTGTGTTTGTGGATGATTTTCCTAATCATTTGACTGTAGACATTTTGAGGCAGGATCAGCAGTTTAATATATGCTTGTGTAATGTCTAACACAACAGGAATGTCAAGGGCTGAGATGCGTGGTGATAAATCCTGGGCAATGACTTTTAGTCTGTTAAGAGAAGCCATGCCAGTTTATTTTTCAGTCATTTTTTCGTAAGTGTTGTAATCTGAGTTATAGAACAATATTAAAAAAAAGCAAGTTATCTGAGGATCACTTAGTTGTGGCATCTCAGGGATTCCTCATGATGAAAGTACAGTTAGGAAATATGGATGCCAGAGGCTAAATAATGTAGGGATTCCTTGTAAGGGAAAAACTTTCAGCTGTCTGAGAATTATCTCATATCATAACCAGACTCAGTGAAGGTTGAGAGCAAATTGCAATATGGTTCAGCACATGCCTAAAACAATTCATAATATAAATCACATTCCCAACTTTCAGGTTTTTCCCAGTAAAACACCTTCATGCTGTGATATACAACAAGCGAGGACTAAGGATGTTTCATGGAAAAGATGATAAGCATTTGTAGTAAATCAAAACCCTGTAGTTTGAAGTCCTGTGTAGTTGAGTATTCATGATTGGAATGCAAATGCAAATTTCCCAAAACATAAATTCTGTCAAATGCATTTGAACCCTAGGTAAATGTTTGACATTGTTTTTCCACCAGATTCCCACCATAAACTTAACAAGTTTCTTCTTATGCTATTGAACAGGCACTCCTGCAGCATAGCTTAGGTAGGGACTAAAACCACTGGAGCAGGCTGCAATGGGCCGTGTGAGCCCATGGGCAAGGTGCAGGGGGGAGTCCTCAGGAGAGACTGGGCAGGGCCAGTAGGCTTTGGGGCCCGGCCCTCAGGGCTTTCAGAGTCTCGTCTTTCATTCTAGACACCAAAAGGGCCTGTTACTCCTAGGGACAGAAAAAGGGCTTCAAAGTTTTTTCTATACATGTACCACAGCCTGTCTGACTGTTACACGTTTGGCTATTTATCCAGGATATTTGCTAGTGAACAGGTAATCCCAGAGTAGAAATGTCATTGCCTTGAAACTTGTAGCAGGGACTTTCCTGTGTTCATGCAATGCAGACAGATGTTTTAACATCCAGACTGCCTCAGGAATTAAATAGTACTGTAAACAACCTCCTCATCTCTTACCATGTGCACAAAATCTGGGACAAATCGCAGTTTCATCTCAATTAATGCAATAAATTCTTTCTCTGGTTTCTCATTGTATGGTATTGCACAGTTCCCACTGCTCCTCTTTCCTAGCGTTGGCTGGATGCATTGCCAACAACATGAGGGCATTAGGAACTGCAGGGTCATAGGTTGTATCCTGCAGGCAGATGGTAGATTTCAGCGGAGTACCTAAGTTTGATTTCAGGAGATCCTCATGTTAGTACAAAAATATCTGAAAATTTCTCAGGAGAACATTTGTTATCTTCCATGGAATATGTGGAAGAGAGTGAATAGGAAACCCCTTTTTCAGAAAACAGCATTGCCAGGGAGGGGTGGCATAGTTTTCCTGATATTGTAATTCCTTTATTGTTTAGTTTGCTTTGAGATTCATACTGACATATTTACATCTAGAAGAACTGTGACAGATTTCAAGTTTTAAGTACTTTGTTTCCTATTTATTTTCAGTGATAGGGGCATACTCATCCTATTTATCAGTGACCAGTTATTCCAAGAGTACTGATGTAAAGAAGTACATAAAATATACACCTTACATATAGTATTTAAGGAAATAGTTACATTTGGGATAAATGCGTATTTTTCTTTAAGTGTAGTTGATCTTTGTAATTGGGTAGGTAACTACATGTAACTTCTGTATCATTGCACTCTGCCTAGAACAGCTGATCAGGAAAAACTCTTCCATACTTTTTATATCATAAGCCAAGACATAAAATTATTTCATGGTTGGCTGCTTAAGTAAATACTTGGTTGCTTCTGCGTTATTGGACCACCTCCTTCCAGTGTCTTCTTTTCATTGTTTACATAGGCAAATGGCAGATGAATGCTTTGCATTGCTCCATGTTTTTGCCTGGTGGCAATTCCAGTCAATGATTGAAATGAAAGGCAACAGTACCTTGAGACATCTTTTTGGTTCTTTTTCACAAGAAATAAATAAATCTGCCTTGATAGACAACTCATTTATATTGGAAGTTTCAGTGCCATTTTGTGGAATTATTATGGTAACTAGCTTGAGTTTGCCTCATCTTAGCATCCTTTTTTTCCCTCTTTCCTTTCAGACAAAGCCTTTTCCAAAACTAATCACCCAACTTTTCAGCAGTTTTCAAGTTTTTCTCATTTGGTTCCATTCTGTTTGGCAGTGTAACTGCTGATGGTGAATCTTCTGCAGATAAGCAGAAATCTAAACCACATCTTCCAATATGCATGCTGAGACATGCATATTGTCCTGAAACACCAGTATGACATTATGGCACTTTCTGAGTTAACTGTTAACTGAGACATATTGTAAAGACAATATATACAAGTACATTTCTTTTAAAAACAACTGCCCACTTGAGGTGGACAGAATTAATCATTCACATTAGAGGTGCTGTACTCCTGGGGATGACCATAACTCCTCTTCCACAAAAGGTTGCACCAGATGAGCTTCCAAGGTCCCGTCCAACCTGGGTGGTTCTGTGATGACCCTTGTCCAGAATAAGATTTGGACAATGATCTGTAACAATGCTTAATATCATCCAGGTTCAACTAATGTGAGAGTGCTAGCTGTAGGCCCTACTTTGGTTTGGTACCCAACAGAAAGCCTGACAAACTTTGAAGCACTATTGGGGCTGCTCAAAGCTGTGCCTTTTAATTTTGTCCCCAGGGAGCCATTCAAGTGAGTGGTGCTCAAGTGAAGCCCTCCTAATACTTTGTTGTGCTTCAATACTGTATAACTCTTCATGAGTCTTACGGGAAGAGCTGATTTTCAACTGCATGATCAACAACAGAAGAGTCCAACAGAAAGTAGTAGAATATGCTAATAATTATAAGTCCGAGGTCACAGATAAATGTGGATAGCAGTGGCTTCTGGCTGTTGAACAATCCGTTGAAGGAAGTTGGCAGAAACAGCTCCATCATCACCTGGGAGTTTTTGTGAGTAGTTCAGTTCTTCCTATAAGCTAGTATCAACAGGAGTGAAAATTGGGAGCAATAAAGAAAAATTACCATCATGCTCTGTGCAAAGCATGTTAGAAACAATTCATTGTAAGCATTTTAAAATTACGTAATTTATAGTGGTGATGAAATCTAGTTCCAAGGAGGCTAAAACAAAGTCTTGAAAACAATGCCCAACACTTTCCCAAAACTGGAATGTTCCCCTTAGAATGGAAGACCACTCTGTTGATGCTCCTTGTCACTGGTGATGCCCCTCATCACTGTGCATTCCTGAGAAAGTTGCTTTCCACCTAACTTGGAAGATTTCCTTAAAAAGACAATTTCTTTGGTTTTTACTAGTCAAATAGGCATCCAACTGGCAATTTCAGGAAGAGCAGTTCAGTGTAACAAATGACAGACTTCTATTTGGAGTCTCGGACCTTTATGCATTGGCATGTATCTTTTCCTGAAGTTAATAGAGTTATTAGCTGTGCTAAATTTAACACAGATGGAAAATATAGAGATATGTTCAGTAGGCATGGAATACTGAAATAAAAGTTTATTGACCTTTAGGCTTACTTGTAGCTTCATTTTATAGATCAACTTCTTATTTGTTATTTGCAGATCCTGACAAGTGGTTAATATTTTGTTGTCCTTTGTCTAGCCACCTGGACATATTATCAAACTTGGACAAGATTCAAACAGGAAGTTTCATATACAAAGACCAAGAAAGAAATGAGTCATTATGCAGAGTGGTTTTGATTTGTTTTATTTGTAAATCCAGTGTGTTCTTCAACAACATGATTGTGCTGCTGGGAACAGTGTAATGAATAACCCGGATTGTTCTGAATATGGACTAACTAGCTCTGTTTACAGTACGTTATTATTCATTACGTGAATTGCAACAGCAATAAATAGGTGTTGTAATAGACCTATGCAGTCTATATCAGGTACTCTTTAAACAGAGTGCAGTGAATCACAAATGCTGCAATTGCTGTTGCAAAAGACTAGTGAACTATGTGCTAGTTAGCTACAGGATCATTAGATTAGCAGCAGCCAAGCAAAGATTTTGGAGTAGGAGTTCTTTCCTGGCAGGCATGCCAATTTAAAAAAAAAAAAAAATCGTTGGGATAAAAAGTGGCTTGATCATCAGACTGAATTTCTGAAATAATTTTTGAATGGCAAGTAGCAGAGGAAAAAACAAACTGATTTTCAGATGGATCTGGGTCAGTATATGTTAGGATTATGATTGTATATGATTGTATGTAGATACATAGTGATTATATAAAGCAATTGTTTATGGTGTGAGTTTGTGTTGTGGTTTGGCCTCAGCCGGCAACAAAGAACCAGGCGGCTGCTCGCTCAACCCCCACGGCAGTGGGGGAAGATCAGAAGAAAAAGGCAAAACTCCTGGGTTGAGATAAAGGCAGTTTAACACAACAGCAACGGGAAAAGGAGAACAACAATAACACTGATGGAGGAATGTACACACAGGGTTACTGTACCAGCGCTCACCCACCGGACCCCGGGCAGCCCCAGCCCGCTCCCAAGCAGCGACTGACTCCTCCTCCCCCTCCCCCGGCCAGCTCCCCCTATGGACTGGGCATGGCCGTCACATGGTATGGAATACCTGTGTCCCGGGCTAGGAAATTAACCCTATCCCTGCCAGAACCAGGACAGTTTGTCCAAGAGCAAGGAACTGAAATCAGTAACACAGAAGTCCTTGTGTCCAGTATCACTTAATAGGGATAAAATTAGAGGTTTCTCTATGGTGCTGTCAGGACACTTAGAACCCTAAGCACAAGTGTGAGGATTACTGCCTCTTCATTTATTTTTAAAGCATTGGGTCTTTTAGCATGGCTCTGGTTGGCTATTAAAATATCAGTATGGTCCAGAGAAAGCATATAAAGTTTTGCCTTTACTATTAAAATTCATAATACTTGCTTTGAGGGTATGTGGGATATGGAGATTTCCATCTGTTTGATCACACTCTTAGGTAACACAGCATCTGTGTGCTATTCAGGTAGTTTAGCTTCTGATTCTGCCCAGAGCCATACAGTGAATTTTAAATCAGCTGGGACTGGAAAGGAAAGTCTGTTTTCCTATTACATACGAAAAACACTTCATGTGACAGTAATTATAAAATATTTCAGGAATCCAGAAAATGAGTTAATTAAACCTAATTTTCACTCAAAGCTCTTTGGATGTACTAGAGAAGATTTAATCTGTTGCAAACATAGATATTGCCATGCACCACTAAGTTTACATTTTCCTCCTGTCTTTTTCACCCCGCATGCCTGCCCTCCTCTATTGCTAGGGGCGGAACAGCTGGCCTCCTGACCTTTATATAATTTTCTTTGAGTTAGCAGGCAGACCATGCGCAATAGTAGAGAGGTCAGCTTTCTTTTTCCTGCGTCAAGTGTGCTGCTTCATGGTAATAAAGTGAACACCACCAGTGCTGTGGAAGTTACAGAGCCATTCCAGTTTGTTCCATGACGAACCAGGTTATCCACATTGCTTAGACCTTCTAGGATGGGTGACTGTAGCATAAACTTTTCCGAAGAGTTCTGTTTTTTTGGAATACAAGACCCAAACAGGCATGCTGAGCTGAGCTGTGTGTTCAGCCCTTATGGCAGAAGCCCTACAGGAGATACAGCTGTGCTGCCAGACTGTGTGATCTTAGTGTTGAACTCACTTTGTTGTTGTTTCAGTCCATTCGTTGTGTCTCTTCCATGCTTTAGCGTTCCTTTGTAAATGTATTGATTTGATTTTTAAAGTACTTCACAGCCAAACGAAAAGTTTCTTCTAATAGGTAAGGCCATCAAAATATGTTTGGGGGGATTTGCCCCTCTCTTCCGCCTTTCTTTTTATTTCCCTTAGTTCATGTGATAGTGATTCTGTTGCCCAGGTTACAAAGGGCTGGCAGCAGCTTTACACAGTCTCATGAAGCATGGGAAAATGACGTGGGAGCAGGAAGAGGTAAGAAAGGAAGGAGTTATTTCTCAATTCTGCTGTGTCTTTGTTCCAGGACTTAGAGCTGTCTCAGTTACTCTGACCTCTTTGAGCAACCTTCTGTGTAGTGTTTAAATGTGAAAAAGAGAAGAACTGAGAATGTTTTTAAGTGTCAGGAGAGGAAAGGATTTCTAGCCCATGCCTGAAACATCAAGGCTTATCATAATTTATACAATAATGGTAATACCACTATTTGGTGACTTCAAAGCATTCTGCAAGCATGTTTTTCTCAAGGCTATCTCTACAAACTGGGAAACTACTTTAATTGATACTAAATCTGATAAACAATCAGCTACAAGACGTGAATTTAGGGTTTGACAGCAGTTTCTAGAGAGGGAAGATGCAGAGATGGAAAACACTTGGCACATCTTCTGTGTTTACAGAGCTCCAAAAGTTGAACTATAGCGCTTCTTTGATGACTTCATGCTGTACTAACCCACTTGTTTATATCTCTTTAATTTCGAGGCATTAACAATTGCTCTAGGGAAGTGAATTCTTCTGGAACATGTAGTACTATGCCAGCTCTGCTTAGAAATCTGTAGCAAGATCTGAACATTTGTTCTGAAATAATTACTGTCCATAGTGTCATTTTGATTATTAGCAATTCAGGTGCCTAAATGCCTGTGTAACAATTACACAATGTTTAGCCAATTGATGCTGGATCTTTGTGCCTAGTAGGACATTCTTTTAATGACTGGCTAATTTGAGTGGCCTTACATTACCTCTCCCTGTGATCCCAGAATCAAGGAGCAAATGGTTTAGTGTGTAATGTTTTACAAATACTGACATATGTACAAATAGGTGACCCTGTGTTCCTAGTGTTCCACCCTGTACGTTTCACTGTGGTATATGTAAAGCTGAGAGAGCCCAAAATAACACTGGGGGACATGATGCTCAATGCAAAATGCAGATCAGTCAGTAAGAAAGAGCAGAAGTTTGAGAACTGTAAAAGAGATTTGTAGTTACCTGGTGTTCACTAAAATGTTTGGATCCTATTTGAGGGTATTACCATTCTCTGAGCTTTTTTTTTTTTTGCTTTATTTTTCCCAGATAAATTCTGGATAATTCTTTTCACTGATGAGACTGGTGGGACAACTTGGTTTTGAGGCTTAGCTTGGACTGGGAAAAGTGAATTTGAGACCTATGGAAAATATCTATGCCTAGACTGTGTAAAACTCACCTACCTTAGGTTTTCCTAATGATTAAAATTCAGTGCAGGCTGGGGGAGACACTGAAGAGAAAAGATTTATGAGCTTCCCAGGCAAAGTCTGGACAGATGATTTTGCATCAGAACTGCATGAATTTTTGATGAAAGTTCGCAAGTTTTAGCATAAACGCTACACATAGTAGGTTTTCACAAGGTGTTTCTTGACATATAGATGGTGTTTGTCCACCTGTTCTGAGAAAAATATTTTCTACAGCCAAACTCCAGACACATGCTGAGCTTTTAACCTGCAAGCAGGTACATTTCAGCCCTGCCTGAGCCTTTGATAAACTGGATGCATCATGAGGCAAATCTTACCTGAGAACTTGACTAGAAGGAAGGGAGTTGCATGGAATTTTCTTGCAAAGTCACAGAGAGAGAAAATGCTACCAGAGTCAAACAGGAATGATACAACTCTGACAGCTCCGATACAGATTATTCCCAAGTAAAGGGCTTTTGATCTTTATTTGCCTTATGTTAGATATCTGCTTGTTTGATATATTTCCTGGTATGAATAATCATTCATACCAGTTTTTTTTTTTAGAGGTATAACTTCTATCTGTTATTACTAAAGCAAAATTCTGATTTAAGTCAGTTCTGTTAGTTTTCAGTTCTTAAATTTTATCCAAAGGATTACCTGCCATATCTCCCATACAGTTTCCAAGAGATAAATATGTTGTTAATGTAGAGAATGCTTGCAGTTGCCATTTTGAGTTGACCTGTCAACAGTAAAGTTTTACAATTTCTGTAGTAGAAAGAACCATTTGAAAGGTATTTCTAAATCAAGATCTCTTTAAGATATAGAAGTCTTTCTAGAGTCATACTAACTATAAATTATTGCTGGCTAGGATTTATCTTTTGCGACTGAAATGTAAACCATTCATTGCAGAGATAAAGGAGTTTTTAAAAGGCATATAGAGCTCTAATTCCTTGTTATTCTGCTCTGCTCTTGCCATTCGAAAGAGAATGGACTTTTGGTTTTTTTTTTTGCATCTGCAGGATGAAGAAAATGTACTTAAATTGAAGTGTGAGAGGACAGAACTAAAATAGGACTTTCTCTGTTGAGAAGCATGATTGTAACAAGCAGAATATTTAGTAGTAATTGGAACAACTTGGCAAAAGAGCAGCAGCTAAATTGCTTGTGTAAATGGGTGTCACATAAACTCGTTTGATTTTGTGTTTTATTCAAGCTCGTTTGAGCTTTGTTTGGTTTTGTTTTTTTTCTTCAGAGTGCATTTGTTGCTTAAGAAAGCAGGTTCAAGTAAAGCTGGTCGCTAGGGTTGCTTGTTAAATTTTCCTGTGCTTTTTAGATTAAATAGGGAAGAGGTTTCTCTAGGGGAGTGTCAGAGAGACTTCTGATGCTTTCGTCTTCTTTCAGTTCTCCTTAATCCGTGTTGATGGAAAGAAGGAATGATATGGTCCAGACCTTACAAGTTGGCACATTTTGATATTTAGTTTTGCAACATTTGTCCACAGATGCCAATTTATGCTCTGCATATTAATCTCCTCTAACCATGTTTGACTTTAATGGACCTGTGTTCTACTTCAATGGTTATTCACTACAAGTACGGAGCTTTTTGAACAATAACATGTCAGACCACTCACACGTGTGCGTAACTAAGTTTGATCATAAACTCACTTGACGTCGATGGCATTTATGGTGTTAATCCATGACTCTGCTTACACAATCTGTCTCATCACTCTTTTGATTTAACTGTCTGACCATTTGTATAAATAAAGCAAACACCTTACACTGTCAGAAATGTTAGGTGGCTGAAACAGATTTAAAGTATTAATTATGTCAAACTTATAAAAAAGATATCTATAAATTTAAGCTCTCCAGAATTACTGTTTTGTGTGATTTGATTTTATTTTTAAACCCGACAGGTTTAAGGCCAGAATGTAGTTTATTTGAAAGATGCAGCAGGTGGAAATCTCTGAGGGTCAGAAAATTACCTTACTAGTTTGGTAATGAAATACATGATTTCTCTGAAAAGAAGTTTTTCACACAAAATGCAGCTCGGCCAGTTTATCTTTGCATATCATTTAATTAACTGAAAGAAGATTCAGTTGCCACTTGAAAAATTATAATTTACTTGGTTTTCATATGAAACTATCACGATTGTTATCTGCACTCACCCATCTGGGCAGTTTCATACATATGGCCATTTAATAAGGTCTGTAACCTGAAACTTGAGAGTTCATGCTGCTTCTGTTGGAATTTATCCTATTTAATACAATTACGGGTGGTAGTACTCAAAACACACTTTTGTGATTTCTGTTAAGGTGATTGTTACAGTACCTTCTGACCCTAAGCTTCACAGATGAAGTGTGCATAGGAAGAGAATCCCATCTACATGGCTTCCAGCCATCAGAATAGAAATAATTCTACTTTTGTGATTTCTAGGTTGTTTTGTACAGCAGATTTCACAACAGCTCCACAATTCCTGTTATGTAGAGACATTATCAATATTTACTGATAATGTGTTTACTGTTATCTTTTTTCTGCATAGCTTAGGCATACTCTGTGTAAGATTTCACAAAACATATGCTCAGAATGATACTTCATTATATCAAGTGTGACAATATAGACACTGTAACTGTGTCAGTGTTTATTGTTATTAAATGATTTACTATTGTATAATACTACAGTTATAAGGGGGATTTATAAATACAAGATGTCTGTTGATATTTCTGCTTTGTGTAATTCAATGTATTTCTTCCTCTTTAGGCTGTGCTGAGTCCTCTTATAGCAATCGCACTGAAAATATCTCAGATTCATGAGAGGACAGGGCGAAAGGGACCCACTGTCATCACCTGAAGCCATGGAAGATTGTTAAACCAGGGCCAAAAGAGGAACAGCAAGGAAGAGACAGGACCTTGCTGAAACACATTAGCGATTTGTGCCTTGTATGATTTTAATAGTTTTCTTGGGGATAGAGGTAGGGTGGGAAGAAAAATTCAGTATAATATTGAGCATATTCATTTGCATTGATCTCCAAATACAATACCGTGTTGACTTCTTTGTTTTACCTGCAATATCTTCTTTTCAGATAACAATATAACCAAAGAAAGAGGCCTTAACCTTCAAATGTTGTCAGCAATATGACAGAGAAGGAAAACTGCTTGTTTTTGAATGCTGTGATAAAGGCTGGAGAAATTTCAGTTAGGGAGGGAGGAGGAGGAGTTGCAAAGCAAAGACATGCTTGGTGAATATTGTTTGGCATCCTTGTCACCTTCTTGTTGGTTTACAAAGACATACACAGAGCATGTCTGAGGCATAAAGGCTGTATACGAAGCTTTGCAGAAGGTGTATTTCCTCACCTGATGCCACTCCTCCTCTCCAGTCTCTCCCATTGTTCACAGATGCACGCTGGCAGCAGTGTTGTATACACACTTGCACATGCTCCCAAAGAAGGGGTTATCCCATAATTTTTTTTACCCCTGCTTTTAAAGCATATCAATGTGACTTGCGCCTTTAGATTTTCCTGATTTTTTGACTCTTTGTGGTTTTTTCCTCCAAAGGGAGGCATTTTTCCTATAGAAGCTGATTGTGTCCTTCCAGCAATATGTCGGATGTGGATTCTGACTGTCTTTTGCAATATTCCTCATGTCAGCAGATGATATTGGTGCTTACTGTGTTTGAAAGGTAATCATTGCAAGTTCAGCAATTTTTCATAAAGGCGTTACTATGGAAGTTTAAGTCTTTCGAATACTCATGCTCCACTTAGCAAAAAGTGGTAAGTGAAGAGTGTAATGAAGAGGAAATGAAAACAAACGCTAATTAATTAAATAGAAATACTTGTCTGATTCACCAGCTGGATGCAGTTTCTGTTAGATTCTTTGTAACAGTGGATCATGGAATAAAAATTTGGGGAGTGCAAAGGGTGAAAAGATGTGCCGGCATAGATCTGAGAAGGATATTGGGGATATGGACATCAGCATTTTTCTGCTTGTGAAATGATACTGCAGTTCTAGCTTCACTACTGTGCTCTGAGGAAGAACACAAACACTCTATGCATGTGACTTGTTTGAAAGCTTTGCTTCCTTGGGAACAGTGTGGTCACTTGTATTGTGTCAAGGTGGCTTTGTGCAACTCGCCTCTTTGCAGTGTGTTTCAGTTCATTGTGGTTGTCAAATTTTAGTGCAATTTATATAATATTGCAGCAAAGGAAATTGTTTTGATTTCTTTCAACACTTCTGTCAAAAAATTGCTATGGCACTTAGTACACAATAAAGAGTAATGCTGTATTTCTGTCTTAATATGTAATTGTTGACAAGACACACTGCACTTTCAAGCATCCTAATAAAACTGCCTTTAATACAATTACATTATCTACTTAATTGACTCTAAACAAATGAGGTAGTAATGTTCTCACATAGTATTCTACATTAGCATCAAATATTCCTGTAAACGAAAAGAGATTTTGAGGCTTTAGTTCTTTTTATAAAGACTGGTTTTTTGAGACTACCATGACATTCTCACACAATTTGGACAGCTACTTTTGAATGTAAGAATATTCATATTTACAGAAACCTTGTTTATCTAGTCTTTCTTTTTTCTTACAGATCAAAGTCCTCTAGGTGCAGGACAGTAAGCTTCTAATGAGTGGGTCACACACGGTCAAGCATAGACCTACTCTGGATTATGACACGTAGGCCAAATTACTGGGCTGCATGAAAGATCATTCTGAAAGGCAGTCCAAGAACTTCTAAAATCTCTTACATGTTCTCTGACAATGAAATAATTTTTGATCACATGGTGAACCAGCTAGTTATAGTACCAAGGATCCTATTTGCCAAGCTTTTGGGACTTGCACTTTGAAAAGTAAGATGTACTGAAGCCAGGTGTCTTTCAAGATGTGGTGGGAAGACTCACGAGGAGCAAATCAGGACTGTGAAGAAGCATATTTGTGGTTTTTTCAGAAAGTCACTAGAACACTAGCTGCAGTAGACGGCAGTCTGCTTTCATGAAGGCAGTCTTCGTGAACAAAGGATATATTTTAAAATCTCAGTCCTGACTTTGTCCTGGACTTCAGAAACAATGTGTGCCTCTGTTCTGAAATGAAGAAAAGAGCTGTTTGTGTGTGGTTTTGAATAGCTGTCAAAGAGCAGACTTCCAGAACTAGCCTAACTCCAAATCCACTCAACATCCCTTTTTTATGATGACTGGTGATATTGATAAAATGTAACAACTGATATTTTCCATCAGTTAATTGCTTTTCTCTGCAAGAAGATGAGTAAAACTTTGTAAGGCTGAAGTACAGTGTATATATCTGATGTGTTTGGGGAGGGACATAGCCATAATCTCATAAAGTATACTGCATTTCCTGAGGTCTTTTACTTATTAACATGAGAGATGAATGCTTGGAAAGGAGCAACATCCATGAACAGATGCAAAGCTTCTAAAAACGGACCACACATCTAACAGAGGGAAAACTGTTACTAATACTGTTTGTCTTAACACAGTGTCTAGGCGCTATGACAGAGACCCAGACCTTTCTGTGGCTATTGTTGAATTAGCAGTTTTATCAAGTCTGGAAATTGCAAGATTTCCATGTTGTTCAGCTGTGATTGCACTAACATTTACTTGGACAGTAATTCTGTTTCACAAAACCTCAGATTTTTCTGTACCAAGCAATACAAAGACATACTCCCAGCACACTGGAGGAAAAGGAGCGAGGAATTCAGAGACCAGTGAGAGACAGAACAATTTCAAGGTACATTAGCAGAGGGCTGACCAAGACAGGGCTTGGGTGGGTCCTGGGAACAGTGAAAGAGGCAGCAGGTGGCGGAGAGGATTAGGAGGGGACAAATTGCTGGATTCAGCTGGAAAGAGAGAGTTGTGATGAAAGAATAATAATGGCACAACAATGGATTTGAGAGACGGAAAAAGAGAAAAAGCAATTAAAGGTGGTAAGGGAGCATAGACTAAGAATGATTTAATGATGTTCAATATTAAGGAAAACTGTCTATAATCTCATCTGTTTAATGACAATGTACTGTAGTAACTGCTCTCATGATCGAAGATAAATAATAGTCTACACTAGGGGAAAATATGAGCAGATTTGGAGCAGTATGAATTGGTGACTCTGACATTACTTACTTTAACAGTTTACAAAAACACAGTAGCTGAGACCGAATTACTGAAAAAGGTAGAAGAGTAGTGCCAATGTGACCAGAAGCAATAAAATGTTTGGCATAGTCTTGTTGGGGAGCATGGTTGTGTCTTTTTACCTCAAGCAAGTGGTCTTCAGCATCAAGTGGTTTGAGCTAAGCGAAAATGCCAGCAAATTCACCTGTTGGCACAGCTAAATGGTTACTGCATTTTCCGTTGGGAGAAGTCCCCTTCTGCAAGAGAGTTGGTGGCAGGATGAGAAGCACATTGTATTTAGAGACAGTTTGGAAGGCAGCAGTACTCACCTGAACCACGGGATCACAGAATCCTTGAGGGTGGAAGGGACCATCTAGTCCATCAAGACTAGACTCACCTAATCTATCCCCCAGCTCAGAGCAGGTTCAGGTAGAGTAGGTTGCCCAGGACCATGTCCAATCAGGTTTTGATTATCTCCAAGAGTGGAGAGTCCAAAACCTCTCTGGGCAAACTGTTCAAGTGTTTGACCACTCCCATAGTAAAAAAAACTCAAACTTTCTTGAGTGTTCAGATAGAATTTCGTATGTTACAGTTTGTACCCATTGCCTCTTGTCCTGTCACTGGGCACCACTGAGAAGAGCCCAGCTCCATCCTCTTCTTTCTCACCCATCAGGTATTTGTAGAAAGCAGTAAAATCCCTCCCGAGCCTTTTCTTCTCCAGGCTAAACACCCCCAGCTATCTCAGCCTCTCGTCATATGACAAATGCTCCCATCCCTTGATCTTTGTGGGCCCTTGCTGGAGGTACTCCAGTATGTCCACATCTCTCTTCTACTGGGGGGCCCAGACCTGGTCCCAGCACTCCAGATGCATCTCAGCAGTGCTGAGCAGAGGGGAAGGATCACCTCCTTCCACCTGCTGGTCATGCATTTCCTAATGCATCCCAGAATGCCATTGACCGTCTTTGCTGTGCAGGTGAGTTGCTGGCGAGCAGTCAACTTGTTGTCCAGTGTGTGACCCCCAGGTCCTTTTCTGTGGAGCTGCTTTCCAGCCCACTGGCCCCAGTATGTATTGATGCCTTTGTTTATTCCTCTCCAGGAGCAGGACTTTGTATTTCCCTTTGCTGAACTTCATGTGGGTCCTGTTGGCGCGTTTCACCAGCCCATCCAGGTCCCTCTGAATGGCAGCAAAACCCTCTGCTGTGTCAGCTGGTCCTTGCAGTGTTGCATCATCTGCAAAACTGCTGATGGTGCACTCTGCCCCATCATCCAGATCGTTAAAGGAAATGTTCAATGGTATTGGCTCTAGTATTGACCCCTGCGGCACACTGCTGGTGACTGGCCTCCAGCTGGGCTTTGTGGCAGTGATTACAACCGTCTGGGCCTGGATGGTCAGCCTCTTTCAATCCACCTTACTGTCCACTTATCTAAACCATACTTTGTCAGCTTGTCTATGAGGGTGTTGTGGGAGATGGTGTCAAAAGCCTTACTAAAGTCAAGACAAACAACATCCACTGCTCTCTCCTCATCCACTGAGTCATCTCATTGTAGAATGTCATCAAATTGGTTAAGCATCATTTCCCCTTCATTAATCCATGCTGACTGCTCCTAGTCACTTTCTTGTCCTTCATGGATTGTGCAAGGGTTTCCAGGATTAGTTGCTCCATCACCTCCCTGGGGGCTAAGATGAGGCTGACCAGCTGTTAACTCCCCAGATCCTCCTCCTTCTCTTAAAGACAGGGGTGACATTTGCTGTCTTCCAGTCCTCAGGAACCTCTCAGTCATCACAGTCTTTCAAAGATAATGGAGGGTGGCCTTGCAATGGCATGACCCAACTTCTTCAGCACTGTGCAATGCATCCCAAAGCATCCCATGGACTTGTGTATGTCCAGTTTGTTTAAGTGTTCCCTAACCTTACCCTGCTCCACCCAGGCTAAGTCTTCCTTGCTCCAGACTTTTTCTCTTGCCTCAAGACCCTGGGATTCCTGAAGGCTGGTTTTACTAGTAAAAATGGAGATAAAGAAAGCATGAAGCACCTCAGCCTTTTCCATGTCCTCTTTCACCTAATGTAGCTGTAGAACCTTTTCTTGTTGCCTTTTGCATTCCTCACCAGATTCAACTCCAGGTGGGCTTCGGCTTTCCTAATCTCATCCCTGCATGATTGGACTCAGTATTCCTTTGGGGTCACCTGTCCCTGCTTCCACTTATCGTACACTTCCTGTTCATATCCTGAGTTTAGTCAGAAGCTCTCTGGTCAACCATGCAGGCCTCCTGCTGCCTTTGCTTGATTTCTGTGTGTCAGGATCACACAGAAATCATATGGAACCAGATGGGATCCACCCAAGGGTACCAAGGGAGCTGGTGGAAGTGCTTACCAAGCCACTTCCATCATTTATCAGCAGTCCTGGATAACTGGGGAAGTCCCAGTTGACTGGAGGTTAGCAAA
>VYXH01011439.1:0-39696 GCA_013397275.1 Burhinus bistriatus | reverse complement strand
AGGGAGGTCATTCTCCCCCTCTACTGGGCACTGGTGAGGCCCCAACTGGAATACTGAGTTCAGTTCTGGGCTCCCCAGCTCAAGCGGGACAGGGAACTGCTGGAGAGAGTCCAGCGTAGGGCAGCAAAAATGATTGGGGGATTGCAGCACCTCCCTCATGAGGAAAGGCTGAGAGAGCTGGGACTCTTTAGCCTGGAGAAGAGAAGGCTGAGGGGAGACTTTATTCTTGCTTATAAGTATCTAAAGGGTGGATTGAAGGAGGATGGGGGCAGACTCTTTTCAGTGGTTCCCAGTGACAGGACGAAGGGCAACAGGCACAAGTTGGAACATAGGAAGTTCCATTCAAACACAAGAAAAAACTTCTTTATGGTTAGGGTGACCGAGCACTGGAACAGGCTGCCCAGGGAGATTGTGGAGTCCCCTTCTCTGGAGATTTTCAAGACCTGCCTGGACACAATCCTGAGTAATGTGCTCTGGGTATTCCTGCGTCAGCAGGGGAGTTGGACTAGATGATCTCTAGAGGTCCCTTCCAACTCTGAAAATTCCGTGATTCCATGATATTCAGCATTGTTCACAAATATCCATACTGTCCCTCAGCAGTGTCCATTGCTGAAATCACATTTAACACAGCTCTGAAAAGTAACACTCTAAGACTCTACAACCCTACAAAAGGCAGCTGAAGTAAAGCAAATCTCATTCATCTGAAGTCAGAGAGAGAGTTCCTCCTGTACTTCAGTCCCTACTAATAAATGTTGACATTCTGAGTTAATCCTCCTCTTTTTTGTGATAATCAATCACAATACTGAAGATTGAAGCATGTCTTCTTCTTTCCCAGCCCACCCCGGACAGCCCAACATCCTCCTATTGCCAAGACCCTCACAGGAATCTAGTGCTCATCTGAGGAAGTCTGACATGAATGAGTCTTCTCTGGTGGCTCGAAATCCATTACTGTCTTTTCTTGTCTTCCTTTATTTTGTATGTTGTGACTGGTCTACTTCAGTAGTATTCAGAGTTGCACATAGAATGACCAGCTTTTATGCCTGAGATCTGTTCTTTTAGTGGCTTTGGAAATAATTTGCAACTCAGATGAGATTTTTAATATTTCAACAGTCTATTCAGCTGTGCTTGTAGGAATCACTGAGCCACCAAGTGCCTCCAGAGACAAGCCAGAAGAGGCAAAGTGAGATAGCAGGAGATAAGCAGGCCCAGGACCTTAAATGTCTTCTTTGTCTTCTTTTACTGAAGGAAGAGTACTCATAGTATCACAAGGACTCAGAAATATCTTTTTTTTTTTTTTTTTTTTCCTTGTGTGAAACAGGGGGAATGGAATAGTCCAGAGTTATTACTTACCGGAAAGATTTTGCATTCAAGTCTCTCTTGTCTCACAGAATTCCACAGAATTATGTGGTAGGGATACCCCAGTATGCATACATCAATATCTAAACGGAACCAATAAGAGTTTTATTGTTAAGTTCTTATTTGCATAATATGCTAGTTCATGGATACATAAATGCTCTTTTCTATATGCATATACCATTGCTTTGCACAGCAGAATCAGCATCAGATTCTGATTTCACAGGAATAATCATCAGTTTAGATAAGCAAAACTGGAAACATGATCCATAGAAAGAGATCAACATGCCAGTATGTACAAAGTTGGACTGAACAGTAATTCAGGTCTGAGAGTTTGCTTATTTTCAGGCTTGCCTGCAGAGCTTCTCAGGTTTTATCTAATATATCCAAGATTGATTTAGACCTGCTGCTTCACCACTGTCTCATCACTCTTTGACTTAACATCTCCTCACAGCTGTGAGACCCTTATGATTCAGCATTGCATCCTGACATGTAGGATAAGACAGGAAAACACTTATTCATGTGGCCCTCTGGATATCTTCATATGAGCTAGAAGTTAAAAGAGCAGATAAAAGGGTGTTAGATGGTTGTGTCCTATAAGAACACTCAGAGTCAAGTTTTATACTTCTGAATTTTATTTCAAAAGCCTCTGGGAACTTTCAGAGGCTTTGTTTACCCGATGAAATAAAACAACTCAAGGACTGTTCCTTTATCCTCAGACCACATGTCACGGCTAGGCTCACAACCACATATCTACATTTTCCACTCCCAGAAATGAGTGGCCATATTCAAACTAGACAGTAGGAGTAGCCACTGACACACACTATCCTATGAAATGAACCTGGTCATGGTCTATGAGGATAAGAGTTGACACAAACCAAAACCACCCCAGGGAATCTGTGTAGGCAGTGATTAGGCAATATGTATGGCTGTGTATCAGGGCTTCAGTCTGATCACTGGCTCTTCTTTGCTTACTAGTACTAAGAAGTCTATTATAGGACTTGAGGTCATTTGAGTTTTAATTCCAAGCACTTTGAAACCCAAGGTACTTGAATAAGAGATTTCTAATTTCTACAGGAGACCCTTTGACCCACAAACAAGATGTAAAATTACTGTTATCTGGAAGAAATTATAGTGCCCTTGCACAAAATACTACACCTCCTGAGGAAGTGAGCCCTATAAACAGTTTCATAACAAAAGTACTGTCTACTGAGGTTTTGTTGTATCACACGGACATTCAAGTTTGCAAGTCTTGGGAGAACTCTATTCTGATTCTACCTTATTATCAGTCTACTGTGCCTTTGGGTTTTTCCTCTCTTGTCTCGCTACTAGTCTTATTTTGTGAACTTTTTTTCAAAAACCCCCTTTGTCAAAAAAAAAGAAAAAAAAAAAAGGCAAACCAACAAACCCACAAACAAGCCCAAAAATGAAAACAGAGGACTAAACTGAGTTTGTGCCAAAAAAAATTTTACAACAGTGTAACTGCTTTGACTTGAATGGAGGTAGATAACAATCAAGCCCAGGCAGTCAGGGTTCTGGTATCTAAACCACCCCGCCTGTTCTCTTACTGACAGTTTTCTTTTGCTTATTTATGTGACATTATTTATCCTTCCAGAATATTGAGGAATTTCTTGTTTGTGTGCAACTCACTATTGTATTAAAATATTGTTCCCTAAAAATTAAGTGTGTCACTAATCCACTGAGAATGCTGCAATACTGTGGAATTAGATTGGAAATTAGTACAAGGATATAGCAAGGACAGTTTAATGAATGTGTCACAGACGAAAAATATCATATGCGTATAGATATGGTCAAAGCAAAAAATGAAACAGGAAAAACACAGCTCCATAGCTAAACACTGAGATCACACTGGGGACCAGACATTCCCTTCTAGAAGGAGAATTGCCCACCAGATATCTGGGGTTTTGTGGTATATATGTAACATTCCTCAAGGTATTTCCGCTCTGTTTCTCAAAAGATCTCTACCAGCTTTTCTGATACCAAAGGCATACAATGCAGTATAGCCATTCAGTCTGAGGTTCTCAATCAGTAGCCATTACCTCTTTGTAAATAATTTGTGCTCTTCTCTGAGACAAGTTTATGCCAAATTCACTCTTCACTCCGGATAACATATGATTATATATTTAATATACAGACAAGAAAATGCCTTTGGTAATTGTAAAGTATCACATTAAATTATATAAATAAAATTCATCTGTTGAGGATTCATGTATCACTTAATCACTCTGCAAAAATCTGTTGACTTTTCCTTCATACTTTCTCATTATTTAAGTTTTTATTTCCTTAATTCGTATTATTTTTATGACTTGTTTATTTTACAAATGTTCCTTGTTCATTCATTTGATGAATATTAACTGGTGATAGCAGAACAAAACAAAACTGGAGAAGTTACATTGTCAAATGCTTTTGATTCAGCCCAGGATTGAGCAAGAAGGTACTTCATTTAATGAGAATGACTCCACTCAGAAAGAGACAGGAGGACAGATTGCAACACCAGGAGGGAAAAGAGCTGTCAGTTATAGTGCAGGAGGTAAATGAAATGTTTCCCTTGTCTTCTGGTAAGACAGTTTGCACGTATGGTTCTGGGATGAATAGAGCCTAATTGCAGACAAACTTATTCTTACTATGCCCCTAAATTCACTCTGCTTTTGGAGATTCTGCTCTGGTGAGACCCAGAAAGGGAGGGACACAGACAGAATTCCTCTGTTATGAGTATAAGTATACTTTAGTAACTTTTTCCAAATCTATTTATCAGTCTTTGTATATATTGTACATGCCCATTTATATCTGCATACATGTGTGCCTGTGTGTTCAAGATCTTGGAAGATACAGAGTGTTTGTATGCATGCTTGTGTTTTCATACTTTGGAAATAATCTATGAAACTTAGTTTTTCATCCTGTTCACTTCCTTTTTTAGTCTCTTGGAAACTTTTCTTCTGAGAGACAACCAAAATCGCCATCTTCTTGAAGGACTGTGCCTCGTGATGTTTCACACCATGATTCACCTCAGTCAACCTCCAAAAGTAACAGTAAGTAGACTGTGTTTCAAAATGCTATACATGTGCCCAGTATCCATTCGACTGTTGTCTCTGGTGCTCCGAGTAATGGAACTGCTTTACGTTTCCATTGCCCCTGTGGATTCATTTTCAACATGAGTTCAGAAGCTCTTTGAAAGATTGATATATAAGTATGCGTGTAAATAACAAGTACCAACAAACATGACAAATGGACAGCCAGCTATCTCCATCCCTAGACATATGTCTCAGACACTTATACCATACAGACATTGAAAATAAAAAGGTAATATGTGCACTATAAAACAGCCCAATCATACGTACAACTAATGCAGATTATCACTGGGACTAGAGTTGTAGCCCTAGACCATGATCACTGCCTAATGTGGCAGTAGGCTCTTTGCCATGTGCCTCAGCAGTGCCTGTAGTCTACATGATTCCCATTCTGCATGAATACATCTAACACTTACCCATCCAAATATTGCTCATCCAGAGAATGTAAAGCTGTTTTACCCAGGTGCATAAATAGACAGTAAAATCACGCAGTAAAGCAGCATGCAGAGCAGCCCCACAGAGCGTGCACCCGTATAGCACACAAAAGACTAGCATCCTGGGGAGACACACACGCTTCATATGCAGGCAAAGAAAAGGCATTCACACAAACATTTGAAGGACTCATTCTCCTCAGTTCACAGCTCTGGCAAATGGGTTGCTGCAGCCATACGTTAAAATCTATTTGTTATCTTATGCGCATAGTTTTCTTTTAAAAGGTGCTGTGCAGATGAAGAGGGCTATTCATGTGTCTTTCTCAGTTAATTCTTTTTTTTTTTCAATTTTTCCCAATGCATTTTTGATTGTTTGCTATTCCTCAAAGGCCAAAATTCAATATGTAAAAATGGTTTTAAAAAGATGAATCAGCTTCTAATGTCAAATTCAATAAGCTCAGCTACCACATTCACATCCCATTATTATATGAAGAGAAAAGGCAATGATGCCTCAAATTTCTACTATTTTCAGAGACTCTCCGAGTTGAAAATTAAGGATAAGTTATTGAAGTGCTTAGAAACCAAATTGATATTCAAAAAATGGACCTCACATAATGATTTTTTTCCATCCAGTTTATTTATTCTGAGTCCAATAGCCATTAATACACCCTAAACTTCAGGGAAATGAAGGTGCAAATGTATTTTCCTTATCTTGTTTGCAGGGAAAAGCTGAATTTCAGGTCCTCTGAAAGTAACATAATTAGTTATTGTAGAACTGTTTCATTCTATAGCCTTGGTCATTGTATGCCTGCAGGCCTGGCATGGAGTAAGGGTGTGCTTGCAGAGGGCACTGCTGGGAAATACCATCTCCAGTAGGCAAAGTTCCTCAGGTTCTTCATAGCTCAGAAGATGTCTCCGACCCCATAAGGACTGCAGCCCTGTTCTGTGGCTGGCAACATCCCACGCCAGAGATGGCTGGCTGCAATTCCTTTACAGGTGAAATGATCCGTGCAGTCTCAATACTACTACTCAATCCCTGCCAGTAAACCTGGGCAACCAATGGGAAAAAAAACCTGAGAGTGAACTGAAAAGGATTGTGGGTGGAGAGACTGAGGAGAGAGGTTTTGATAAAATGGAGATGGATTCATCTGAGGTTATTACAAATCATTCTGTTTTATTTTCAGAGTTAATTAATTTGTTTAAGAAAAATATTGCTTCTTAAACCAAAAAAAAATCTAATCTTGAAAAGAAAAATCAACACTTTTTTTTTTTTTACTCTCTGTTTCAAAAATGAAATTATCCAGGAAGGATTAAATTCCCTCTACTTTAGACATTAAAAGATAGGTGTTGAACCCTAAGCTTATAAACATGCTTATCCTGGGACCAGGAGGATTTGTGAATAAAGTACCGTCTGCCAAAAAACAAAAGCCATTCTTTTTAAATGTCGAAGGGCAGGATTCATGTAAGTTGAAGTTAGGCTAAAGAAACAGACACTTTAGTTACCTAATTTAGAAGGTGATAAGTTATTCCCTAGAATTGCCTATTTCTTTCCTCAGTGTCTATAAAGGGAGGCTTGAATGACCAGCTTACTCTCAAATGTGGAGTTTTAAGACATCTATGTTAGGACAGGTGTTTTCCGCTCCTCAAGGTTTTATCATGTTAAAAGGAACGTAGTTTTGATATTTGCCTGTCACAGTCCCAGGACTTTCACTGATTTGTCTATCAGAGTCTCAGCAAAGGACTTTCACTGAGTCAGATTCACAAAAATCTAGATTAGTTATCTTATTGAGAGCAGCAGAACAGGTTCAAGATTGTCGTTGGTAAATTCACTGACTACAATAACACTACTAATTAAGGTTAATTTTGCTAGCAAAAATAGTAATAATGCAACAACCTGAGGGTAACATTTACCAGAGGGTGAAAGGCACAGCGCTTACCTAGAAGGCGTCCCTGCCTAGGGTGGAGGAAGAGAATGCAGCCCGTTGACTGGTCCATCAGGTACTGAGACTCTTCTCTCCCAATTTAACACTCATTTTCTCTGTCCTTTTGTCCCCAAAATTATGAGTTTTCCCTCCCCTAGGTAACGTGTAGTATGATTTGGGTGGACAGATGAGTGCTATAGTCATATATGTTTAGTGTGATTGTTATAATCTTCATTAGCATATGCAGGGGTGCCAACTTTTAATATGAATTTCACAGGTAATGAGGCAGAGGTCAATCATCAGGCATGATAGCCTTTCGAAGAACCAGAGATCTACACAGGTTCCTGTTATCTTGTCTTCACTGACGAAAAGCAGGGCTGTCCTGCCTCCACAAGGCTTCCTCCTTATCTGCACCCCGTGCTAGCCAGGCAAGTCTCCACTCCCCTGGCCTGCCCAAGAGATAGCAAGGCCAGTCTTAACCATTCTTAGAGCACAGAGACTTCACCTCATTATCCAAATTCCAGAGGTTTCAATACTCTTTCCCCCCTTTTCTCAGGCATACATTATTTGCAGAATTTAAAGATTACTTTGCTCCCCCAAATCCCATTTTTTACTATATTTCACTTGAGTCAAAACATTTCCTCTGCTGAGTTCATTTTCTCATCTGATACAGTGAAGCATTAAGCATCTACTTAGGTCAAACCTCTTGAATATTTCTACTCAAGGCTGAGAACTGTGCTACTTGAAGTTTACATTAGTGTAGAGGACTGTTACTGAAAGTGGTTTGTCTCGACATTGCCATTGCACTGCCATTTCCCAATGTCGGCATCCTGCTCCAGAAAACACCATCCTTGCGGTCTGCAAATGAACATCACCATGCACTTGCGGAAAGACTGGAGTGCGGGAAAAGCAGAAGGAGGCTTCCTGAGGAGGCAGCACGTATAGCACGAACTGCGCATACACAATTGCGATCTGCACATGAGCATGAGACCTCCATAAAAAAGGAACACGTGCTCCAGTGAGGAGGGGGCTTTTTCCTTCTTTCTCTCCTCTGTGTGTATCTCCTGGAACCTGCTTCGACAAAGCCTGCAGTGCTTGGAAACCATAGATGGAGCTAACAGCTGGACTTGGAGTGGTGGTAACCAGGTTCTTCCCCGACTTGAACCCTCTATCTCTCTACCTCTCCATCTCTCTCTCTCTCTCCTTTCTCTCTCTTTCTTTTGCTCTTCCCTGTTCTCTCAGTTGTCTCTTTATATAGTTCCTCCCCCCTCTCCCCGTGATCATTGAGAATAAAGTTGAAAGGTTGCACAACATTTGATTCAATCCAGTGTCTTAATCTTGTACCTGGGATTGTAACAAAACCTTCCCGAAATTGGATCGGGACAATTAGTAAGTTCTTTGCTGAATGATGTTCAGAGCATGGATCTTATTAAGAAACCAGTCCAGACAGTTTGCATGTTGTTTATGTATGTTTTATTCTGCTCTTGGTCTGATATTCTTTTTTAATAACCTAACATGAGTAGCTTCTTTATGTGTACCGCTCTTTCCCATAATGGATATACATCTATTAAGTGTCCTGAAGCAGGATAAAGAATCAGTTTGAGAATGAAACATCCAGGTACGAATTTTGTAAAAAGTGTCCTGTTAACATTATTGGAAACTGGTTTTATTTCACGCTCTCTATATAAGTGGAAAACCTAATTTCAGTGGTCTTAGCTCTGAGTTGTATGAATGCGAGGAGTATGAAAAGAATAAGGTGTGAACTATTGTATGCCTGTACAGTAAATGAACTAATGTCTTATCATAAAAGAATCTCCACCAGTCATTTGAGGCTGTCCATTACATATATTTCTGCAACAATTTTTCGGACTGTTTACATGAGATAATCAACATCACAGAATTATGTCCAATCCTTGGGAAATTGCTGTTTCTGTACCAGTGCATTTGAGCTCAGGTAGCAGAAGTCCCACCTCTCCTTCTACTTTTGATTTTAGTGTCTCAACAGAAGACGTCTTGATAAAGGTAAAGAATTGTACAGAGAAAGATCAGATGCTGTAGGCAATCCATACAACAGCAGTTTGATTGTTTAAGAGAACACAGACTAAGGCTGAATAATTACACAAAAGATAAATCATTTAACCATGCAGTTAAGTCAGAATTACAATGAAAATAAAGGTAGTTGAATTCTTATGATACATTAAAATTGTGAGAAACGTTAATATATTTAATTGACATTTAACAAGATACCTATAGCAAGTTAATTAGATATCAACTTATATACTCCATAAATGTCAGCATTTTTAACAATTAAGCCCACATTTAGAATACAGTTCAGTCATGGGTATTGCTGAATGCAACAGGTATGACTAGTAGCACTACCTATATTAAGTTTGTTGGCACTTCTGTTTACAAGACTTCCCCTTCAGATACTTACATCATGATCAGGATGAAATTAGTTAGAATGAAATTCCCTTTCCCTTCCCTTTTCACATTAACTACCAGTACATAATATATATAAAGTACTTGTTCCCCAGATCTGGCAAACTAGACACTGATAGCTGCTGGATAATTTTAATGTCCATATCTCTGTGCCTTACCTTGACATCTCTAAAATACTCATAACATTTATGCTGATGGTTTACAAATGAAAAAGGTCTATATTCACCATGATTATCGCTTGCCCTGGTAAATTTGTTAACTGATGGTGCTACAAAGTACAAAGCAGAGAAATTAAACCTGTGTCCTGGTTTGAGGTAAAACGGGACCAATTTTGTTCAGTGACTTTACTTTTGAGCTAGGCCTCTTCTAACTGCTGAAATTAATGGCATATGGTGCAGAAACTGTTCACTCTCAGAGTGATAAGATCCATGTTTACAGTTGATGCCAAGGAACGGTATGCAGAGAGGCTCTTGCTTATCCTTATTGCTATAACAACCAAGGCCAGCCAACTTTGTCACTTGCCCCGTTGGAGGGTCGGAAGCGGAAAAGCGTAGAGGGGTCACACCTGCGGGGAGGAGCGGACAGGACAGGTGACCCAAAACTGACCAACAGGCTATTCCATCCCATCTGCCTCATGCTCAGTATAAAATCTGAGGGATCAAAGCATCGCTCTCTCTCTTTCTCTCTTTCCTTGTCTGTGCATCTGCCTTTGATCCTGATCCGGAATCCAGTTCCCGTCTGTCACTGAGTCCAGTCTGGGACCTCCCCAGCGCCTGCTGGTGACGTGATTGTCATCCTGGGAGCTTGATACGGTTTTGTATCTATTTCATTATTTTCTTTTTGTTATCTTATTATTAATATTTCATTAAAGTAGTTTAGTTCCCTCTAAACTCTTAAGTCTCTCTTTTCCTCTCGCTCTCTTGCCTCCCTTCGGGAGTGGAGCAAGAGAGAGAGAGCATCTGTCGTTCCACCGGATTGGGCCAATCTGGCCCAAACCATGACAACCTGGAAGCTCTCTAAGACTTTAACTAACTACTACATATAAAACCCCAAGAATTTAAAAAGTTATGCATAGCAACTTAACAGAGTTACTGTAAAAAGTTAGTTGCAAGCAGAAAATGTCAAAATAGTTTGCCAAGTAAGTTCATAACACTTTTCCATTTTCAATAGAGTTTCTTAATTATAAGGTTGCATTAAAATGGCTATGAAGATAACTCCCCCCCACACACATTTCCCTTTCTTTTTTCTCCCAGACCCTAAGATAAAAGAGTGGCAAGGTTTTTCAAGATACCATTAAATGAAGAGTGGTGATGGTTTTCTTAGATTTGCTTTGATGAAAGTGTTATATAACTTCTAGAATTACAGTGAGAAAGATAGAGACACTTGGGCGGGAAGATTGGGAGATAGAATGGGAGACAAGGAACAGAGGAAGGCTAAGATGGGTGAAAAATCTCGATTACTCCCATGTATTTTCTTCCAATTTATTCTCATGTGCCCTATTTGGAGACTGTTTTCTACCAGAGGTGTTTAATATCATGGGCAGGATTTCCAGAACTGCAAGCAGCTAAATCTATTAGAGATTTTAGCTAAAAGATGGCTAAAAATGTTAAAGCGTTATCATGAAAACATGCAAAGTAATGGTCTGTGTGTTTCCAATAAGAAGGCATTTTCATTTATTCTGATATTTTATCTAACACAATCAGAGCATACCTCCACTATGTTTGCCTGGCCTGCTTCTGGGAAGACAACGCTTTCCTACCCACGAGACACTGGTGTCCTCTGTAGAGTTTCCAGGAGCTGGCCTATTGGAGTCATTGTCCTACTTGGCTAGAAGCTAATGCTGATGAGTGCTCAGGAATAAGGGATTAAACTGATTTACTTTGGGATAGAGGTGACACCCAAAGTCTGCAATAAAGCCCGCATCTTTTCTAGTAAGAATTTCAGTGGTTTCCACTGGTTTTAACACATAGACTACCATGCACCTTTTTGGCAACCAAAGCAATAGTACAGGATTTATGAGACTAGTAAGACAAAGCACCGCACATATAAAACAAATAGACCACCATATATAATTAAAAGTATTCATCTCATTAGTACTTTTAAAAGTAAAGAGAATGACAACATTATATTGAAAGTTTCCCAAAGTTGCTTCAGTTTTGCAAGTATTTCTAAACTCAGATAAACAAAATTCAACAGCAACACACTGGCAGTTAGTATGCTATGTTCTTATTTTCTGCTTCTTTCTCAGTCAGGTTTTAGTCCCTAGTGGCTCAATGGTTATTTCACCACTTCCCTTTAGAAAGCATTCAACACACATACAAATTCCAGGTTTAAGAAATTTCACCTGATAATTCTCTTATACTTTCCCACTGTTAAGTTTACTCAAACAAAAGTGATGACCCAATTTCTGCTTGGAACATTTACTGCACCCTTCCTCTACTAAATATTTAGAGACCAAAAATTTCAGCAAATAAGCATCATCTTTTCCAGCAGCTGTGTTGTAATAACACCAAACGTTGATTTCTGTTAATCTTTCTTTAATGCTTCCTTCAGGCTTATAATAATTCTTTATGTCCTTTCCCATATTTCCCTGGGTTTACAGTATCATTTGGATACCAGAGAAATTATAGGAATTATTATTAGTGTTTTAGAAAGTGGAACAACTTCTGCTTCCATCTGGAAATCTATAAATCTGAACAATAAGTTTTTGCTATTTGGCTACTGACATGTGTGGATTTAGTCCAAATTAAAGCCAATGTAATTGAGAGAAGAACTGTCCCCTAAAACACAACCTCAGTACTCAAAGACTAAATGTACTATATTTAGATTATTTTTATGAACTACTGTACCAGTTGTGTTTTCTAAGTCAAACTCAAAAACAGTGAAATCAATAAAACTTAAATAAGCAAAGGTTTTTTTCATAAGAAACACCTAAAAATGCCTAGAATAAAAAGAATTTTGTAGGGTCACTAGACGTTATTAGTACATATTTACCAAAAAAAATTAGGATGGACTCTGCAATTTATACCTAATTCGTAAGAGTGACATTTGACTTTTCTAACCCATGGCCACACTTCAAGACACCTGTGATCAGAACAGATATCAATTAGACAATAATCTGCATGGGGAATGGACACTTTCAGCCCCAGATTTTTCAGGTAGGCATGCTTATGTGCTGTGACCGTGTTACTTGATCAAGTCTAACACTTGCTGGAGGGTAAGTATTAGAACTCAAATGCACAAATGGTTCATTGTAGTCTGATGTATTTTTAGAGAACTTCAGAAGTCATTTGCCATTGCAAATTGTATGCAACACAAACTTGTAATTTCATGCATTAAAAAAAAAAAAGTCTGTGACTATAGACTTCTATAGATATTTGACCTTTTTAAAAAAAACCAAAACCTCATGATATTATCACTGGAGTTTGTCTGGTTTAGCTATGTATTTCCCTGTACTTTAGGAACAATTGGTACTTTTGGTTACAGGGTTTTCTGTAAATTCAGAGGACAATAAGAAAAAGAAAACCAAAAGATAATCCATAGAGAGAGGACAGCTTGTGAGTGCATCCTGAGCTCATCTGTCATGAGAACTGAAATATTTTCTGAAACAAATCCTGGGATGATGAAAGTTGTTAAGACTCTTCCCCTTCATTATGCGGGACCTGTAGTTTGACTCTGCATTCTGATTAGTAAGAATCCTTAACTACACAGGAAGTAAAATTGTAGTATACTGTGGTTTCCTCCTGTGTGGATTCGCAGCTGTCTAATAATAAGGCTCACATTTGACTGCTGCCTTTCAAACATGAGTTTTGGTTGACCATCTTGGCCCTTGACAGAATATATCTTACAGTTGAAATTGTCCAATAGACTCAAAAGTCATTAAGCCAGGGAAGAATCTGGCAGATGGGTACACAGGAGGATGATTTCAAGGGCTTCCTCTGCTTGGTGATAGGAGGAAACAGCATTTTTGCTCCTGACCAGGTGTGAAAAAGCAGAAAATATACTTTCCTGGGATACTTAACTAGGGCATTCATTGAATCTAAATATTTTACAAGATCACACTGACTGAGGAAATTGTTCTTTAAAAAGATAGTTTGTTTACTTAGTTTTCTGTTAGCCTGTGTGGCAGAGAAAAGAAATCCACATTGCCACCCAGGTGCCATAAGCTTTCTCTCTAGTCAGTGGAGAAAGATCAGCATCTTAAGAAAGTGAGTAACATCTTGGGCAGGCACCTGCTAGGGTGATTCACTCCATTAACAGTACAGGGAGCTAATAACCAACCAATATCTTAATGGAATTTTTTCAGCTAAGGAACTAAAGTGAGAAGGGATGAGCCCAGAGAGGAAGCCTAGAAACCACAAGACTCATGGTTCCTCAAGAGCTTATGCTACAAATTTCCTGGCTCCACTTCAGGTTTCCAGGTTCATGGCCCACAGGTCTAGACAAAAAGCAGTCATTCCACTGTGCAGCAATTCTTTCAGTTTTCTTTCTAAAGCAGAATGATTAAACCCCTTCAGAATTCTCTCGGACAGCAAATTGCCAGTCATCATCCAGCAGCTACATTCTAGTCAGTTTGGGGTAGTCGTCAAGATTCAGAAGGGTCATTGTTAAGGGCTGGTTGAAAGAAGCGTTCAAAATTCTGGGAGTTTTCAGAGACTACTGAAATTAGCCAGGGCTCTGATGTCATATGTTTATCATAATAGCTTTCGCTATTACATTTCTCCTCTCAGATAACAAGCACTAGCTGCACAGAAATATTGAGAAAGCTTCCTCTGAACATATTAACCCAAATAAGACCTTTCATTTTTTATTTGGTGACTGATTTGGTGGAGAAACATTATTTTTTTCAAACCAGGTTCCTTAATCCCTTAAACCTCTGCATGTAGTTCAGAAAAGGTATTCTTATGAGAGAGGGAAAAATACACATAAGAACTGTTACGCTTGTACAGTTCAAGTCAATTCTTACTGTCTTATTAAATTTTTTTTTTTTTTCTGATTTGTTTCTAGATTTTTATTTACCATTATTCTGGTCACAACATATTAGTAAGTAGAGATAATCATCCACATTCCAACCCTAATTGGTGAGTGAACTAAGAGTTTTTGATCTGGTGCCATCAGCATAATTTGAAACCAGGTGGTATTAAACCAATTAGATTTTTTTAATTGATTTTTGCATTTTATGCAGTAAGGGAAATTCATTGATGTTCATTTTGGAAATGAGGTAACAATGACTTTTGAAACATTGCCAGCTCACAAAAAGTAAAGTCAATATCAATTCATTAGCAAATTAATGGGACTGATTTTATTGTAAATAGCTAACAACTGTGCAGCTGGCAGCCCTGAGTTAGTAGTCATTCAAAGAGCATCAGATGTAAGTTCTGAAAGTAATGGAAGAGTTCAGAAATAAATAGACTTTTTAATCAAGAGTTTTATACTGTCCTTGTAAGTTAAATGTTTTTCAACTCAAAAGAAGTGTGTTACAATGACCTTATGATGTAAGTATGAAAGAGTTTATATTAGACCTAGACTGTGTCTTTAAACACAGGCCTAAATACCATTGAGTGAGCAGTCATATTTCAAAAAACAAAAAGTAAATTATTTCAGGTTTCTGTCAAATAATTTTTCTTTTCTTTTTTCATACAGGAAGGAAAAGCTTTTGAAATAAAATGTTTGAATGAACTGGTTTTTTTCAAGCTGATAAATAATGCTTTAGTTTGAGCTCTTTTTGTTTGTCTTTTGCAAATAAAGACTTTGTTCTCCTTATTAAACTGAGGTACATTTTGAATTGAAACATCATTTTGAAACGGCAAGTGGAAACTCCTAGTGTTTTTCTAGTTTTCTACCCATTTTTCTAGCTTAAACATCATGAAAAATTCAAAATGAATTTGTGAATTGTTTCAGGCAGATACATTTTTCACTGTGAAAATCTTCTGCCTGAAGAGTTTTCCCCAGCTACAGTCCTGAATAATGCATTGCAGGTACCTTTACCCATGAGAGCACTGAGGCAATTGTACATTTCACAGATGTTCCTCAGGATATAATCCCTCCAGAGCTCTCTTCAAGAAGGAAATCCAACTTTAGTCCTTAGAAAGCCCAGCACGTTCTGTTTCATCACTGTGTCCAGCTGCTGCACTAGGGAATAACTGAAACCAAGGCTCCATCTATTCCCTAGTGCTTCTTACCCTTTTTTTCAGTAGGACACATTAGCTTGAAGAAAATGCAACAGAGCTATTCAGCCTCCAATTCTAAACTAAATCCTGTCCATCCAGCATGATATATTGTTATAAGAACCTCATTCTGTTTAACTTCTCCCATATAAGCATTGAAAAGTAGTCAAAAGGGAGAAAATCAACGTCAGGACTTAGACGCAGTGCCCATCTTACTGCATTTCTTCTAACCCAATCATCTGTGGGGTCTCAAAACCTCTTTCCCACCCAAGCCTGACCACTCTTGTAGATTCCCTTACTGTGCTTTAATGTAGCCCAGTCATTAACTTTGAAATTTTGTTTGGGTTTGTCACCCGTGTAACCTTTAACTCCTCTTTATTTCAGAGCATGTGCACAAGTGAAGGCACAATTTAGCTTTTTTGATTTTGCCTCACATTTCAAATGCTAGATACTCTTCTGCAGAATTTCTGTTATTCTAAAGAAAACACTTACAAAACTATGCAAAACTTCTGGAAAATATAAAGTCATTGAAAAACGACTTACTAAATCTTGTATTTGGATAAGGGTTATTTTTCTGGTTATTCCATATGTCAGTAGAATTGCTTTAGTCAAAAGCAACAACGAAATTCTTGCAGGACTAATATTTTTTTTATTAGGATTTGGGAAAAGACAAAGTTATCATTAATATTTTACATTCTTCCAATTATCAATTTTTAGTTCTTATATATGAAAATGTATAACATATCTAAATATCTATTCAGTACCCAGTACCAAACCACCTTACGTGGAGGACCTTTACTACTAGGACAGTACAAAATTATTTATTGTGCCTATATCTTGTTTAGCAGACCCTAGAGAGCCCACTAGGTCAGCTTAACCTCAAAAAACATACAAACCAGATCCTCAGAAGCATTTAGGTTCCCATTTCAGATTAGTGTTGAAATATTTTCAAGGATATGAGCCCATATGCTCAATATCTTGACTACTGCTAAATAAAGCAGAACATGAAACACACTGTCTGCTTTATCTAGAAAGGGTGTTGTAGAGCTGCATTGAAAGGGTTAATCCTGAAAGCTGATGGGTGAAAGACAATTCAAGATTTCCCAGGCACACCAAGAATATTGACTTTGCGAAGCTGAATGGATGGTGTGAGCTACTTCCAACAATTCAATCTACTCCATTCAGAGTATAGCCAGTTTATAAAGGCATGCAATCTGTGGAAGACTGTTTCAGGGTCACTGTGCTACAACCCTCTTGACACAGCCAAGAGCAAGTCCTGAATAGAGGATGAGGCGCCTGATTACTGATTAGCTTCAGTGTTATTGCAATCAATTCCCAGAAGGAAGTTAGCAATCTGCCCAGCATCCAATAAAAGGTTGCTATTAAAGGGCCATTATGATGGGAACACTCAACTTAGAAAGGTTTTGGGGTTTTTTTAGTTCTTGATAAATCTGGTCTTTGAGGAGGGTTTTTTGGTTTGGGGTTTTTTTTATCATCTCAAGTCCTATTTAAGGAGTTCTTGATTATAAGGCATCTTTACTGAATTTATACCTGCAAAGAACCTTTGTTTCATTTACGTTTACTCTGTCCAAGCTGCATGGATTATTTAAAACTTTATACTCAAAGGAATTTTCTCAGAGGAAGTCCTTCTCCCACAGATCAAGTGCTTCTAAATTAAATTAATTAATGAGCATGTTACTGGTTTCTTTTTAAGCTAAACAGATCAAAAGGGTATTTTATCTATTTTTCTAATAACACAAAACATCTTTAAGTGGACCTTCCTGTAACAGTCCAGGTGTTCCTCATCTTCTAAATACACGAAGAAACAAAACATTGTTTCATTATGATTGAAAATGAATTATTATTTTTTTTACATGAAAAAGGGAATTAAAAAAGGATGGACTAACAGACTATTAATATGGAACATGGGAGAGGACATAAGTGTCCTGCAGTGTATTTTCTGTTTAACCTTAAGGAAAATATTTAATGTTTCAGTCTTGATTTTATTCCCTCAGAAAAGCAGAACTGTTACCTTCCTTCCCAGGAGTGTGAGGAAGATTAACACATTAATACATCAATACACTAAGGCATTCAGATGCTGTGCTAATATAAGAAATATAAATATCTTACATGATTACAAAGATTTACAACTTCAAAAGTACAAAGAAACCTACTAAAAATGCAGATGCATTCAGTGTGTGCATAGTCTTAATGTGTTAATTTGTACGGTTCAATAGTCAGTTCCTCCTAGTTGCTATTGGATCAGATTCACACATTTCAAAAGTAAAAAGCTGACCTTTCTAATTACCAGTGTTGCAGGCCTGACCTGATGGCATCTGAATATCTCTCAGATGCTGTTAGGTCTAAAATCACTACTGGTAGTGTAGAACCCCCCAGGTGAAACACAGCAAACTGTTACATCAGTGATGTCTATACTAACTTCAACAGGTGTAAAGGCTCTGAGCTGCAAAAAAAATTCCAAAGTAGTTTTTGCCAGTACAGAGGCTAACTGACTTGAAAATATGGGAGCAAATTATATTGAGCTAGAAAGTGCTCTTTTTCTGTTACTTCTGTTTCAATTTTTATTGCATTTAGCAAGAAATAAAAATGCATAGTCAAACAAGAAGTCAAGAGCACACTGCGTGGGGAAAAAGGAGTTTAAGGGGAGCTGCAGTATAAATGTTAATGTAACACAGAAGAATTACGCTCATAATTAAGTATCATTAGGTATAAATACCATCACTGAGCCTCAGTGCCTTTTGAAGAGATCATTCAGAGAGGAACGCTGCCTGGCCGCAGGAGGGGGAAGGCTCTGCAGAGGCTTGCTCAACTCTGAGTACGGTCAGAAGTGATTTTTGGGTGCTAAGTGAGTTTTACTGGTGGAAAGGTAAGCATGATGAGATTTTAAGCATATCCAACACTAGGCGAGAGTTTTGAGGATCTAAATTACGGACTTAAGCACCCAGAATGGCTGGTAACCCTTAGGTGTACCCTCTGCTTCTGTTCATGCACAGCACATGTTAATTTACACCTAGGCTCTATCCGGAGCTTTCTGGAGGGAAACTGAGGCCCAGTTGCAATAGTTTCACTGATACTACACTTTATTGGCAACGGAGCCATGACTTTGTCAATCTAGCTCCAAAAAATCTTTCTGTTTCAGTCTTTTCATCTCTCATATAAGTAAAAAAGAAGTATTACCGTAAGACCATAATGAAGTTTGAGTCATTAATATCTGCACAGTCTGGTTAGATGTTAAGAATAAAAGCACTAAAAATGTTCCAAAAATTTAGAGTACGTATAAAAAATATTTAACTATGAACCTTTTACAAATAGTCTTCCATATTGTTATGGTAAGAGTATCACTTAACAACTGCATTTCACAGCTAAACTTTAGCAAACAGAAAAATATCTCCCTGAGGCTTGTCACACCCAGGTTTGTGACAAACCAGCACAAAATGCAGGTGTCAAAGCTGTGGGATCTCTGGTTGCAGATCGGTATGGGGAAGCGGGGCACGTTTGGAGACTTTTTCTATTCTAGACCTTTGCATTATTAATGTTTATTCATCAGTAGCTGCCAGAAGTCTACATATTGGGGACATTATGAACGAGCCAGCAAATGAGAAGACAAAAGCTTTTCTTTGTTAATAGTTCAGATAAATCATTCCACTAAAGGTAAATGATTTGGTAAGGTATTGAAGGTTAATTGTGAATTCTACAGAAAATTATGTAAAAATAAGCATAAAACCACAACTGAAATTACAATTGAGCGGTATGTTCAAAGTGTTTGAACATTACAGAACTGGTTTAGTTACTGCCATTTATGGTCAAATGTAGGATGATTTATAAAGCAGGAAACCATTACAGTGGCTTTGGACTATGGATTTGGATCAAAAAAAAATGTCACAGGCAGTGCTGGTGGGGAGTGAGAGCTGCATCTTCAGTACCTTGCTGTTTCTGATTACACTTGCAATTATGCCACCACAGAATTAAACTACTCAGGCTCTTCATTGTAAGTAACACATGGCTCTGGTATGCGACTATTGCTTTCAGAGGAAGAACTTTTCAAACAGGGTAGTTTCACACTTGGGAAAGTGAGCTACTATGCTGCTGTGTAGAATTGAGTGCAGCATAAAAAACAGAGGAAATAATTCTGCCAGCGCCCCAGAAGATCTCAGGTGTTAACTCCCCTTTGTGAGAGCAACAGGTCAACTCTTTTGTAAAGGCACTATGTCATTCATCCGGAGAAGAGTTTTAAAGATCAAGGTCACACTTTTTATCCAGTCCTGGCAGCCTTCCAATAAGTTTTTTCTGTCCATCTTCATCCTGAATTACACCGTGGCATATTTAGAAGCTCCATCACAGATCTCAACAGATCTCTGTAGACAGATTCCATTGTCTCACCACACTTAAAAAATCTTTCTGGAATACTTAAAGTCAAATAAAAAAAATTAAACTTGATCGCCAGGGTTCCGTCATGCATTTCGTGGTACCGTGGGAGATGTAATGTCCCCTTAGAGACAAGACAATAAAAATAATTGAAATTATAAGGAGTGAGACTGCAATTCTAAAACAGAATAAAACTTTTCTTTATTTGCAGTTATGCTGAAAATCTAAGTCCTTAATGGGACACATATCCAATCACATTTATCTATTTATTTGACAACATATTCCGTAATGAGAAGAAATATTTCTGAACAACTCTAATGAATAAAGGACCATCCCTGCACTTGCTTATGAGGCAGCTTTCATTAAGGTAGAATCCAGCCAAGGGATGTTAAATCTGGATGAAAAAGGAAAAATAGAATTCACTAACAGGTGAGTTTTTCCCAAATTCCTACATTTGCCTTCCAAACCTTAGTGAGAAAATCAAACGTTTTTTCTGTGGAAGAAGATTCAAATGATTTATGGAAATAAGCTCTGTTTCATGATGGCTTAGCATTGCTAAATTTGCAACAAGGAACTGTCACTGAATTCAAAGAGTTGCAGGTTCACAGCTGCCAAAATAGTCAGACCAAGATTTGGTATATAATGGAACTTCTTAGGTCTCGAGCTTTTATGCCATACGATTTCAATTTTCAAATGTTTACCATATGAAATTAATCTTGATGTCTGAAGCAAAAGGTATGTTAGGCAGAAAGATGAAAAACTGAGTAAAATATTCCATGTGACGCACTAAGTTGTTCAGTGATTTCCTTTCAAGTGATTTTGTGTTTATTGAACAATTTGTTCCTCTGGGATTTTACACCTTGACTATTTTTGAAACAGCAATAAGAAAGCTGAAATGTTTAATTTTGAAGTACTTTTGCTGTTTGTGATTGCCAAAATTCTTCATCTTAACTGAGAAACTGGATCATCTCCACAATGAAAAATGACTATGAGGAAAATTTTAGGATGTGATATCACATCTAGAAACTCATGAGGAAATGTTACTAAGAAACACCAAGACAATACTACTGCGGACAAAGCTTATTTAAGTTTCATTAAAGAATCTGATAGCAACTCACTGTTTAGAAGAACAAAATAATAATTAAAAGTTTTGGGGGAAATAATGGCCAAAACAAAGGTTTGTCTAAATCAGCTTTCTACATTGGTCAACACTGTTTTAGAGTGGTCAGAAGTGGTACTACAGGGAGTGAGTACAATTTCATAGAAAAATAACTGCAAGCAGTACACGCAGAAGAGAGAAAGGTAAGTAATCAAAAAGACAAAATAACAGAGACTAAAAACACAAAGGTGAGAGAAAGCACAGAATGAGACTTGTCTGGGCTGACATCTGGCAGAAAAGAAGTTTACAACTGTGGGAAAATTAAGTGAATTATGCTGGTTTATTTCTTCTATGTTTACAGGAACTGTATTTTATATGTTCTTTGAAAATAAATAGGATGATACCAGATATATCCGTGCCTCTGTCATCACTTTATTCTCCTGAAATACCCAGTCCACAAGATATCTACTATTGTTTAGCCATTGCAGTCAAAAGGGTAAGTGGCACTAAACAAATTTCATATAGACAGCTTATCTATTATATATGCTTCATGCACTAGATTAATTCATGCAGATGACATTTTAAAAAGTCTGGTTTAATAACGATGTTTTAAATAAAAGTATTTTATTAATGAAAGTAATCAGATCTTACTATAAATGAACAGCTGTATCAGACATTTTTCCACATTTAACTGTTGAAACTTCGGTAATAAAGCCAATTTGCCAACATTATACATTAAGACACTACTCCGTTTGACAGAAAGTCAATATATAGATGACCAGATGGTTTTCTTTATCTAACACTTGACAAGTGTGTATGGACACTTTCAGTTAAGAGATAACTTATGTGTTCAGCAGTGTTTCCCTAGTATCCTTATTGAGAAACCATTATGTCTGTCAATGTTTTTCTTTAGTGCTGAAAATGGGGATGTGAGCATTGAGTTGCCTTCATTAATAAATCAATGTCCTTTCCCAGTACCTTTTTGTTTGTCTTTCTATAGAGTAACTAGCAAGCACCTACCAGGTTTGGATGTGTAATTCTCAGTAATAATAAAGCTGAAGAAAATGCAGTCGCAAAATTCCTGAACTCTTTTGTGAGACAGTGACTTTGTTATTATGGTCTTCTCTTCCATGAGATGTATATGAAAAATCCTGTATGCTCTTACTCATTTAGAGAGATAGGACAAGTCATTAAAATAAATCCAAGTACTTGGTTCACTTTCTGGATTCAAACCGTGTTTGTATGTTTATGCATACTTTTAGATTAAGTCTAGTGATAGAGGAAAAAATATTAGGTCTTTTTTGGTTTTCTTTCAAGAACAGACACACTGAGGATTTTGTTTTGATTTTTTTTTAAGGATTCATTGATTAATATTTGTTGAGATTAGTTATGAGGATCTGGAGTTTCATAAGGTGCTTTACATGCCCTTCAAATGGTATTCAGTGAAATACAAATAACTGGGAATGTCAAATGATATTCCTTAGTGTAATTTGTTTGTCATCCACTAAAATATTAAATTAATCTTGCAAAAAAGCAAAAGCACATTCTATGTGATCTAAGTGACAAATTGCACAGCTTATATACTATCTGAAGCACATTTAATGAATAACTGTCAATGCAATAGCTCAGTGAATATTCAGGAATTAAAAATGCATTTAAAATTAGATTCATTTGTGAATAATTCATAAATGAAAAGTAAGAAAAACAGAAAACAAACGTGATTTGTGTTAGTTCAGAAAGATCAATCTGATAAATGGAAAAAAGGAATTAGAAAGGAAGATTTGGGAACTACCAGGAGACTATAACAGGACTCAATATCAACAAGTCACTTTAATACAACTACTGTCATCTAGTGAAATTACACAGTAAGTAATGATGGGAGAAGGACAGATGATTTTACAGCATATTGATAATAAGCTTCCTTTAAGTAAGGAAAAATCTGTTTTACATACAAATAATTTCTGAAGTATCAGTGCTACCTTACATACCCAATTGGTCATGAACACCTAGCTAAGGAATTACTTGTATCCTTAGGTAAGAATGTACTTGTATCCAGTCGTTACTACTTATTCCAAGTAATTCTTCATAAAGCCTGCCTAGAAGACTGACTACACTGATATACTACTGTGGCAGGGCAATACTGATGCTTACTCTACAGGTTGTGCACTACCTGGCATGCCTCCCTCTCACAGATAAAATGGTAAATTATGAAACAGCTCTGTCTTGCTATAGGGAAACAGAAGTGCTAGTTCTGACACCTATTATTCTAATAAAACCAAACCAAATATTCTCACAAATATTTAAGTATTCAAAAGCAAACCGCTGTTGCAGATCTTCCTATTTCCACATGTATTTTACTGTTAAACTTGGACAAAAAAAATAAAAGCAAGCAGTGTTACAATCATTTTATACCTCTGGTAATTGAGTCCGTGAATTAAAGTAATTTGCACTAACTTTTTTCATATTTTACATATGCAATATACCAAGCCTATTCCAAAGGTTCACATTCTGTTTCTTATTTCCCAAGGAACACTTGCCTCTCTCAACACATAAAACAGAGCTATTATTCCTGAATATAGTCTACCAGTGTGCAACCTTGAGTCCTATCTAGTGTGCTATTAACTCCCTGCTCTGATGACAGAATTTTTAATCTCCTCATGGATTTCTTTCTAGTTCTCCCTAGAAGCTTCATAAGTTTTTGCTGATCTCCAGCAACTCTAGAAGAAAGTGTGAGAGTGTGTCTTTGTGTGTCTTCATATTCTGCATGAAGCCTGGAGTTATATCCTGGCCTTGGCTTGGCCACCATAATGATTCATTAATGACACATTATCTGATGATCACCTCAGTCTGAGTATGACTTTCTTCTCCTTTCCTCTGTTCCCAGATCCTACATCAACCAAATAAAGGTCAGAAACCAGAGCTGGGGAAAGAAACCCTCACAGCTGATAGCAAGAGAAAATATCTGTTCTCCTCTCCATTCCTGCCCTTCTGCTGCCTTCCCTAGGTGAGGGCTCAGAAACTGCCTTCTCAGACTGCATTTCAGCTGTGACTTACACCATAGTTTGTTCAAATTGCAAAATTGAGCAGACAAGGCTTTGGTTTATATTCCAGAACTTTCCCAGATGACAAGAGCAACTCAAAGGTAATGATAGCCTAATATTTGGGCTCCCAGAGTTTGAACAGAAATGAGTTAGGGATCATCCAAAGGGTTCAGACCCATATACAGTGTAAACATAACCACCAGTTACATTTATGGATGAAGACCCAAGATCAAGTTGTACTCTCACTCACCTGATACATTTTGAACCTCATTTTTTGGTGTACACAATTTATATGTGAAAAGTATTATTGATTCTGGGGTGTATTTCTGACAGTTCAGCTCTAAATCTCTATTCGGACTACCAGAAACTTCATAATGTGCCACAGGAAATCCCTGAATAAAAAATATTTTGATTTAAGCAACCTTCACAGTGGCAAGACACTTGAGGCAGGACAGTATTTCACTGTGGGATGCTTTTTGCAATCCCTTGTCTCAGTGTCACCAAAGCAGGTGGTGACCAGACACAGACCAACTGCCCAATGAATGTGTAAGGAGTCCTGGGAAAAGCAAAGGGTTTTTTTTAAAGGGAGTGATGTTGGAAGCAGATTTTTGGACTTGAGGGAGAAGCAATTTAGGCATAACTCATCATTTTAAAAAGGAATAAATATGAAAAAAATCCATTTCTAACATCAGACTGGCACTTATACAGATCAGTAGTGTAGTTGTAACTAATCCTTCTAAGAGCCTTGGAAAGAAAAGCAACACCTGTAAAGCACTGAATAAAAATAGTAGTTAGTTTTTTTGTCAGAGATATTAGGCAACTTGAGCAAAGTATATAGACACTTCCCCTGTCCCTCCTTCCAAGTACTCTGCTTTTAAGTTATAGCTTGCTGTTACATTAAGAATATAACATAGTTATAAGCTCCAGTTCAGAGTTGTCAGTAATAATCCCTCAAGAACACTACAGCCAGCAGGCTGGAACCTTTAAACTCACTGTAAAGTGGCAAGTTGCCAGGTTTTTTGTGATTTTTTTTTTTTAAGAAAAAGTACAAAAGAAGGTAAGACACACACTATTCTGGTGGATTTTACAGTGCATTGGCAGTCAAAAAAAAAAAAAATCAGAAGATTCAGTAAGACATTCCATACTCAGTTGGAAATAGTTTATATCTTTCTCACACTATTTAGGATGATATACGAGGATGTAGATTCATTCATAGGTTGGCACCACCTAGTCTTAGTCTTCACTCTGACTTTTCACCTGTCTTATAACCTAGTCACATTATACACTGGAAGTCTGGAGCAATTTGTCTTCCAAAGAAGTAAAATCATCCACAGAATACAACCGTTTGATTCAGTGTTTTGATTTTCTGTCCATAACACCCCAGGAATGGCAAATAGGTGAGTTACTGCATCCAGAGACACCCACAGCCTCAGTTCCACAGATGTCTGCTTTGCACATACTGAAAATCAAACTTTAGTTTACCTGTGGAAGACCTGCACCGATCCGTTCCTTTCCCTTCCGAACCTGCCATACTCAGCATCTGCTGTACTCTTGGTTCTGGTATAATATTCTTCCATGATAAAACACTTGCAAAGCAGAAAGTTAAATGCTGCTTTTGCAAGCATCTGTACAGGTAATTCCACAGGTAGCAGAAGGCTTCCCATAGAGATGCTTCAAGGTCCAATGGGTAAGTGAAGAATATCAAGTATAATTCAAACCTAAGGAGCAATTAGGGAGGCAAAGTGTAACTACCTGTAGGATAATTTAGGATTATAGGCTTACCATTGAGAAAAATATCTTGGGATCTTCTAAAATGATACACTGAGTTATCCTTTTTTTTTTCCTTCTCAAGCTATGGAGGACAACTCTGAATAGGAAAATGCAGGCGAAATTTCCTCTGCAGAGGAAATATGAAACTATGAAAGGAAATATGGAACACTTACATTAAAACAGAATGAAATAAACATAAGGAAGTACTTTATCTAATAACTCCTTTGCTCCTATTTCCTATTTGTGATGCTGTTCAAGTATTTGCCATGTTTAACATGGCTGTCTGTTGATGTCAGAAAGACCCAACACTTTTGACAGGTTGGTGAACTTAGAAGACACTAATATCTTTGAAATAGTATAGAGGTTGTTTTCTACTTGTGCTTCAGCAAGTTCAAACTGTCTTTTTTATCCTTAATCATTATGCTCTTAAGTGTTATTTGAGAAATATTAGAGAATATTTAAGATTTCAGTTTACATAGCTTTACTGAGTGACTCTGTCAAATGATTAGAAGCATTAAAAGGTTTCCTTCTGTATGAACTTTTCATATTCTCAAACCTCAATCCATTTTTTGTGTAACACATGACAACTCAGGTCAGCTTTAATGCATTTCATAGGACTTGCAGTCTTAAATTATCTCAGTCAACATACTCTTTCCTGACAGCTAAAGGAAATGGCCAGGCACTAACTTCAGTGCAAATAGTATGTATTTTTATTTTAATTCTCCCCACAGCCAGAGTAAACGGTAATCAGCAGGGATGTAGAAAGCAGAGTAGACCATCTCCTCTTAACCTGTGACATTTTCTTTCAATACAGCACATGCTTCTCCCAGCACTAGTGTGCCTTTATGAATTCACAGGATTGCCTGAATTTAAGTTAAACTGTTCTATTTCAGTCAAAAAAGTTTCAGAATGCAAACACTTTGATGCAAAGGAAAGAGAGATTGCTTTGTCTAAACTGTTATTTTCAATTTTTGTTCTTTCCTTCCTTTTAACAAAGTTTCTCTATAATTGGCAATTAACCTTCAAAACCCTCCTGAGTTGACATCATCTACTCAATGGTGTTATCTCTGAAAGAGTTAAGTTAATCACACACAGGAAGAAGGAAGGGAGGAAATGCCCTCTCTATGAGGCTATTGAAACCATTCACAGTGTGAGTAATTAAAACTTCTGATAGTGCACCTATATTAAGACGGGTTCAATGGAATGTGACAGAAAGACATCAGGGTAGATGGGATCTTTTTCTCCAGTGTTTCACCTGTGGAGCTTGGATAAGGTCACTGACTTTGTCAGTCATTCTCTATCTGCATGCTAGAACCAGCAAAGTTGATTAAAACCTCTACAGAGTTCAAGTCTCCAGCAAAATCACTAGAATATGATATAGTTTATTTGAAAAGGTCAAAAACCAAACAAAAAAAGGAGTGACCAGCCCATAACAATCCAACCAGGAGAATATAGTATAGATGGCATCTGTATTATTCCAAGATGTTACAGTCTGTTAAAGTCTGACCATGTCTTGATACATCATCTATTCACTGAGACCAGGCAGCAAAGAAGCGAAAAACAGAGCTAGTAAATCACAGTTCCTCCCACTTTTTTCCTCTATCTGCTAGGTCTCATTGAGTTAATCCCACAGTCATGTGGACTGATTTTTCAGTTAATCAGCAATTCTGGGAAATAAGAAAGAATATCATGTTTAAGGGCAAGCTGTTTTTCCAAATAGTGAACAGATCAAAACATCAAAAATTGTTTATGTCAAACCACAGAGTTTGTTTTATACACAGCCTTGCTCAAGTTTCTTTTAAGAGAACTGAAGGACATTTTGAAACAAAGTCAGCTTGAATTTAAAAACCTCCAAAATGTTTCAATTAATAAATGCTATGAAAAAAAAGCCCTTTTTTTTTTTTTTTTTTCCTGAAAGAAGCAATTTGGAAAATCTACAATGAAATTACAAAATGTTTTGATTCTGAAAAAATGTCCAAGAGCAAATATTTCATGCAAGATTTTCAATTCCAATAATCTCTACTTTTTAGATCTTCACTGGGAAATCTAGCATTAAAGTTGACTTTCAGATATATCTTAACCTTCTGTTTGGCAACCAACTGCATGAAAACAGGTAATCATTCTTTTTTACCTGAGAGATTATTATGTCTTTAAAAAACCTTTTGTGTGTTCTGTATCTAGTTGTCTATGTATCTACACTGACATGATGATACAAAATCAGGTTTAGAGAGTCAAAACATAAGAATTTCCTAGGAAAACCCATTTACTATCATGACATCTCTTAGTGACGAGACAGTAATGAGAATATCATTAGCAATTAGATCACCATGGATAACTGGACTTGAGTAAGGCTTTGTGTATGCATAAAATGAAAGATGTGTAATTCTTGCCTCTGTGTGCGGTGTATTACCCCACAGGAACGTGAAGCCTGGTTTCCTAAGGGCTTGGTCTTGCGGTTCACTGACCATACCAAAGCTGCGCTATGAGCGAAGTTGTTACCAGATATTACAGAACGTGTGTGAGAGAAACGTGATCTTACTGCAGAAAATGTTCCAGCGTTCACCTTATTATACACCCAAAAGTCCATAAAAGGGGGGAAATGACCATGCAGTGAACTCTGACCAGGGTTTATCCAACAGTTGAGTTATTTACTGTATTTTGTTCTTTTTCCCATCCCTGCATTGATTCTCTATTGTCCAATAAAAGCTGAGGTCATACTAAAGCCTTTGTCTTACTCTAAGTATGAACAAGCTCTCTTCCCTCTCTACGGACATCTTTTTATGAGAGGTATAAGAAAACAGTATTCTGGGATTGACAGCCCTATATCTGATCAAATTGAAACACACTAATGGGTTCCATATTTAACTGTGTGAGGCTGAGAGTTATGCGTAGAAATACAGAAATACATTCCTTTCATGTGGTATCTTAAACTCTCTTTCCTTAGGAAGGCAGAAAAAATACTGCAGAGGCTGAATGAAGTGATTAACAGCATATCAAAATGAACCAACTCAAGATGCAGAGGACAAGACGATATTAATTTAATATTTAGCTCATTAGAGAGCTGCTGACATCACAAAAAAGTAGTGTCTTTTGCAGAATACCATCAGCACAGATGAAAACACGGTCAGACTACTGTGCATTGATTTAAATTCCTGATTTAACAATAGTGCAAGAGAGAAGAATCAGACCTTGCTATGACTTCCCTCATATCCCATTTTACCATTAAGTACAGCACAAGCTATGTAACTAAAATGCAACAGGAAAGAATTGTTCTCCATATCATACAGTTAAAGGGAAGCTTACTAAGATACAATCAACTAATGGAGCTATGCCACTTTGCACCAGGATCTTATTCATGCTCTTTGTATAATCTCTATATTTTCAGCAGCAGGTCCTTCTGGGAATGGGGTTTGCCTTTACAACTCATAGTAAGTGAAATGTCATTAGACCCATCCTGTCACCAAGACTGATTAGTATCTCTGAATATTCTCTGCACTACACATTGGGAATTATACATATTCATCCTCTGCTAAATATTTACCAAACCCATACAACATACCTTCATAAACATTTATCTCCTTTCCATTGGAAAGGTAACCCCTTGCATATGGTAATAACATCTCTTGAATTAATCCTTCATAAACAAAAATGATTTATAATTATACAAAACTATAATTATTCCAAGCTCCCTGCAATTTTGCACACGGGTGAAGAGTGGCTCAGGGGCGTCGCTAGAGTGGAACCCCCTGTACCACTGCTGTATGCTAATTGGGCTCCTGAAAAGTTCAGAGAAATTATTCTGCATGCCAGCATTCATCTGCCAAGTAAAAATTATGTGTCCCAGCGGGGAACAAAAACTCTACCAAACACAGCAAATACACATACACATTCATATACAGCAATAGGATAAAGATCACAAGGAGGAAACAAGGCAACAAGTATGCTAATGAATGAAATAAGAAAATCACTTGACAGCGTTAAGGAAACAGTGACACTACAGAAAAATGCTGACAGAAACTTCAGCTGACTTACAGAAGTTGGCTACTGGACACAGAGACTTTTGTATCCTGTTCACAGGGCCAATTATTTGAGTACAAGTAAAAAATGTTTGCCTCTACCTAATATAATCCTTGGGTGGGTAGTGACCTCCATCCCCCAAATCTTAGTGCATGACTGAAGCTTTCATCAAGTCAATGAATCGAATGAGGCTGCTGATAGCAGCAAAAAAGGCTTTGCTTTTTAACCCAAAATCAGATTTGATTTTCTATAAAGCCATCTATCTAATTTTTTACCTGTACAAGTGATATGTATTTGGCTTTGAATGACTTCTTTCACACATGTCTAAATGGAATCCCACCCCAATCTACTTTATTGTATCTCAAGATAATTCACATTCTTCACTTCAGCATGTGTCTTTCTGTTACTTTCACCAGTCTTTCACTGTCCTTGCATTGCTTCCCTAATTCACATTGGATCCTGTAAAAGTGTTTCATATTTTATCTTCCAACTATCAAAGCACTCGAACAGATCCACAAACATAAGCACTGGAGTTGTCCCATCCCCTTCTGTGGGATTGCTTACCAGAAGAAAGTTGCGCACATGCCTGTCTGACTGGATGGATGAAGTTCTAACATTTCAGCAAGGAACCTCAATGTGCTTGCAGCTATTAAGTGAGCTGTGTCTGGTGTAAGCTTTATTAACACCAGTTGTATGGCCTGACCCATCCAAGTAGTTACAGTTGGAACCAGAAGGATACAAATGACCAAAGTGTGTCATCACCTAAACCTTGGAAAAAAAAAAACAAAACACCTCTTTCAGAAGTAGCTCTTTTATAGTGATATCTTTTATAGTGCTATGGCTTGTCTGTCTCTTCATTTTTGAGATGATATAAAAGAACAGTAATGTAATTTTAATGCTTTGATGGATTTTGCTGGGTGAGGATCATATTATTAGATCAGAGAGTGCTGAAGGCAACAAAGAAGTAGGCAAGGCTCTGCTTGATCTGTTCTTTACTTCATTGTTTACCATCAACCGTTTTGCCTGACACCAGCACAGTAGCTGTACAATTGCCAGATGTGGCCCAAAAAAATCAAGTCCCTTTGCCCATTAACCGTTCCTTTACCCACCTTCTCCTTTTCTTCCCCAAATTCCATGCTACGGAGAGCAGAACAGTTTTAACCTATTGGATCTCCACTTCATGTATGAAAGGCCACAGCTAGCCCTTGAATTAAATAATCCCATACTTTGACTTGTTCAATGAAAGGATTGAAATTGGCCAAATACTGCCAGCAGACATAACTACAGTGAAACCTGGGGATTGGGCCAGGATAGAGTTTGCACAATACAGCAATAGTAATAATAATGATAACAACAACAACAATAACAATAATAATAAATTTTTCAAAAAAAATTGTTCTAATTACTAAACTTTTTTTTTTAAAAAAACTCCTTTCCTCCTTTGCCTAAAATAACACTATTTTAATTTGCTTATCAAAGTCGTTTATTCTTAATGAAGGGTAATTATTTCCTGATTACCACAGGCTTATTCATATTCTACTATTAATCTTCTGACCAGTTCATCGGATTGAACTAGTACCAATGATAGACATATAGCCATACTTCAGCTACCTCTGCTCATCCATTGACTGTTAGCAAACCACCACAGATATGTCAATGAGAAACAACATTTAAGTATTCTGCTGTATTTAAAATTTTTTTTTTTCCACAGTCACTTGCATTTAAGACAGAGTTAAATGAGCTCTCCAACACAGGAAATACAAAATAAGCTTATTAAATCTCTTATTAAAATGCCTCGTCAAAAAGTCTTTTTCACTCAGGACATAATTGTTGGTTCTCCACATCATCTTGTTCTCTCTGGTTTTTATTTTCCAAAAATGTTAGGGTTTACCACAAACTGAATTGATAAAATTAATTGATAAATGATAATTTAATAGCCATTCCTTCGCTTTTCTTTGGATACAGCGTTGCCTAGGATAAACAGTCATAAACAAAGAAATCATTAATACCATTACTTAGTATTTATATATTGTATTATGCCCTTTAACTCTACTGCAAATTTTAATGATGTCTCAGTTAACTGCTGCAGTATGATCATCCATAATTTATGGAGGCCCACAAGCTAGGTGTACTTTCAAGGTTTGCTGTAGGAGCAGCTATCAGCACATTGCACTTCCTAAGCCTTATTTCACCTTCAGGTGTCCCAAGACGCTAAATGTTGACAGAAACAACCACGGACAGGCTGTTTCCACATGCATGCAAAAGGTATTATGTTAACGAATAGGTAGAGGCACGTAGGGTTTTCTGCAATGTCTTATTTACTCTGGAAGGTAACCTCTGTGTGTTGTTTCGCTCCATGTGCAAGGGGCAAATATGATCACAAAGCATCTAAAAATTCAATAGAGAAAAGATATGTAAAGACTTATTGAAATTAAATCACCTAATTGGTAACTAAGAAAAAGCGATTCCTGTCTCTGCATTTCTCTCATGCTAGATACAGAGTGGTTTCTCATATTAATATTGCCACAGCTCTGGAGTATCGGGTGGTTGGGGTTTTTTCATTTGTTTGAGGTTATTTGCAAACGTGTCTGGGCTTCATGTCCTGTTATTTCTGGTTTTCCAGACAGTTGCCAATGCTGTACTGATGTCCTCCTTACTATCAAACAGTATTGCACTCCTTCTGTCCCTGATTTGCTTGTCACTGGAGGGCTTGTCTGAAAAATCTCCTGGAGTGGCAGATCGTTTCTTTCCTTTGAAGCCTACAGAAAACCACTTCCTTCCAATGTTAAAACCTGAACAATGTAAATGCTGTTCTGTTCTCCCTCTACTCTTAGTGTACCATTGCTGGTAGTCAGGTGAAAGCAGACCAGCTGACAGGTACCTAGAAAGCCTGCCCCAAGGAAGTGCAGTTATTTTCTCTTGGAAAATTCCATCTATTTTAGTAACATGGCATTTGTCAAGGAGTCATGTCGATAGAGATGGGCCTCAACAAGTAACGTGACTTACGTTCCAAACACCATCAAACTGTTAAAATGTACATGTTCTAAGGCAAGATAGAATCTTTCTTTATTTGCCATATACATGTGTGTGGGTGCACGCACGCGTGTATGTGTGCGTGCGTGTGTGTGCATGTGTGTGATTTCCAAAAGCCTCACCCAGATTCTGTCACCTCTTTTGTCAAGGACCTCAGCCTTACTTCTGCAGCCTTTTCAGATGTACTTCAGGACACAAGGCAGGACAAGAAAAAAACATGGGGATGAAGAAGGACCTGTGCTTGCCAATTACTTTGATTAATGAAGTTCATTACAATTACACAAAACAAGTGGTATATGGGAATGAATCATTTACCACTTCAGGAAGCAATTATGTGAAATAGGAAAATGCCTTTGTTCCTTGATTCTGCTAATGGTGTACTCAGAAGAACGAAGAATGTTTGGTCGTTACTTGCCAGAGTAGAATAGTCTTGGATTGACAATATGCCAACATTGAATGGAAATCTGTAAATCTTTGCAGGAAACCATGGTTTCCAGCTTTGGGTGTCAGCAGAAAGCAGAACTCTGCCTATCCCTGCTGAGAGAATTTGTTGCCAGCACACACAGACTTTCTATACGCACATATGTGTATAAGAAAGAACCGTCACGGAATAAGAAATGAAGACAACAAACGCAAGACTATGATCTAAACAGCAAAGGTAAGGAACAGAGGATAGAGAAATAAATTAATAATGAGAAACTGAATGAAAACAGTAACCCAGTCTAGTTTGAAATTGGTTACCTAGAAATTGAAATTTCCCTGCCCTTGCCTCCTACACACAGGGCAATGTAAAAGCTCTCCTATAATTTGTTTTTGAACTACCTTCATGCTGGGAGAAGATATGTGGAAATAATTCTGCTTTCCCCATTTTATTTGTCTTCCTCCTCTTTTTCCTCTGTGTTACTAGAGCCACAAAATATATGACATGTATTAGAAACCCGAACGTGGCACCCTGCAGTAATTAGGATTACTTTTAAAACAATGAAATTCTAAAGAGACTGACAATTTTTCCAAGCATATTGATAAGAAAAGGGAAAAATATTCAAGTTTTAAAAATGAATATTATATTTTCCCCTTTGTACCCTTTACTCTTCATGTATACACAGCCACTGGAAAAAAAGCACAGCATATACTCAGTCAAGGAACAATACAAGAATAGAATACATCTCTATTAAAAATGGGTACACCGCACAGAAATAAAAGAAAAAAATTGCATGCTCATTTTCTCTAATTTTCTAAGCTCTGATAGAGTCTTTCTATACCTGTGAAGTTGCTGAGCTCTAGAAACACAAGTCCTTTCTGCTTTTTTAGACATCAAAATCCAGTTTTAAGGTGCCACTCACATTTTGAATAGCCTGCCTGGTGATCATCTTGCTCGTATGCCAAAAGTGGAATCATCGATAAAGCAGGAAAACAGAAAAGTTGTAGAATACTCAGCATTGTTAAACCTCTTGTCCCTTATGGTTCTAATTCATATCAAAGAGAAGGGTGGCTCTAATGTGACTCAGACTCTTCAAGTGGTACCAAAATATACACAATAATGCTAAGAAAAGAGGTTGTAGACCACTTTACAAGTTTACTCCTATGTCCTCAGGTGTTATTTTAGCTGATTAAATATCTAACATAACAAACATGGAAGAGGTAGAAGTGATAACTGTACATAAGCATGCTGCTTCAATATGTATGTTTTATTTATATGTTACATTATTAACTGAAGAAATTGAATTATTAATATTTATTTACATTTTTGATAATTTTTTTGCCTTTCTTTTCTTATTTTCTTTAATCTACTTAATAAGGTTGCAATTCTTGAAGACCCTATAGCTACTGGAGAGACATTATAGTCACTAAAGACTGAGGTCTCGCACCACTAAATGAGGCTTTTGGCATACTAACTAACAGAGGATTCCTACAAAAATTTTGATTTTGAATGTAAATTCTCTCTAGATTTAAGTTTGAGCAGATTAATATTTTCTTGAAATAAAGAGCTGGTTGTATAAAAGCAATGAAGCAAAATAACAGATTTTAAGACTGTACTACTTCCTAGCTGGTGTTTTGCCTTTCAATGCCTTTCTAACAAATAGTAGTAATTAACAGCTTCTACTGTATTCTGTCCTCTAAAATGAATGCTTAAAAGGAGTGATGAAGAATCAGTAACCATATAAAAAACAAAATCACAGTGTGCTTTCATGAACAGGTCAAATCTTTAACAGAGAAACCAGTTGCTATGCTGACATTTATTCATCTTCTTGTCTTTTTAAACACTTCTAGAGGTTAGATAAAACTTAAGTGAAAGAATACAAAGACTCCAATGCAGATGTCAAAAAAAAAAAAAAAAGCTATAGCAATTCAACAGCTTCAAGCTCATGTAGAAGAGCTGTACAGGGAACTGCTATCATCATTTTTTAAGTGACATGCCACGTTCTTTCTCTGTATAATTTTGTGTATGTAAGTCAGCATCATATGCACATAAATGTGTTCAGACCAAGGGTGCATGTGTAACAACTCTTTGATAAACCAGTTATGGTATTAATTTGTTAAGCTGTTCAAAACTGAGGTCTGGATATTTCACTTCAGTTAATCACTTTCTAACCATTTATTAAAATTTAATTTTTCCAGGCCAGTTTCAGTGTTACACTGCACAATCTTCTTAAAAAATAAGCTAGAGTATTTAGTCCATCCTATACACCATGCCTGCATGACTGAGTGAATGCAGAACCTGGCCTGTTGATATCAATCTCATGACAGTACATCCGGCACTCTGTTTCAATAAAACACTTATATGCTGATACTTTGAGCCACGCTGTATCAGTATCATATTAGCTACAGCACAACGGGGTTTACAATAAATCTGCATGTTATTAATGAGCTATTAAATGTCACATTCATTCAAGGACACACTCTAAAGTAGTCCTGTGATATACAAAACAAGTAGCAGCATACTGAACCATGGTATTATAAAATATTTTCAATTGAGATAATAGACTGCCTTCACAGAGATCTGAAATATGCATAGAGAAATACCTGTGAAGACAGAGGTACCTTTTGCCAATAGTGCAGCAAGAACGGTGCTGTTCTGCAAGTTAAGGGGAGGACCCAAGGAGGGCTACAACACTGGTGGGGCAACCTGATCTCCAGCCAGGGTGTAGCCTCACAGTGCCCAAGCAGGGTTAGCAAAGCAGCAGCAGTGAAGGCAACAGGGTCAATTGACGGTCTAGTAATCATCACATATATGCAAGGGGACAAGTCAGATCCAGGGCCAATCCAGGAATTTCCATCAGCAAGTCAGGAACAGCAAAGAGTGCTGGGTTCAGATTTACCTACAGCAGAGCTCAGACAAGGACTGGATGCCCAAACCTGCATTTAAATGGAGTACCTGCATTTCTGTGTGGTGGCATGAAGTGAAGCTCGTCGGGGCAATTAGGGCCTGCTGGCATACACAGGATTCGGACACCTTCATACATTATTAGATTGAGAAGTCCAATCCTCTCCATCTCTTCCCTTTGACAAAGATGTATTATATTTGCAGGAAGAAACTTTCATTCAGCAGTCCTTTTTCGTGTCTTTGTGTTTCTCTTATAGTACGCTATAACGTCAGAAAAGATGACTACATTTTATGTCTATACAGCACATTTGTGGCTATCCTCTTTCAAAAGCTTTATATAACACCTGTGTTTTAGTTATGTATATATAAAAATATATAAATATATATGTATTGGTTGCCTGTGAATGTACAAGATTTTATTCTATCATAGAGGAATTTCCTCTCCACAAACTTATTTTTCTAAGTTCTGGTAAGTCTTTTTCCTTACAGTTATTTCACTGTAATACAAATGGAAACTGATACTTCTCACTTTAAGATAGGAAAACCCACTACCATATGAATGTTATTTCTTCTCCTGCTGAGAAGACAGTGAGCTTAATTACACTCCATCTACTCTTTCTTACTTTTCCACTGTCTTCAAGCTACTACCTAAAGTAGGAACCATAATAGCTGTTTATAAATTCAGCTACCTAGGAGTGGAACTTGAAAATGGTACAAAAATAGTCAGATTAAGGCACCTGGCTCTTGCTTCCCCTGTCACTTGGGAATATTACTCCCTGACAGCCCAGTACATCTGTACCTGGATCATGGCCCAAGGGGAGTTGGTACCAGAACTTGCAGATGTAATTAGTTTTGGGCTTGCGCAACTGGTGGAAAGTAACAGAATATTCCATCATCCGAGTTGGGCCAGAGTGGAAAAAAACCTGATGAAAGTCAATTATCTCAGATCCTGTAAGTAGTGATTCTAGTAAAGACCCTTTGAGCTCTTCTGGATCGCAGCGGGCTGTGGCCAGTACCTCCCCTGAGTCGGGACATTGTCTCAGGCAAAATTCATGAAGATTAAGGACCAGGGTGAGATAATCCTTCTCAAGTCTCAATTACCGCCCATTGAGGAATGCCGATGCTTCCTGAGTATTTACTCTAACTTAGAAGGGAAATTTTAACTATAGGCTAGCCTGTCTTTCATCCACCTTTCCGTTTATATGTTGGTATGCAGTAGCTTTATGGATGTGGATGTTTTTCCATTTTCCGTGCACGTGTAGGAGTTAAAAGGGGTACCCGCCAACTCAATAAAGTCATGCAATATTAAGAGATCTTTGATCTCAGCAGTTATAAACTGCGGTGTGTGCGTGTTTGTGTAAGTGCGTGTGTGTGCACGCGCTCATATGCTTTGTTTGTACGTCTATATATTAATCTGAGATCTGTGCTTTGCTCTCATATGTATATGTATTGATTTGGGATACCTTATAATAAGTTAGTGTGAATCTTATAATCTTCAAATCTGTAATCAGGTCGCTGTTCATTTATTGAGTTTAATCACTTTGTAAATCTTAAATCAGTTAATGATTAAGTGCTGCTAAAACTCAATCTCTTGATCTGCCTCAAATCACTAATAAAACCGAACTGCTGCTAAATCATAACCGTGTCTGAGACTACCATCCCGCAACAACTGGCTCATACTTCAACAGTAGTTTAGATCAACTGATACAAAATCACTTTTGTTTAACACAGTTCGCGACTTTCATTGCCTTTCTTACATCCCAATAAATCTAGGTAAAGTAAGTATTTATGCTACATGTACATAAATAAAGTCTATGTAATTTTACCTCAAAGATAAGTAAATTACAATGTGTTTAGATTTGGTCTTTTCATCAATTTAAAAAAAAAAAGAAAAAAGAGGCAGAGAGATGGATAGTTGCGTTAGAAACTCCACATAGGAGAGCAATAAAAACACCATTGTCTCCCTTTATAGAAAATGTGTATCATCAGCAGAAGAGTGAAAGGGCTGGATTTGTTATTTTGGAAAGACCATAAAGAACAAAACTGTTGCTTCGTCGGTTCAACACTACCACTGCATCTGCAAGTTCTTGTTAAAGTCAATGGGCCTTCGCTGTCACGACTAAATAAATCTGACAGCTAACTCACTTTGAGACAGCAAATTTATTATAAGGTTTAAAGAACCTATAGCAACTCCTCCTGTCCCACAGCTAGTACAACTAACGCATCAGATGTTCAGCAGCTGCTGTGTGAAACTAATGGCATCCATCATGATAATGCATAAGACTTCATCTTTTCCCTTATTATTCTCAAAAAAGATAACACAGATTCAGAGAAAGCAGTATGCCACATCCTTAGCATGGGTAAAAGTACATATCTCCTCTGAAGTAAATGGTGTTACACTGAATTGAATCATCCAAGAGCAATAAACTGACTTTAAATGAAGTTGCCAGACAATGCCTTCCTGGGGAGATTTTTTGTTGTTACTGTGTTCTGTTTTTTTTTTTTTTTTAAGTTTTTTTTTTCCCCCCCATTGTGGAATTAGATCATTCATCTCATTAGAATTTTAGTTGGGTCTTAAATCTCATTCTGAAGAGCCTGCAAACAGCTATCAGATCACTGCAGGTTTTGACCATCTTTCAGTTGGCTAGAGCAATGACCAAGCAGAAGGAAGCTCATCTATTTTGTTGCCTCTGCCTCTCCACTGATCAGCTTATAGAAAGTTGTCATTGCTAAACTGATTTGTCCTTAGGAAGTATTGTTATGAAACTTTCAGATTTATAGCTTTATAAATACAAAGTCAGAAAACCAAGACCCATTACAGTTACTAAAAAGTTGCGCCTGAAACTCCTTAAGCCAAATGCTAAGTATTTAAATTTCAAAGTGCTCTTTGTTTTCCAAAAAAGGGATGTTTTGAAGTTGTAGGGGTTTTCCACATTGTTTTTTACTTCACTGCATTCTTGTCACATGGGCATTTAACATTGCAGTCCTATGAATAAGCAAAGTTCCATAGCGTTTTGAAAGGTCATAGGTAGGGTGACTTGCTCCAAAACCATGAACGACCATCTCAGGTGATTAGATTAATCTACAAGTGATGACATGGTGGTTTGTTTAACACCTAAATAACTGCTTAAAACCTAGCCCAAGTTAAAAGACAGTGATGTCTTAAGCTACTCATCATGATTAATGAACCTCTAACCAATACAATGTGAACATGTTTCTCTCTAATAAACGTGCCCTGAATAATTAGTAGCTGTCATCTTTATTCCTTTCTTCCCCGTATCAGTCAATTCTAGGAGAAAGAGCAAAAACTCTGTAGGCAAGGAGTCACAGCATGACATTCTCGGCCTGGAAGCAAGCTTTCCAGATCAAACTATAAAGTGCACCAAGAAGACTGGTGCAGTAATACTGCATTAAGGTTATTACATGGACATATACCAAGGGAAGGTGGCATTTTAAGCACACAGCTTTTGTTTCCAAGCCAGCCAGTGCTAATTTTTCAAAAGTAACATGCTCTCCAGAGCTGTTGAGTTCACAGAATCACGGAATCACAAAATCACAGAATTTTTAGACTTGGAAGGGACTTCTACAGATCACCTCATCAAACCCCCCTGCTGACGCAGGAAT